>OW203763.1:37895465-38412775 GCA_934045905.1 Leuctra nigra
GACTATCGATATCATTTATATATCGATATATATCGATATATCGATATCGCGATATATCGATATATTGAAATATCGAAATATCGAAATATCGATATATTGAAGTATCGATATATTGAAATATCGATATATTGAAATATTGAAATATCGAAATATCGATATATTGAAATATCGAAATATCGAAATATTAAAATATCGAAATATCGATATATTGAAATATCGAAATATCGAAATATTGAAATATCGAAATATCGATATATTGAAATATCGAAATATTGATATATGACAATATTATATTTCGATGTAGGTATGGAAATATTGATATATCGCATAAATGCCTTAAATGCCTTAAATTGCTCCTAAAAATGATAGGAAATTCAAAAGAAAATTTAAATAGAAATAACACAGCCGTTCCAAAATATAGGGTCACCGGCCAGATAAGAAAGAAATGTGAATAATCTGAGAAATTGTTCTAAAATCTGATAAACGCTGCACTGCAAATATGAATTATTTTGCCATAGTAGGTATAAACTTCAATTAAGAATATAGTTGTATCATACGGTAAAGCTTCGATATATCGATATTTCAATATATCGATATTTCAATATTTCAATATTTCGATATTTCGATATTTCAATATTTCAATATTTCAATATTTCAATATATCGATATTTCGATATTTCGATATTTCGATATTTCAATATTTCAATATTTCAATATATCGATATTTCAATATTTCGATATATCGATATTTCAATGTATCGATATTCAATATATTCAGGTATCGATATTTCGATATTTTTTTGATATCGATATATATCGATATATCGATATTTTCTCCATCCCTATTTTCTTTCATGCTCCTTCATGCTGGATCGAAAATATTATTTATTATCAGCAAAGAAGCATAGGAAATTTAAATATCGCTGAGATACAGTTTGTCTGTGTATAATTTATGATGTATGTAAATTAACGAACATGAATCCATTGAATCCGTTGAATTAATTGCACCAAAATCATTTTAAACCCGTCCTTGGGTAGCCTCAAGGGCGTATTCAGGGGTGGGCCGAGGGGGCCATGCCCCCCCCCCCCCCCCCCCCCCGAAATCAGGATTTCATCTAAGAAAATAAGCACATTTAAAATAATATGTGGGAAAAAAAAACTTAAAAATAGATAGATCATGTCAAAAACGTTCCAAATTGTTTAGAATTGAGTTTAAATTCACACACATTTCTTTAACCTCTTAGTCTAATTTTTTGATATTTTGTAATTTATAATTTCCCAAAAAAGCTATACATTGCGATTCAAAATTGCACCTAAATGAATGACCTTGATCCAAAATTTTCTCGGGGGCTGTGCCCCCGAACCCCCTGGTTTACACTGTCATTTTTCAAAATATTAGTAATGTCGGCCCCCCCCCCTCCCGAAATTTTATCCTGGATACGCCCTTGGGTAGCCTAATACAAAAAATAATCATTCACAATTATTGTACCTACCTGAAAAACCATTTTAAACGTGTGCTAATGTAGAGTTGAAAACCAAAAATAGCTGCGCCGCACTTTGTTTTGTTTTAATGACTTTTTTGTTTTCTATCAAAAATACAGTACCTTGTAAAATTATTTAAGACCCGTTTTAATGTAGCCAAAACCAAAAAGTTTCACTGCGCAGCTATTTTATTTATAATTTTATTACTTACCTATATAAATTAAGAACTTTTCTGTTTTCCTTAAAAAACAGAGTAATATAAAATCATTTTGAACCTGTCCTAGGTAGGCGAAAACCAAAAAGTTCGCTGCAGCGCATTATTATGTGTGCTTTTCTTTTTATAAATAAATCGCGTTTTTGTTTATTCATTTCAAAATCATTTAAATCACTTAAATCATTTAAACCCGTTCTAATGTAGCCAAAAACAACAAATTTCGCTGCGCGGCTATTTTATGTGTGATTTTATTGCTAATGTAATATCATTTTAAACCCGTCCTAAGGTAGCCAAAATACAAAAAAATTCGCTGCGCGGTATTTTTATGTATGCATTTTTATTATTTTTTTGTTTTCTTTCAAAATTATACTTAGTAGGTACCTGTAAAATCATTTTAAACCCGTTGTAATGAAGCCAAAAAAAAATTTCGCTGCGCGGCTTTTTATGTGTGATTTTTATACATGAATGAATTTTCTGTTTTCTTTCAAAATTGTCGTACCTGTAAAATCATTTAAAACTCGTTCTAATGTAGTCAAAATCCCAAAATTTCGCTGAGCGGCATTTTTAGTTTGATTTTATTTCTAATATAAATTATACTGACTGTTCTGTTTTCCTTCAAAAATATCGTACCTGCCTGTAAACTTATTGTAAACCCGTCTATAACCAAAAGAGAAAAAATCGCTGCGCGGCATTTGTGTGGGTGCAAACCGTTTAATAATTAAATTAATTACTTCCCAGAGCTAAAACTAAAATAATTCACTTCACTTTATTTGTTTCTCTGTAGTTTTAAGAGGTGCTTCATCAAACATTAACAATGATAAATTATTTTCAAGTCTAAAATGCACCAAAAACCTTCAAAGTTGGTATTGAAATTGAATTTTTTCCGAGGCTATGCTCGCACCCCGGACCTGCATGTACCTACTGGGGGGTCCTCTCCCCAGACCCCATTGCGATCGCTGCCAATTTTATGTTCTTGACCATTGGGGGTGGGTGGGTATACCCATCAATAAATAAGCACCGGTCCTCAAGATAGGTTCGGCACGCCACTGCGTCAAAGAGACAAGGGCTGGCCCTGCATACCAGAAAGAAGTATCTAATCAGATCGCAGGAAGTGTTTAGAGCACACTGAAACATTGTCAAATTTTTAATAGTCACTAAAAATATTTGTTTACATTGTACAATACCCTGGAAGCGGCCATATTGAATCATGTTGCCATGGCAACGAGGTATACATTTTCTCATGCAGGATGAATGGAACGTAAATAGAACTTTTCAAATATTCAAAATAGCTCGCGCCTGCGCCCGTTTGGCAGTCTGAAAACGGTATAGTGCACACTATAGACTATAGAGGTGGACGCGTGAGTGAATTTTCGCTCACGCACGCTCACGTCACGAACGCCATTATTTTTTCAAGCACACTCACGCACGCAGTATTTCCTACACTACACGCTCACGCACACTCATGCAAGAAATACATATTTTAGTACACACTCACGCTCACTCGCGTACTGTAATTTTTGAACAATAACATTTTTGGAAAGAGCACTATTAGAATAAGCCATGATGAACGTCTGTCTCCTGTTGAAACCACACTCATACTGAAGTGATTTGCGAAATGCGAAGCAGAGTTGCTTTTAAGTCCTGCTCTGCATTGCAGATAGACATAACATCCCTTGCCTGATGGAAACTGCTTACGCGTAATGCCTAGAGTCTAGACTCGACATCTGAGTCTTCACTATCTGTGAAAGAAAATAAGTCTTAACACCCACACACATACTATACATAAATATACAAGGTAGATTGCTGGTCATAGAATGGAAAACTTTCGACCATGGGAAAAACTCATGTTCAAGTTCAGGAACTATACAGGAATATTTTTGGATTATCTAACTTTTCCTTGTGTCACGCACAATCACGCGTGTCACGATACACGCGTGCGTCAAAATATTGCACGCTCACGCACGGCATTTTCCTGACGGTGCAACTCACGCACGCCCACGCTATAATTCGTGAGTCACGCGTGAGTCATGCGTGACTCACGTCACGCGTCCACCTCTAGTGCACACTGTGCTAAGTAGGTAACCTGTTCGAAGCACTAACAAACTCCGTCAAATTCACGTGCTGGAAATTTTGGAAAGAATGAAATCCTATGACAAAAATGTATTCATGAAAATGTTAAAAAAAGAATAAAAAATCAAATCAAAAACTATACGAATTTTTAAATTCTAGGTAAACATTCATGTTTCAGCTTCTGTAATAATGTGGTTTTACTTTTCAATGGTGAATTTGGAGCAGTGCTGAATCCAGGTATCCCTGCGGTGGGTGAAGCCCCCCCCCCCCCCCCCCCCCCGCAGGTAGGCCATCGCCCTTCCCCCGGGGCAAATTTTCCTCATATCAAAAAATTTACTAAGCATTTTACAAAATATCAAAAATTTTAAATAAATAATTTAATATACCGGGTGGCGCAAAAAACCCCCTGATTGAGAGGTCACTATATCGAAACTATTATAGATAGGATTCTGAAATTTGTACACATATTAGAAAACATACCAAAATTTAATATGTGCAAGTTTCAAAAACATTACTATTGTATGAAAAAAGTTACAGCTGTTCAAATTTGGTTGTCAAAAAATTGATTAAACGGAGCTCAAATAGCGCGCGTCGAGAAAACTTCCAATGGCCGAAACGCTGTTTCTTCAAAACTACGTACGATATCAAGCTGAAAATTTCAAATTATATTCAAAATAGATTAAGATCGATTGTGCAAAAATTTCAGTCAATTTGAATGAATGGCACGAAAATTATGGAATCTTGAAGTTGAGCTTGAAAACAGAATAGTGGGAAAATAATCACTTTTATAACAGTGTAATTAAATTTTAGAAATAATCTTCATTTTCTGATTTTACGCTCAACTTCAAGATTCCATAATTTCGTGCCATTCATTCAAATTGACTTAAATTTTTACACAATCTATTATAATATATTTTCAATATAATTTGACATTTTCAGCTTGATATCGCAAGTAGTTTTGAAGAAACAGCGTCCCGGCCATTGGAAGTTTTCTCGACGCGCGCTATTTGAGCTCCGTATAATCAATTTTTTGACAACCAAATTTGTACCGCTGTAACTTTTTTCCTACCACAGCAATGTATTTGAAACTTGCACATATTAAATTTTGGTATGTTTTCTATAATATGTGTACAAATTTCAGAATCCTATCTATATAATAGTTTCGATATAGTGACCTCTCAATCAGGGGGATTTTTTTTGCGCCACCCGGTATTTTACGGGTTAAGGGGTGTATTCATGTTGACATTTATTATTATACAAAAAATTGCATTTAGCATGAATCAATTTCAAATGTCATTAATCATCATATCTTTCTTCTTATTTATGAAACTAATAAATTTGTCATCAATTCACCTTTCTTCACTTTTTGATTCTTGAAGCAAATTGTGATACCTAACTTGTGCAACAAGTCACTTCCAAGAATGAAATGTCTGGACAGTCCAGGCACAACTAACATACTTTTTCAGTAATTATCTCTCCAATAATAACTGATAAAAATAATAGTTTAGATAATATTCTTTTTCCCTTTGATTTCGTTGCTCTTACAACTGTTATATTCCAACAAATGGTAATTTTTTTCATTCTTCACAAGTAATTGCCTCTGAGAATGAGATACATGTCATCATCATCTCGGTGCCCGAATCTAATAAAGCATACATATTTTCTCCTTCAACAGACATTAAAATTTCTGGACATTTTATAATATCTTCATTCACTATTTCATTTTATTCTTGAATTAACTAATTATTGTCATATTAGATTATTGATGTGCTCTCCCTCACTTTCATTCCTGGTCATCTCTTCGACACATCCTAAAGGTGACCCGACGAGTTTTCCCATTGCCACGTCCTCGTCCACGTGCATTTCCAAGTCCCATTCCAAATCCACGCGCATCTTGGCTGTTATTTTTTTTGTCTGGGGCTTAACGTCGCACTGTTCTGCAGCGAGGCTAATGGCGACTGATGAATGATTATGATGATGATGGGAGATGATGGTGAAGAGTAGGTAAGGATGGAAGGTGGGAAGGAGGCGGTCGTGGCCTATTAGTAGGTTACCTTCCAAGCATTTGCCTGTCGACTGAGGGAAAACCACGAAAAAAAAACCCAGTCAGGAAGGACGGCCGCGGGAATCGAACCCGGGTCTCCGGAATACACGTTCAGAGCGTTAACCATTCACCCAACCTATTCGAGGGGTTACGACTCCGGAAATCTGGTGTACACTAGCCGGAAATCTTTAAAAATCTTTAGAAATCTTCGGAAATCATAGAAACCTTCAGAAATCTTTGGAAATCTCTAGAAATCTTAGGAAACTTTTGGGAATCTTTAGAAATTTTTGGATATCAATAGAAATCTTAGGACATTTTGGATATCATGGAATCTTTGGAAATCTTAGAAATCTTGAAAATCTTGGAAAATCTTTGAAAATCTTTAGAAATCGTGAGAAATTTTAGGAAATCTTGGAAATCATGGAATCTTTGGAAATCTTAAAAATCTTGGAAATTATACAAAATCTTAAAAAATCTTGGTAAATCATAGAAAATCTTTCAAAATATTTAAAAATCTTTTGATCTTTAAAAATCTCTGGAAAAATGTGAATTTGTGAAATCTTGGGAATGTCGTGTAATCTTTAAAATCTTGTTAAATCTGCCGAAATCCCAGGAAATCTTTAGAAACCTTTGGAAATCATTAAAATCTTTGGACATTTTTGACATCTTTCATGGCGCTGTTTCTCATCTTCAGAAATAAAAGTGAGTCAACACTCGGTGCCTATATCCATTTTCCCGCTGGTTTTAGATCTTGTTGAATTGTTTAGTTCTTGGACTGATTTAGGATTTTTATTATAATGGATGTGAGTAATTAAGAATTTTGTAAATAATTTTGGGATTTGTGGAACATTTGCGGTTGCCTCTTTATATACCTAGTTGTATTGTATTGAATCTTCGATCCTTTTTATAAATAAATTTTAAAACTGTGTTTTGTATTGTACTTATTGATTTTATAAACGATCTACAGGCCCCGCCCCAGCTAGTTATTCCATACTGAATCATAGATTGAACCAGTGCAAAGTAAACAAGCCGGAGAGTACCGAAGATTATAGAATTTATGAAGCGTAGCTCTAATTTTCTTTGATGTGTTCGTGATTATTTTAGCCAGATTAGATGTTGATCAATTGTTATTCCCAGATAATTAGTGGATCTTACTTTTGCTAAAATATATAGCAAGTACATTTTTCACTGCTACAAGTAGAGTCATGTAAAAAATACGGAGTTCAAACAGGTATTAGAATTACGCTGTTCAACAGGCGCATAGGAAGGGGGGATGAGGAATTATCCCCCCCCCCCCTCCCCCACTCGAGCTGTCTTCACACCATTCACCATACAAAATTAAATTTAGTGTCCAAGAAATCACTTAAAAATTGTTTAAATTCTTTAAAAAACGCCCTGCCGGGCAATAATAGAGATTTGTTTGTTGTGATTTGAGCAGTTTAGCATCCCATAATCGATTTTAAAATGTTAATATTCGAAAAATTGCTCTGCGGGGCAATAATTGGAGGGTTTTTGCTTCAGTTTGTGCATTTTAGAGCCCGAGAATCACTTTTAATCCTAAAAAACGTCCTGCGGGCTAATTCTGGGGGATTTCGCCCCCGGACGCCCCCCCCCCCCCTTCGGGTGATGCAATACCACCCCACATGAAAAAAGAAGTTCCTATGTGCCTGCTGCTCAATGTAAACCTTTTTACAATTTGAATATAATTTAATTTACAATACTAAAATGGAAGAATGGAAGTGGAAGAAGCTGGTGGACAAAAAAGAAGAAGAGGAAAAGCCAAGCTATGGCCAGCTTGCTGAGTAGTAAACATCACCGAGGCCCTGTAGTATAGTTAATGGTGGATTCCGCCTGCACCCATGACCCGATTCTTGGAACCGGAGAAGGATTAATATTATTATTAAAATACTTCAATGCCCTGTCTGGTTAGGTAAGTTAAGTTAATTCATATGATATCATTTATATGATAATTCATATGACATTTTTCATATGAAAAATGTTATTAAATTTGTCCACTCCACTGACCATTGATGGGGAAGTTCCTTTTTAAATGTTCAAGTTCTGTTATTCAAATTCAAATAGATTTATTTTTCAACTTAGGAGCAGGTACAAAATACATTACAAAGTAGGTAAGTTGTATGTTACATTGCTGTTACATATTAATCAGACATTGGTGTAGTAAAAGTTCAAGTTCCTTTAAAAGAGAATATAAGTTACTTTAAAAGTTATTCTTAGAGAATAAAATAAAGGTTTAGAGAAGAAGGTCAGTTGAAAGTGTAAATTGCTTCAAATCAAAATGTATGGATTGGTTAAGGAAACGTAGTGTATAAGTGTTATAATATTATTGTGTGATGTGTATACTAATGGCTTCCGAGCTAACAAATAAATAATAAATAAAATAAATGAATGGGTTAAAATATCATAAGAAAATACAATATTAAATGTCACTCATAACTAAAGTTTTATTTTTTTATTTTACCTAGCACCATTTTATATGATAGGTAATTAAAGTAATAGTGTCAGTGATTTGTAAAATGTTGTCACATATACGATGGTCGCTATTTCGATCTTTCGCTACTTTGGGCATGACAGCCCGCCTTCTTGAGTTTTTGCTATTCTGTCAGAATAGCACTGTCAGTGTCAACTTGTCAAGTCAAATGAAATGGAAGGGAAAAAGGAAGTACAGAAAAGGTAAAACGGAAATCAATAGCTTTTTAATTAAAATGTTTTTTTTTTATTGCTTGATGGTTTGTATAACAAACCAACAGAAATTAATATTCAAAATTGATAAACATTGATATGAAGAGAGGATGTAACTTGAATGGCACATTACCGCGCCATATTAAGCCAATTCATAAACGAAATTTATGAAAGATTGCAGGTACTATGTAAATATAATTATAAATTAATATCAGACAAAATGATGGGTGAATTAGCACATAATAAAATGCATTAAATTTAGCGCACTGGGCAGCATGTAATTCAAATAATTATTTGAATACCTAAATAATTCATTGATCAAAAAATATTAAATAATTATCCACCCTTCTGCTTCCAATTGCACTGTCGAGGCTTGGGCTATTGCACAGCACTTATCAGCATTTGTGATGCAAGTCATAAAACTTCCTTGCATCAAAAACAACAACAACCATCAACCGAAACGCGATACGTTGCACAAAAAGTCGATATCACATCCACCCCAAAGATCATCTTGGTGTGTATTGTCTTGCTTATTCAATGATTCACTCCTAAAGTTTCACTTTGGGTTTTAGTTCTTCCGCTACACCACCCCAACGTAATTTATAAGTCCGAGCTCTCCATTGTATTGCAGGGTCCCAGAGTGCCATTAGGAACAGATACGGACTGCTGCATTCACGGAATAACCAGCCGACGACAAAATCAAATTTGTTGAAGGGTAATGAGCCATTCTGAAAAGAAGATTATTCATTTGAAAGTTATTTTTCATACTCGATGGTTTGCAAAACAAACCTTCAGAAATTGTATCGATATCAACTTATCAAGAAAGGAGTAGGTAGCTATTTAGTATTTTAATCCCCCCATAAGCGGGAAAGAAAGCAGATTTTCTGAGATTTTCGATTAGAGAAGAAAAGGGTAACGGTCATATTGGGGAAACAAGGACAAAATATAAACATTTGTTATAAGAAATTGATTTCTAGTTTGAAGTCTTAATGAACGTTTACAGCTTGACGTTCAACGCTCGACGCTCAGTGCTAGAGCTGAAAGATGAACATGGTTAATCTTTTGACCTTGAACGCCAGCACTCGGTATTGGCCAATCAGGAGGACACACACGTCGAACTGTAAACGTACCCATATATATTCGTTCAGGAACAAAAACATCGGTTGTTTCAGCAATAAGAGTCATCAGCAATCATTAAAATGTGTTATGTTATGCACCTCGAAAAAATAAAATATTGGTCAAGGGAAGGTAACTTGTGATGAAAATAATATATTATAACCCAACAATATGCAGCAGGTGGAAAACTGGTGGAAACTGTTACCAACCTGAACAATGCTGAGTAGTAGCCAGTCCAGTAAGAACCAACACAAGATATGAACCAGATAGAAGACTAGAGGATCCCAATCAAAGAGGAACGTCACAGACCAAGAAGCGACGGCACCAATCAATAAACACTCCGACAATGGCTCACAAAGGATTGTGAAAGGCACCATGGCAACTCGGAGCTTGGCCCATCTAGAAAAGTCAAGAGGCAGACAATTGTAGAGATTCAATTTATTGATTATCATCATATTTCATAAGAAACTGTATACAACATAAACAGTGTTTGGAAGGTAGCCTGCAAAATAAATTTAAAAAAAACTGCACCCCGACTGAGACTAAGAGAAACAGTGTTTATTTACTCTTGGCTACAACTTTTCCTTGTCAAATGGTATTGTGTAGTCAGGAATCTAATTTATTATATATTTATGGATTAAAATACTTAAGCAAGGGGCCTTTAGGCATTAGCTTAAGCGTCAGTTAGCTTAAACTCCACTTCAGAAAATGTGATGTATTACCATTATACCGGGTGGCCCCAAAAAAACGCACAATGGGCAATGTGACATTGTGTGTCATTGCTGTGACGATACTACATATTTCACAATTCGGGCTGAAAATGTCGGATAATATAAACAACATACTAAGGTTTGATGTGAGAAAGTTTCAAAAGCATAACTTATGTAGGACAAAAGTTGAAGCTGTTTCAATTTGGTTGATGAAATAGTCGGTTGTACGGAGCTCAAACAGTGTGCCTTCAGAGAACGTCAATTGGTCAGGACGCTGATTATTAAAAAATACTAACGATATCAAACTGAAAATTTTAAATTTTATTGAACATATATTGCTATCAATTGTGTAAAAATTTCAGTACATTTGGAACAATGGAACGAAAGTTATGTTACCTTGAAGTTCAGCTTAAAAGCAGAAAAATCCGAAAGATGATTTCACTTTTCAAATTATCTGTGTAATAAAACCTGTGATATTATCTCCCGTACATTCTGCTTTGAACTCAACTTCAAGATCCCACAACTTTTGCTACAACGATCCAAATGTACCTATTGAAATTTTTATACAATTGATGGCAATAAATTATGAATAATAAGTGAAATTTTAACTTTACATCTTTAGTAGTTTTGAAGAAACAGCGTCCCAGCCAATGGCTGTTTTCTGAACGCTGCTCCGTATAAACGATTTTTCGACAATCAAATTCTTTTCCTACAGAAGTAGTGATTTTGAAACTATCACACATCAAACCTTAGTATTTTGTATATATTATGTGAAATTTTCAGCCTAATTTGTGGAGTAGTTTCGTCAGAGCAACGTCTTGCCTATTGTGCGTTTTTTTGGGGCCACCCGGTATTCTGCAGCAGAGCTTAAATAAACTTCAGTCAATGTAGGCTGAGGTTAATTTGAACTGAGGAAATAAGCTGTGGTACTAAGCTGCGGAACTAAGCTGCATTATAAAATGGTACCTAATACACCACATTTCCCAAGTGCAGCTTAAACTAATGGTAATACCAGCCCTAAGTATGAGGAAACTATTTGGAGAGATTAAGGTGGTGCAAGCGTGAGCGATTTTGCTGGCACTTTTTTGTATATGATTGGAGACATTAGACAAAATGGGTTGACGAAATGATTTGAAATGTTAACCATGATTAGATAAAAGACAAACTTAGGGTTATCCCATGGTACATTTTTAATATTTTGCTTCATTAATTAGTATTAAATTTAATATTAAATATGAATTTTAATTTAAAAAATGTGCAAAGTGATAACCCTAAGTTTGTCTTTTATGTAATCATGATTAAAATTTGAGATCAATTGGGTTCACGGGTAATGGTCTCCAATCTTACAGGAAATTTTATAGTTTTGAGCGGTTTTGTTGAATAACTGGGACCTAATTAACAATGCAAGAAGCAAAAATGAAAAAGTGCTACTAATATAAAATCAGATTGATCATGTGGTGAACATCCTATCAAAGTTACACCCACTTATGAAACAATTTTTCTATACATTTTCTACAACAACCGAGCGCTTGTATCACCTTAAGGAGATTAAAGTAAAATGTTAATTTGTAGAGGAGAGTGAGAGACCCCTCACATCAGGCTAGTTTGAGTGAGTAAATTTAATGACCCCTTTTAAAAGGGTAACTGGTACCTACTAAAAAAAACCTAAACCAACCTCTAGTATTCAATAATCATTTGATTTACCTCGTGAGTCTGGCTTGGAAACTGGTGATCTCACAGAGACCAGAGTTCTGAAGAGCCGGTTGGCTGCAGACCCTCATCTTCCAGCCGCGGTCGGTGAACGACTTGGCGTAGAAGAAGTCCTCCGCCAGGTAGCAGCCGAATGCCTGCAGGCCGCCCACCTCGTCGATCAGGCTCTTTCTCATCAGCGATGACATCCCCGTGTGGCAGTTCACGCCCAGGAAGTCGGCACACACGTACATGCGCGCTTGAACGGTGCCGAAGTAGATCTGAGACGAGAATAGGAGGGATGAGTAAATTGGCGATGATAAAAGAGATTTTTTTGTAGGTGCTATTTATACACTTAATGTGGCATTTGTGTCTGCACCACAATACTATTTTCTGGAGGGAAGTTGATGGTTGAGTGTGGTTAATTCTCCAAAATCAGACGCTGCTTATAAGTCCATTCCACCCTAATGTGACAGTAGAACGATATTGTTTTACGACGATAACATTTAAAGTATAATGTATGTCCAATATTGCATGGATGTAGATTCATTGTTCGGCTTGGATAGGATAAGGAAGGACAGTTTTAAGTGATGTAGGACTGCAGTGTTGTGACTTATCTAGATAATTTATCTAGGTAATATTTTGTTATCTATTATCTTATCTACCTAGATATATTTTTCAGTGATTATCAATAATCTTATCTAGATAAAAAAACTTTTATCCAAGGTTTTAATTATGTTAACGAAAATCGGAAAAAGCATTGGTTTTTTAACATATTTTTTGAATCTATCCACATTTATCAACCATTTAAAATATACGTGAATATAACTATAATTCCCAATGAACAATTGCCAATTGGATTCCTTTCAAAAACGGAATATATTTTTTCAGCCCCCTTCTCAACATTTGATTATTTTTATCTTTATCTAAACTAAATTAATCTAGATATACACTTTTTTGGGTTATCTTTATCTTCAACAAGAAATTTTTTAAATTTGTTGGTATAATTATCTTCTAGATACATTTTTTGGTTAATATCTTTATCTTCTAGATAACGTGCACAACACTGTGTAGGAGTTACTCGACATCTACAAACATTCAAAATAATTGTTTTGCTGAAATATTCCACTTCCACATGAGGGTGTACTAGCTATTAACCCTCCAAGTGCCACTGTCGAATTTTTCGTCACTTGAAACTGTTTTTCTAGTGCCACTGTCGATTTTTTCGACACTTCTTAAATTTGGGGAACTACATTTTATTTAAGGGCGCACAGAGCATTTTGTTGGTGGATTTGTGTATTTGATCAATAGTGGATCAATTGTTGAGCTGGATCAGTCGAAAAAATTATTCTAGAAGGCCGTGAAACAGAAATCATAAAGATGGCGGTGAAATCTCGCCTATTGTTACCATGTGTGCAATGGACCACTAGTCATTATCTTGCTATGTGACGTCACGAATAAAACAGATGACAGAAGGATGTGGGCCGTGACCGTCAAGAAGGCTGTGACAGCACAGTAATCAATAGTAATCAAATAGCAAATGGATCCATTTTGAAATTCAACTGTCTTTCCCCGACACGTTTGATTGGGTCCCTCTCCCACTATATGGACAGTGCTGCTCTAGTGTGAGTAAAGAGAACTATTATGCTACATTGACTCCTCCTATCACCATTGGTCCATTGCGCATCAACTAAAATCGACGTATCTTTTATTCTATTGCAGATAATTGTTTGATTATTTTTTTGTTATTTCTCAGCATTGTAAATAATATGTATTTTGATAAAATTAAAAACGATTATGGTCATTAGTGATTATTTTGTGCAAAAAATTTGACAAATTCCTTTTTTTTTAATAAAAATTTATACGATAAATTATATTTTTATTTTTATTTTTTAATCAATTGATATTTTGTAAAAATTAAAATGTCGTGCACTCATATGATTCTTTAGTGTCTTCTGAAACTTTTAAAACCAATCCCAATATTGTTGAACAATTATTTCATCTTCAAATAATTTTTCCCAATTATGTCCACATTTCTGCTAAATAGGGCTGGCACTATACACTTTTTAGCCTTGGCACTTGTAGAATTAATGGTACTGTTCAAAACCAAAAACTTGTTAAAAGACTGCCAAGCACCTCCATACAATTGATTGGCAACATTTTGTTAAAACATTATCACCAATAAAATTCATGAAATCATTTCGACCAGTTACTGCCGCCAAGCGCTACACTTAGCTTCACGCGCGGCATGAATATGGCATAAAATATGCCTCCAAATTTCAAATGTTTACCATAATAAAAAAATTAAACAAATCAAAAATTTTAAATCAAGTTAATTTAAACAAAATAAAAAAATATAGCTGACACATTGTGTTAAGAAGAGGGCATCAAAAGAAAATAAAGGACACAATGAAGAATAATACACATAGAATAACGTCACCGTTGCAAATTCAACGTTCAGATTCTCTAAGAATTGGTGGAAACGGTAGCGTCCCATCGCTCTAAATAACATTTGGAACACACTGAAGTGCGCAGTGTACCTGCTGGACTATCTCCCCATCTGGGATATGATGTCTACGAGTCCCAAAATATTATGAATTATTATATTAATCAAAATATTCTATAAAATTAAATGAACTTGATTTTGAACACACAGTTCCAAGTTAATATAAAAACTGGAGGCAGCTGAGTTTCTACTAAGGTCGCAGGAGTGACGAAACTGAGAAGTATAAAAAGTTTGAAACTTGGGAAAGACCACAAAGGGGAAGCTTTCGTTTAAGTTGAAGAGGTCCAGGTAAAGTACCCAGCCCGAGAAGGGCTCTAAAATAAGTTTCAATAATTTGTAATATGTAAAAAAAAAAATCTTTGACCTCAGATGGGATGATATTAATAAAAAAAGATAAAAAAAATCAGTAGGCTATCAGATTAAATCATCATTGTATCAAATTTAAAAAAAAAAGGTATTGTTGAGTCACTTTTATTTTTGGTATACTTGAAAAGAATGCCAGTGATTCATTCAGAGATAAGAGTGAGAGCTAAGATTTAAGATTATAATCTAAAGCAGTGCACCTTCTCAAATGTAGCTGCAAAGCCATCTCTGTCGCAGGTGAAGGGCATCTGGTGGACCAAGCCGACATCTTCTGTCATATGGTTCACCATGTCTAGCAAAGTGTCTTCTTTCACTGCAAATTCATTTCAGAGTACATTAGAATTGTTATCTCTAAGAGGTTCATTCAAGGTAAAATTTAATCTCCCCTACCATGTTTTAACATTATTACAAAATGATTTAATCAATGTTTTAATGAATGCATTGTACCTAATGCATAATGACTTCAATTGCCATTATCAAACTGATACACCAGTTAATTTGAAATTTTCTGTAAGTGCCACCAAATAAATTGATGCATTGGTAAATTGATGTTGTTGTTTTTTTTAACACAAAGTTGGGCATTTGAGAGTTTTTTTCCGAAATAAAAAAGAATATACAAACATTTTGAGTCCTGATGATGAAGATGCAAATTCACATTGTAAGGTAGACATTAAGTTAACTTTTGATGAGTGTCAAAATTAAGACCTCGACCTCCATTGTGAAATTATAGCTTGTGACTTATTTTAGCTTGTCAGCTTATTCAAAGAAAATATATAAATAGAATGAGTTTTGACAGGCATTTTGAATTTGCTGGCTTCTTCGGCAAGTTTTGAAGTTGTCCAAAATCTTGACAATTACCGCCATGCTGAACATTTTTATTACTACTAAATTTAATATTAAAAATTAAGTAATCTATGTAATGACTCCATTTACTTATTATGAGAGACTATATGCTATACTCACTCTTAATGCCACTGTCGGAGATCAAGATAATGTCATACTTCGCTGCCAAATAACCAGGATACATGTTATTGATTTTTGGATTGACCCCAACACTAGCCCCACCTGAAATAATATTACATTTGTGATCAACTGTATTGAAGCAACAACATAATTAACATGGAATGCCAAACATATGCATGATTACGTAAGAAAGCTGAGGCATTCATAAATTTGGTTCAACCAAAGAATACACGAACTTGTCACTATCCATGACGAAAAAAAGCATCACCAACTTAGCAAAAATGTGTTATTGGGAGACTGTAATGGTTAAAAAAAATAGACAATTACATAGGTATTTGCAGACATAATTTGTAGTAACAATAGCTATGTGCAAATATTACAATTCTATAATAAAAATCATTCAGTCATCCAAAATTTTGCAGTGTGACAGAAAGATTCTTATTTTTTATTTCTGAAGGTAGACAACCTCTGTGTTCTGTGAAAGTAATCTTCAGATAAACCAGAGTATATCTGAAGTGAAGAGAGATAGGTACCTACGCAATGTGTACACATAAGCGTCGACTGACATGTTTGAGAATAACGTCACTGATATGACAAATACTAATTTCCAGTTATCTGATAAAAAGAAAGACGTACTAAAAGTGGTTCCAGATAAACAATACATTTATAAATACTGACCTGTAAATAATCGTGAGCTGATATGGGGATATTTCTCCATGAGGCGGTTGACTAGCATTATTGAAGGATCACTCTCATCTTCAACGCAGAAGAGCAGTTCGTACTGCAAATTAAAATAGATTTAACACATCTTTCAAATGTCCGAACTTGGGATTTAACAAAAACATTTAAAATAATAAAACTTACTACAGGATAATTCATTGTATAAAACGTTTCCAAATTACATAAGAGGTTGGGATCAACGCCCATCAATGGCTTTAATATTGACACCCCTGGGTAAGGTACCTCTGGAGGTAGAAGACTAATTTTCTTGTGAAATTTCCACTTTCTGAAATAAATAACAATCATTAGTATTTTAACCCTCTTACAAAATGATGAATGAACAACAAATAATGATATTCATGGAATTTTTTGTAGTACCATATAACAGTCTGTTGATTTTCGCTATAGACCATTTTGGTATAAACATATTCCTCGTAAACAATGATTCAGGGATTGACAGATTGACAGAGAATATAATAAGTTACCTGAAGATGTAAAAAATTGTAAAGATTGTGTACCTACTATTTAAAGATATAGTAACAAAAGTAATTAGAGAAAAAAGGTAAAAATTGTATTATAAAAATGTACTACTGTATAATAGATAGCTAAATAAAAGATTTCAAAATCAAATCAAAATCAGATGATAATCTGGCTCATTATACCTTTTGTTCATAACCATAATAAATACTTTCGGAATAGTTGTGGAAAACAGATTTTAATCAGAATGTTTCGACAGGTGTAGGTAGCCTGTAGGTAGACTTACGTATAAAATATAAATACTATTAAGTTTTATATATTAACGTATTACATTTTATTAATATCATGGTTAGTATCATGTTAATTAACAATAAACAATACCATGTTAATATGTACCTATTGTAATTTAAAATTTCTTAGAAAAACTTAATGTCTTAATGCTATTTCTAAGATGTACGACCCACCCTTTCACTTAAAAGTTAACAATGAGACTTGGGTAACTCTAAATTAGGGATGCGTCAAACCTGTAACTTGCTCCGACCATAGCTATGGCTATGTTGTGAAGTTTCTGAATGGAATACCTACTGCGAAATGGCTATAAGGATAAACACCACAATCTTCCCTGATGAAAAGCTTTGACGTGTCATAGGTCATGTACCTAATCCTAAATCTTTCATTTCCTGGGGATAACAGTTGCATAATCTCTTTATTAAATGATAGCTTTTTCCTTACAGTAGGTAAAGCCTTGACTACCTAGTTATATGGTTATAGCCTTCGGCTTGGCTATAACTAGTCTGTAGTAAAGCCCAACAGGAAAAGATTGATTTTAGTGCTGGTTAGTGCTATAACTATGTAAATGAATGAATTAGACAATTACAAACTACTATTCTAATATCTATTGTAAAAAACATAATAATAGGCGTCTAGAAAAGAAACTCTCGGGGGGTCTAATTCACAAAACTTCTTACTATGTTACCATGCGTAGTGTACCTACTGTTGTAATTCCAATAGATAGAAAACATGCTATTACAATCTACCAAATAAATTCATGAAAAAAGCACAAATTTAAGAAAAAAATAGCATCAGGAATGAACATTAGAGGTTGCAACATTGTTTGAAATGATCATCAAGCTGCTTGACTAGTACCCACCTAGATATGTCTAAAAATGAATGCCATTGTATTTTGCTTCGATTTAAATAACGTTTCAAAACAAAATGCAGTAGTGGGGTGGGTTAAATAACTGAAAGAATACAAATGGGGAGAGTGGAGATTTTTAAATATCCGCGTGGGGGGCTACAGTTACAGCACAGGTAACAAAACTAGGTCAAACAAGGGGTATGTTTCTAGTGCTTTTACAAGGTTATTTACAAATATAGAAATTGGCAGTTCATTATAGACCCGCAGGCACTGATTAGTGATTACAACCGTGACAGTATTTGACCATGGTTTATGTTCCAGTAGCCTATTAAAACATGTCTAGGTTGCAAGTTGCAACATTTTTAAGCAGTTGAAGTATTGTAGCTATTTTAGACTTGAGCTATGCTAAGAAGACACATCCTTAAATTATGATTATATAAAATTATGATTAAAATTAAAGGCACTTACCCATAAAATACCGCAATTAAATGTACCACCCACACGCCACACCAGTACACGAAGAAAAAGATCGCGAATCCATACAGCGTGTACAGACCTATCATTGGTGCCATTTCCAGCATTTCTTATGTTTTACAAATGAACTACAGTAGTAGTTCGAAAACGCTTGAAGTAAGTCAACCGGTTACAGCTAATTCTTTCTATTTATATTTATACCTACAGATTCATTATCACCGAATCACAAGAAAATGAGAAGAGTACGGCGACATGTTGCCTCGCGAAGGACCTTGCCGATACTGACTGACTGAATTCGAAATATCTTCTCCTGTCACTGACACTAGCTACACTAGGGAGTACCTAGTCAATATCGTATCATTATGAGTTATGACTCACTCTTTTCTCAATCGATCACTCATGCAAGCGTGCTAACCAAAATCCTCGTCACAACACTTCCTAATAAAATACCAAGTAGTGCTCTGACACTTGCTAAGTTGGGAGAAAAGAGGGCGCGGCAACTCAAGGCCACGAAAAGCGCGCGTAATTAAAACCTACAATCTTGCAAAATGACATTGGTATTACCACAAAACTTACTACATTCTGTTTATAAATTGTTATTTGTGCAATAACAATCATAAAGATTTACAGGTATAACGTTTAATAGCATTATTGAACATCAAGTTAAATATTTATTACAGTATATTGCTCCATCAAAATATCACCTATCATTGGTTAGCAAAAAATCATTAGCAAAAAAGATTCCTTCATCAAGCCACACTGCAAACCCCAATTTATAAAACACAAAATCCTAACAGTACACAGCATATACATATACGAATGCATACTCATTACGAAAAAGAACATTCAACAACACGCACTCAACGAAGACATACACTCACACGACACAAGAACAAAAACACACGTTCACACTTCAAATCATAGAACAAAACAAACACAAAAAAACTCGAGTTATATAAAATGCAAACTTTACAACAAACTACATGAGAACATAAAAAATGTAACTGACATTAATAGATTTAAGTATTTACTCAAAACATTTCTAGTTAATAAAGCATATTACTCTTTAGATGAATACATGAATGATTGAATAGAATAGAATATAATAGATTTTTTCCTTATTATTATTATTTGTATTAGAATGAATGAAACCATGTACTGAGAATGAATGAATTACTTTTAATTTATTCATAGCGACTATAGTATATACTTTATTATGGTAAAATTAGATTATAATAAATTCCATACACCCAAGACAAAGCATAATTATTTATGCTTAAGGGTCACTGACAATGCTTGTATACATTACTTGTAATGTTGAAATGGAAATAAACTTACTTACTTACTTACTTACTTACGATAATATAAAATAAAATCAGAACTTGTTTAAAGCTTAGATTTAAGTAGTAGTAGTAGTTTATTGTTTGTAGCAGAATTCAGCTAATACAATACTATATTATTCTATTCTATACTATAATAGAGTAATATACAATGAAATTTGATATAATTTACACTTAAAGAATGATAGCAAAAAGAATATCTAATACATTACATTGGAAATACACACTCTATGTTAAGAGTAAACTAGGTATACATGCATTATAAGATGCATACATACAATAGATATCAGTACAGCTTTTAAACTTAAACATTACAGTTGAATAACAGTAGTCTAGGTTTACACAATAAAAATCACATTTCAATATCAACTTACATGGTAATACATAAATGATAAATATAGAAAATAAATAATCAGCAATTTCTGTCCCAAAACGTAGATTCATATGGAGGTGGAATAAGAGCATTTTCTTTTATTAATTTACAACATAGTCTTCTAAATAATTTGGGTTTCTCACTATTCCTTATCTCAATTGGGATCCGATTATATATTTTTATACCTTTACAAAAGATTGAATTATCTGCAAACGAAGATTTATTTCTACAAGTTATAATATTATTATTCTTTCTAGTATTGTAACAATGCAGTTCTTTAGTTAGTTTGATTCTAGTGCTAAGGTACAGTGGTGAAAATCCCTTCTCAATTTTAAAAATAAACGTCAAGGTATTTAATAATATTCGGTTTTTCACATTCAACCAAGCTAAAGCATTGCACATTTTAAGAATAGATGTATACCTATTGACTCCTAAGATACTCCTCATTGCCTTATTTTGTAATTTTTGAATGGAGTCAATTTCATTCTTATTCATTAAAAATAGTATAGAACTACAATAGTCTATATGAGGTGCAACAATAGCTTGGTACAGAAGTAATTTATATTTTAATTGTAGGCAGCCATTAATTCGTCTAAAATATCCTACCTTACGAGCCATTTTCTTTATTACATACTGTGCATGGTCTTTAAGATTCAAATTATTGTCAAGTATTACACCTAAGTATTTAAAGTTAGGGACAATTTCTATTGGTTCATTCTCAACATTAATATTAATATTATTCAAAAGATCCTGGTACTTTATTCTATTTCTTTTTGAACATATAATCATAGCTTTCGTTTTATTAACATTAATTTTCATTTTATTATTGCGTAACCATAATTCAACGCTTTTAATATCTGAACTTAAATTTGCCAATATATCATCTATATTAGATCCACTACAGAACATCAAAGCATCATCAGCATAGAGATGCATTACACCATATTTTATACTATTAAAAGAGCCTCTAGACTACTTCTTCACTCTGAGCGAGAGTCGAAGCCGCAGTGCAATAAAAATTATGATGAAATATGAAAAAGGAAGTCACAAAATCAAAATAGATAAAAAAAAGAAGATAGAAACACAAAGAAATCATGGAATGTGCAAGATGGAAAATTTCAGATTAAACCTGAGCTCAAACCAGAGGTCCAGGGACGGCACCAGGAATTTTTGCAAGGGTGGGCAGCAAGGGGCGAAAAATTATTTAAGAGTGGGCACAAAAAATATCCGCAAAAAGTATGAAGTTGTTCGATTAAAAGAAACCTATGTATGCCCTGCAGGGCGTTTTCTTAATTTCTAAATCAATAGAAACGAATTTGGGGTGCTGAAATGATCACTTTTGGGGTAAATGGTGTTTGAAACCAGCGATTGAAACCAAATAACAGTCCACAGATACAATAGTAGTAACAGGAGGAAAAAGTATTGAAAGTTAGTCACCACAATAGAGTTTTGATCTATAAATAAATGAAATACAGAAGGAATGTAGTGTAATATTTGAGGATAGTTTTCTAGAAAATTAGGTATTCTATCGGTGTTATTTGATTATGTCACTAAAGTACGCCAAAACATTCAAATTAATATACAATATTAAATGTATCTTCGATTATTTTTGGGTGGGCAGATGGGGGGGCAGGAGATAATTTTGGGTGGGCGCGCGCTCACCTGTGCCCACCCCTGACGCCGTCCCTGCAGAGGTCCCACCAACGCAGTGGAAGACGATATCCAGAAATATCATGAGCCCAATCTCAAATGTGAATTATTTGGCTATTTATAAATAATCCTTCACTAGGTTTCAAATGATGGGTTGGGCGTCATTTACTACCTAAAAGTAATTAAAAGGAACGCAGCCAGCTGGAGGCAGCGGAGATGAAATTCCTACGAAGTGTGAAGGGAGTAACAAAGATGGACAGGTTGAGAAGCCGTTGTATTAGGAAGGAGCTGGGAGTGGAAAGTTTGAGCTACAAGTTGGGTAGAGAGAGATTGCGTTGGTTTGGACACATGAAAAGAATGGATCTCAAGAGAATCCCAAGACAGGAGTTTGAAGAAACAGTGGTGGGAAGAAGAAGAGTGGGGAGACCAAGAGAGAAGTGGAGTGGTCTTATCAGAGAAGACGTGGAGGACAGGCAGCAAAGGTGGCAGAAAGTGGAAGCAGATAAGTGGTGGGAGGACAGGAGGATCTGGAGGGCGCGGGTGGAGAAGTTGGAGGAAGGTGACGAGGATGAAGAAGAGGAGGAGGAGGATGAAACGTCAGGCCTGGCCAGCCGGTTTGGAAGAGATCCGAGGCCCTAGACCCAGTGGGAGCTCCCACTGTCTGACCTGACAACATCGTCGGAACCAGAAGAAGATTATTATTATTTTTAGAAAATTTGGTTCATTTACTACAGAATATTGTGGTAAGAAACGACAAAAAACCACATTATCATGAAATCTCACCACTATTTGTTTATTTCTGCTATAATATTTTATGCTCTGTTCAAAGCGTTGATAAGCGAGGACTCGTAAAGGCAGCTTTCGAAAATGAGAATCAACGGCAATATTTTTAACAGTTAAATGCAATTTACACTGCATAGCTGTAAAGAACGACACATTATTCTTCATAAATAAGATCTATTTAGTAGCATTACGGAAGGTGTGGAATAATATTCTATTATAAATTTAATTTGTCATTCAACAATTAATCAATGGAATCTCTAATTTTTTCTGGGATATGATTGACACTATTGGATCCCAGGCTTAGAAGCAAAGCAACAATTGTACTATAATCAATGGGTAATTTCTCATTAAATTTCCTTTATGGGATCTTCACTAGCTGTGTATGTAAAATATAAGAAATTACCTTTTGCTACCCACTTTTTTTGGATTAAACAATTTTTAGAAAGCTGAAAAGGGTACAAATAATTTTAAATAGGTGCAAATACAATTGCCTCGCCTATCATGTAGTTTGTCCTCAATAAATAAGAACTAAGTACTCAAAAAATAACTTCTACCAATATGGTTCCTATCAAGAAAATCAAATTTGATCTCAGGTTATACACGTTTTGGTTTCCACTATATCCTGTAATGGCACAAATACTTAAAACTCGATTTTACCCGGTTTTTACACACTTGGTGCAAAAAATTAAAACAGTTTTACTTTTTTCACAATACGAGCATGGCGAAATGCGACGTAAAAGATCGGACATAGAAATTTTTGCTTGTTTCAACAATTTTTAGAAAGCTGAAAAGGGTACAAATAGGGTTCGATTTTGCAGGCAGCATGTTTCAGGCACTTTTTTGGATACGATTGGTGACAAAATAGGTTGAGGAAATTATTTGACATTTTAATCATGATTAGATGAAAGACAAACTTAGGGTTATCCCTTGGTACATTTTGAATATTTTACTTTGTTAATTAGTAATAAATAGTTGATTTTTGGTGGAAAATGGTCTATTTTCTTGTCTCAAGACAAGCGCCTAATTGGGTAACAATGCAAGTAGCAAAATTGAAAAGGTGCTACTACTAATATATACTCAGACTGATCATGTTAACATCCTATGAAAGTTATACCCACTTATGAAACAATATTTCTCTCTCACTTTTCTAAAATGGCCTAGCGCTTGCATCACCTTAAATGATATATTAGGGCAGGGACCCGAACCGGAACCTAGAACCGGTATGAACCTTTATAATTTCGGAACCAGAACCGACACCGGAACCGTTATACTTTTTTCCCAAAGAACCGGAACCGGAACCCGGACCTTTATAATCAATTAGGTTCTTAAAGGTTCTTTAAGGTTCCTTCTTTAAATAAAAAATCATGTATATCACTTGGATATAATATTATTCACAAAGTTGTATCAAGTTTATTATTTGAAAAAATTCTTCATTATGCAAACGCTGCTTAGTTTTCAATTTTTGAATCTGACTACTGCGATGAGAACTGCATTGCCAACAATTTAAATATGATAGCTCAGGAAAAATGAATGTTTACGTTGTCTTATGGAGAAAATTGCAGCCACTATACTGTCTCCTCTGATATTTACACTGCGCACCATCCTGTGAATTTTATACAGACACTGACTGCCTACACCTGGGCTTGCATTCATAGGAAAATCCAAATCCAATAATTCCATTAAATTTGACATTGGTAATACTGAAGTTTTATTATATAGTTTGATTTCAAATTTTAGAACCGGAACCTTTATGCAAGAACCGGAACCGGAACCGAACCTTTAAAAATATTTGTTTCAGAACCGGAACCGGAACCTTTATAAAATAAAATTGTGGAACCGGAACCTTTATTCATAAAAGTTCGGGTCCCTGTATTAGGGACTTAGAAGCAAAACTCACATTCTCCAAAAAAAAAACAAGTTACATGTTCTAAATTATTTTTATTTCCCCATGTTCAAAATTGAACATGATGTGCAAAAAAGCCTTCTTGAAAAGATGTCAGAAGGTCCCATACCTGTTAGTATGGGAATTACAACTGTATTTTCCCTGTTTTTCTCCCAATATGGGGAGTGGAAAGAGCAAGGTTTGCTTTTCAGCCCCTCTAATTATAACAAAGAAGTTAAACGGAAGGGAATCTGGGATACTTATTGCCGGGTTTGCGTAGGTTAAAAAAATACATAATTCCATTTTGTAACCAGAAGTATCCATTTAATTAACTGACAAATAATAAATACAAGATAGATATACACATTTATATCCATTTACCATTAGGTTCCTAAAGTATTTTTGTCCATATGTTATCAGTCAATCAAACAAAAGCTAGATATCTCCAGCTGAACATATGTAGGTATAGTATATTTGTTAAAGC
Source organism: Leuctra nigra (assembly GCA_934045905.1). NCBI lineage: Eukaryota > Metazoa > Arthropoda > Insecta > Plecoptera > Leuctridae > Leuctra > Leuctra nigra. The sequence continues at coordinate 37,920,644 of OW203763.1, forward strand.
AGAGAATGAATTGAATTCTTTGTTTCCAGCCACCTGGGCCTGTATAATCAAAAAGATTTTGTTGGAAAGCAAGAGATGTTATAGCTTTAATATAAAGTTTTTTTTTACTAACGCTTTAGTGTAGAGATAAGAAATATTGTAAAAGTTGGTGCATGGCATGGCATGACCTTTCTCTGAAGTGTTTTAAAAACTAAACATGTATAAATCACATTACTTTGCAGATCCACAATGTTAAGTGTCCAAATTGATGCAGCTCAGATACTTAACAAAATAATACTGGGCATTTACACCCTAATTGTTGGCTCGTTGCATATACCCTTATCACTTGATTGAGTTGCATACATATTACATATCTATATTTAGAGGAAGTGTCCATAATATACACAAAAACAAATCCTTTTTTAAATTCTGAATTGTTTGTACATATTGGATAATTGTAACTACTAAGGGCCGGTCTTTCAATGCCTTGCTAATTTTTATACAGTCAATTAGGACTATATTGCCATGGCAACAACCAATGACATTCCTAGTATGACCACTAACTAACTGTTAAGAGCTAATTGAGACTTAAGCAGAGTATTGAAATACCGGGCCTAAATGCATTACTCAGCAAACATTTTTAAACCAAGTTAACTCAGAATATTTTATGGTATTCAACAAACAAACAATTAGGGGACGATGCTCTAATGTTGTAGTGTTTCATTCGGGGTTTAATGTGAATTTACCTGAGGAACAGCTTCGATATCAAATCATACAAAGATACAAATCGCTAAAATAAATCTGTACATCTCCATAAAATGTATTATAATAATCATCATCATCAATATGCACGTATGTATTATAATTTTCTAAACTAACCCTAATATCAATGTACCTACAAGAAAGATATAAAAAATGACTTGGCTATCTACAAAGTATTTTGAAACCTGATAAATGCTGTGCTTGGAAGCATCATGGAGAAAAAATCTCATGAAATATCACTAGAACACTATAAAAAGGACTGATGAACATAATAGAACATGATATGTGACGGGTATTGCTATTTGCAATAATTTTACGTTATATTATTGAATATTGTTGAATGACAACAATTGCATTTTTTAGGGGTGTGCGAATAGTGATTTTTGACTTCGAATACGAATATCGAATAATTGACAAAAATATTTCGAATATCAAATAATTGGAATCTAAATTAAAAGACATAAGGTCTGTTCGTTTTGCTTACTGCACTTTACTGCTCACTGCAAATCCGTTCGTTTTGCATCAAACTTGCTGTTCCGTCACTGCGATTGTGTTCGATTTGACACTGACAGTAGCTGCGCAGTGACTGCTCTTACAGCTGGGTAGGGAGGTGATGTAAATGCAGTAACTCTGCAGTAGGCGGCAAAATGGCCGATGTTTGAAATGTAAAATGTGTTTCTTATGGATGGATAGTGAAAAAACGCCTAAGGAGGAGGGAAATGAGTATTTGTTTAAGAGTTTAGTTTAGTTATATGTTATGAAATGATACATATTTATATAAAAATGCATTGGGATTAGACAAGAATTCTATAAATGCAGAACATAACCTCACTTATTTTTACATTCTTCCCGCCAAATTCACAAACCTCCCAACCAATAGGAAAAGGCCAGCCTGCCATCCTGCTGCAAATGCCTTCGTTTTGTGTTGGTACAGCAAGCTACTGCAAGAGTTATCAGGGCCTACTGTAAGCTGCTGCTACTGCAACTGCAGTAAGCAAAACGAACAGACCTATTGTATCAATTAAAAAAAATTATTGGACACCAAACTCTTTTCATATGACCAGAATGAAAGATGGCCACAGTGAAAATGTACTGATTATGATGTAATATGCAAGGATAATATTATTGTCACTTATCATCACAAAAAATGAAATTAACAGGAACACAAGGAGTATGAGGAAGGTCTACTTGGAGGAACAATAACCTACAAATAATATTCCCTCGAAATCAAAATGGCGGCCATGACTATTTTCGGTTGGAGTTTTAGACTTTGCAGCAGTTGGCAGCATTGAAAAACACTCCCATATGAGAAATGGCGGGATCATTTTGAATTAAAAGAAATGTTCGAAAATTTTCGAATATTCGAATTTACGAAGTATTCGAAATTTCAAATACTTTATTTTCGAATACCGAATCGAATATTCGAACCAAATATTTTCGAAGTATTCGAAATTTTCGAATATTCGCACACCCCTAGCATTTTTGGTTAAATCGTGTAGATGTGCATTTTGTAAAAACGTTTGCTTCCAAAAAACAAGCTTAACTCAACACAAATCTTGTTGCCATAAGGCATGGTTGCCAACCTGCAAACTAAAATAGCTTTGCATCTCTTTCCATGCCCAAACATATGTTCAAACTGTACCGATAACAGGCATTAGGGCTGCCAACTAGACAAGCATGAATTATGACAGCTGTATAGGAGCAAATCACAACTCACTAATTAAAATATTCAATCAATTTTTGAGTGCAAGATACTTTACTTCTGTAGCAAAATGAGGAGAAAATAATCTATTTGGAGCCCTCTGTAGGTAGTAATCACTAGGTAATACCATACCCCATAGGTACTTAACTTCAGTTAACGATCAAGGCATTGGAATAATTTCATCGCTTGTTATACCTATTAGGTACTTATTTTATTACCTACATAGTTTGATTGAATTCCTACAATGTGATGTAGGATCATGATGATTCCTACATCAATACCTACATATTTCTATAATGATCTACTGCTCACAGTAAAAAGTAATGTAAAAAAAGTAATGTAAAAAATAATAAACTACCAAGCAATAACTATTTAGCTAGTAGCTCTTATTACACGAGTTATTAATTGCACGTAATGTTTAAACGCACATTTAGGTTATTTTCCCAACTATTTTTGTTGTCCTAAGAGCATGTGATCTGCTGTGAAAACTACCTAATTGTTTGGCAGCTCCAAGTATGTTAACATAAATATATGGCAGACTGAGTTAGTGAGCATAAAACAACAGAATGAAACTATACAGAAAACTACGGTCTAAAATTATTAAGAAATTAATTGACAAACTACCTAAACACTACTGGTTTTTTCGATTTTTCATATCATTACTATTATGATTTTCCTATTTTCATCCTATTGTCTTCGTTTCCACCGTTGGTAATAAGTAGGTACAATAAATATATTTTAATGGAAGCAATTAAAGTATGAAAATTAAATATTATGTTATTGTTTGTCACTTTAGCACTTCTTCTTAAGCAAAAGAAGAAGGGCAAGGAATCTCTGGGACAAAGGTCGATTTGCATACGTCTGAATTCATGGCGGAAAAACTGTTTACTGATGCCCATGACCTGGTAGAAATCAGATAAGAAATCAGAGGGCAAATCTATGAAGTATACGGTGGAAACGTTTTCATGTAGATGTTTGATGGAACTGAAGGCAAACCTGAGAGGTGCCCATAAAATTGGAGGTGCCCAATTGAATCCATAAAAAGCTCCACTTCTTGATGTGTACAACTTTAAAGTTGTATACATACATTTACCGTTGTTTCAAACAAACATATATTATGTAGTGTGACGTCCTTTAGTTTTTCAATAAAAAAAAGGTGGCAGATAAACGTTTCCAAGTATCGAAATCAGAGTTTCGTCAAGACAAAACGATGCCGCATTCTCGGCTTGCGCAGTTTGAACATTGAATTGACACAATAGCTTGTTTATTACAATCAAAACTCGGTATGGATACGAGGCGCGATTTCTTGGCAATATTCACATGTAACATCAGCTTTTAAGGTGTTTTACCCGACGAAGTGGAGTGTGAACAACTTAAAAGCAGTAGAAACCATGCCGAAACGAATAAATGCCAACACAAATTGAGTTTCTGGAATATAGTATTACAGAAAACTCGGGTGTAAAATCTATGGATATATCTGACGACCGATATAACTATACCTATACATACTACCCAAATACTATTGCATGGTTGTACCTACATGAAGCTTCTTGTATTGCACTCTGCAAACTTTTAGTTTTCTATAGTAAATAAGCATCCTTGTGTGCAACTACCTAATAAATACCTATGAAGAATCTCTTATTATACAATTTATAAAAATTGGGAAACAGTATAAACTAACCCTAGAACATAGCACTAGTTCAATGAAATTATAGTATTTAAAATGCCTACGTAAGTTTTAATGATTCTAAACAAATTTCACCTAGGGACAGTTTTACAACCTCTCAATAAAAAGCAGGACAGTAATCGGCCTGATAAAACTAATAGTTGCCATGCCACCGCAATGATACATGCAAATGCAACTGTACATAGCTACCAGTACTACTGGCACATGGAGATTGTAAAACAGGCCCTTAATGAAATCATGTTGTCAACTTGCCAAACTCTCTCAACGTATCAACACTCCGCCGCATCCTGCTCCTGATCGGTGAGCTCTTGATACCTCGCGAACATCATCTTCTTCACGCAGTCCTTGTACGTTTCGCCTGGTTGCACTCCGTACGAGCCGCCCTTGACGCCCAGCCCGGCCGAGCTCACGCGCTGACTCGTCTGGATTATGGTGGTGCGTCCTTGGTTCGCCTTACCGAGTCCCATGCCTTCCTGCCAGCCCATCTTCTGTAGCATCTTGTTACCGACGTTGTCTCCACCGATACCGGTCTTCGTTGGCTCTTCGTAGCTTACGGATTCCGCATCTTGTCTTGCCTTCAGATATTTTTCCTGCAAAATAATATGCTGGATCAACGTGTCCAGATTTCGGAAACATTGCCTGGCCCTCAAATTGTCTACACACGTTTTTAAAATGTTTAAATTTAGGGAGCTATAGAATTCAAGTTATGTAACATAAAATGGTAGATACAAACATAGATTACATATAGTTCTACTAGAGGTTCTAAAAATGAAGTTTGCATGACAGTGTGGTGGCACCGTCTTAGTATAGATATGTCCATTTTCATTGCATGGACAATACCGAGTTCTCTTTTCTTTTACAATTCATCAGCGAAATGTAAAACATTTTTGACTCAGAATGGCTTCTCATAGGAGAAAGCAAAAAGCAGAAAGCACATACATAGAAAGAGGAGTGATTCCATGCAGTATATATTTTCACTTAACATATTAAGACGGCTGGGTAGTGAGTTTGACCTTGAATAGTTTTTGAATTGATTTTTATCAATATCTTTTACCAATGTAATTGTTAACAAAATAAGGCTTTGTACGAGTCTTCAGAACTTTTCAATGAAAATAGTTTCATAGCTTGTAATGGTTTATTAGATTTACTTTGTCCTACAGATGTTTAGTGCCCGAAAATTAGTAAAATTATGGCACTAAACATCTGTTGGACAAAATAAAACTAATTACTTATTCCAAACTATAAAATTATTTTCATTGAACAGTTCTGAAGACGCATAGAAAGCCATATTTTGTTAACAATTTCATTGGTAAAGGTAAAAGATATTGATAAAAATCGATTAAAAAACTCTTCAAGACCACGCTCACTACTCAGCCCTCTTAATATGATATACAAATTCTATTAATAATCAATTTTTTTTCATTGAAGATGATTCGATAAACTGTCGATTTGAACAAATAAGAAATTAACAGCCACCAAAATGCATGACTCATGATTGCTTATTTCTGCCTTCTTCAATCATCATCATCATCATCATTCATCATCTCCCAATCATCCATGCAATCATTCACAGACGCACAATGACCTAGAGACCAAATCGAAGTTGTTTATAATCATCAGAAAAAATCAATTGATTTGAATTTGAATTTTTACGCCCAAGTTGTGTTATCTTCTGTGTTAGTGTTCAATAAAGATAAATGTTCAGTAAATTTTCATACCGACATCATATCTAAAACAGATAAGAGGATCATTAGGAAAGGAAATACCATTTTGCGCATTAGACTCCCGCATCTACATTGATCTCACTTTACTCATAGCGATGTCTTCCTATATTCACTGGCATGTCACAGACGCACTTTCATAGTATTTGATTTATGTTTACTGTTGTCACACAGCGTTGAATACGTGTAAGTCAATGGAATTGCCAGCCGACTGTGAAATCAAGTAATTTTTTATTTTTTGTGGGAAAAAAATATAATTTGGAATTAGTTTACCTTCCCTATTGCCTTGACTTGGCACGTCTACTAGCAAGCCAGAGTTGAACGGTCACCCAATTAAAAAACTAATTGTGGTAATCAATATTCTTCGACGTGATATAGAAAAATGGCAACTCTAGATTCTAGTTTGTTCACGGCTCCTAAAAACAGTTTTCCATACAGTTAAAAGAGTACCTACTAAAAGCAATATAATTTTGACATTTCTAAAGCTTCTTCTTAGTCTTCAAAGGTTCTCGAATCATTTAGGACCAAACAAAACAATCAAACATTTTCACTCTGGTGCACAAAATCTGATTTAAATCACAAGTTTCAATGAAAACAACACACGGAGATCATTCAATTACAAGAATCCAAAGGCTTCCTAACCTCCATTGTAGTAGGTATTAAGAACCAACCCAATTACAAAAAAATAAAATACAAACAACATTTTCAACAAAAATTCAAATGTTTCAATTCACAAAACTAACATCATACACAAAATGTAACAGCATAAATACATTATATTAATCTTAGAAATCATGCAATAGTACCAACTTTTTGTCCTTCTTTTACCCCTTTTTACCTTTTGTGCCTTTTTGTACTTAAAGATGGAAATAAAGATAATAGGGAAGTCTCATGAAATTTTATTCTAGTAAATTTCTATAAATAAACACAAATAATAATGACAAATACACTTATTTCCTATGAAATCTTACATTTTCATTCATAAAAATCGAGTTCAAATATCATAGGATTTTTGGCGGGACAAACGGCCTGTAACAAGAATCAGAACTGTGATGTCATTTCCAAGTCATTAACATTGTGTTGACATGGGGATTCCCTTGTTGCCATGGCAATATAGCAAACTGTGATGTCATTGCCAATTTTCCTGTTTTTAAATGAGAGGAGATCTATCAAACTTTGTAAATTAATTACATGAGAACTATTCGTCCAACAACAAAAATAATACCCCATCTGTGTTCAGCAACATCTCAACTTTCATAAAATAAATATTATTCTGAATTCAAATCTTCACGAGACTTCCCTATTGAAATTGAAATTGAAAAAACTTTGAAATGTGAAACCCAAATCTCGTTAGTCAACCTAGAGATAGCAACCAAAAATAATATACCTATTCCTACACTCTAGTAGGGGAGCAAATGTAATTCCGCTCGATTGGAGTGCCGAAATTGATTTTTTCATAATTATCGATTGTTTACATCATTCTTAATATGACCTGACGTGCCTTCAATTTTTTTGGTGGCCATCTTGAAAAATATGGCGGAAAACGAGCGAAAAACGTAAATTTTACAAATAATTTAATTGTTGGTAGAGGAAAGATTGAAAAATTATGAAATAATTCACTAAACCTAACTCAAATATAGTGACTTGAAAAAAAAATAAACCGTTAACAAAAAATGTAAAAAAAAATACAAAAAATAATATTTAAAAAAAAAATACATATTTTTTTTAAACGCATATTGTTCAAAATGAAATTGTCTACAAATTTTAATTCCACATATTTTAGTCTAAGTCCACGCGTTTCATAATAAATTGAGAGCAAAAAAACACAGAAACGTGATTGGTCAATTCCAACAATGAAAAAATAAAATTCGTTCACGGCGTATTTTTTTTTCAAGTCTCCATATTTGTGTTAGTTTTAGTGAATTATTTCATAATTTTTCAACCTTTCCTCTACCAATAATTAAATAATTTGTAAAATTACGTTTTCCGCCATATTTTCCAAGATGGCCACCAAAAAAATTGAAGGCACGTCAGGTAATATTAAGAATGATTTAAACAATCGATAATTATGAAAAAATCAATTTCGGCACTCCAATCGAGCGGAAAGCATTTTTTCTACACTTGAACCTGCACTACTATCTACACTAGGAAAATGCTCTGTGTAACGAGCGAGCACGGATACGCGCAACACCTCGAACCGAAATTCTATCGAAAATGTCCTTAAAGCCAATCATTCTTGAATTTCGTCACAGACTTGTATGAAAATTTCAAAAAATTACTAAAATATTTCCCAATAACCATGCAAAGGTTTAAGCTGATCGATCAAACGGTTCCTTGTTAATTTTAAAAAATCACAGTATCTCGTTCAAAAAATATACCTGGGACCACTCAAGTGTGTGTACACAATATTAGATCAAAGACTTACTTAGATTGATCTGATGAACGTTCAAAACCGTTTCATATTATACGTTTTAAAGTTTATGCTCCAACTACATATATTGGACTGAAGAGTCGATGTTGCCGTGAAATATGAAATTCGAGAATTTGACAGCCAACACGCAAAATGCCCGTAAACTGTCAATAACTTTTGGATTTAAACACAGATTAGTCTGAAAATTGTCAAAAAACACAGATAATGTTGGTCCCAATGACCATGCAAATTATTAAGTTGATCGGTCAAACGGTTCTAATTTAAATTTCAAAATTCACAGAAAATATGGTTTTAAATTTTAACCAATGGGAGGATTTGGCTGAAACTTTGTAATATTTGGGACAATGTTGTTCGTAATGACTTGTAAAATTTTCAAATTGATCACACCAACCAATCGAAAGATAATTTTTTAAAAATTTGAACCAATCACAGGATCCCTTTTAAAAACGATCCCAGAGACTGCATATAGTGACCCGCAGTCGATCAGTGGATTGGGATTTTCTTGAAAAAACAGGTATTTTACGAACCCCTTAGCGAGCTCAACCCAAGAGAAGGCTCGGCATAACAATGGGGCATGGTGCGCACGCAGGTAAAGTAGGGGACGGGAAAGTAAAAAGACCCTTTTCCAATCCACAGATCGACTGCGGATGACTATAGATTACGTTAGTGTGTGTGCAAAATTTTAGATAAGATTGGTTGTGCGGTTTGACCTGGGCAGTGCAGACAAAAAAAAACACAGAGAAAGTGCCATAAGAGTACCGTGGTGACGCTCGCTACGCTCGCTCAACAAGATGAAGATCAAAGCCAAAGCCAAAAATCATTTATTACACACAATACAGGGCACAATTTAACAAAAATTTTGGAAAATAACTTTACACTTGAACTGATATTAAGATGTTGATAGTGAATGGACAAATACTGCAGAGTAGGAAATGCACACAAAGTTGTCGGGAGCTAAAAGATATTACTTTGATCTGCAATATGAACCGATTCCTCAAGTCGTTGATCACCTACTTTGAGACGATTCCGCTGGGGTGCGTTGGGCTCGTTGAACTTGAGTCTCCTCTCCTTGGCCCTGTCGCGGTACTTCTTGTTCCGCTGCTGCGGATCGTTGGGGTCGAGGCCGCGCACTTTGTACCACGTCGCCAGGTTCTGCTTGTGAAGATCCGAACGCTCCTGGTGCCTGCAGCAAGCCAAGATTGCAAAATGGGCGCTACAATCCACTATCAAGAGCCATTATGAGTTAGGAGAAGTCATGCTGGTACGGTAAAGTTATTGGCTTACATACGTAATTATAGTTATGAAGTGTTAAATATAAGTCAGCGATATTCGTTTTTGGGTGATTCTCCCGAAAGTGGAATATTCTGAATAAAAAGAAAATGAAAATATATGTGGTCAGAAAGATATAATTTTTTGCAGACACATTGAGGATGGAGCAAGGAATAAATATAAATTATGGGTTGAGCTCAATCTCAATAGCAAAAAATTACTAGTTAAAACAATAGCAAAAATCCTCGGAAATCCATGGTTTTTACAGATGTTAACTGCCATAGAAATTAAATTTTGCATCTTCATAGTCAGTTTTACACAAGCGTGAAAATATTTAGAGGTCAGATTTGACCAAGACACTGAAGTCAACTTCACACACATGAATCAATTAATTACATTTTTTTAATGCTTTCTAATTAATGGTGGGTAATTACCCACTTCCATGGTAATTACATCACATCAAAATACGCACCTGAAATCGTCCTGTCAGATTTTTTTTACCAACTTGCAAATGACTTTCAGGTGCTAGAAGTTAACACAAGACAGGAATGCCAACATATTAAAAATTAGCTTCCCTGTAAATTGTCAAAGCACTTAGAGATTCTGATGTTTTTGAGGCTAACGTTTCAAGAATGTAAATAATTAAAACCACCTGAGGCTTATAATCGATCGAGTAAATATTAAAACGAAAACGTATGAAAACGCGACTCCTCCACTCCTGTTAAGAAGTGAGCCAGACAGAGACAGCACATGCAGTAGGACGACTACTTGACGACCGGCAGCACAAAGCGTTGGTAAACTAGCCCATTGATTACTTTTGGCATCCCTGTTACTAGTAACACACTACATACCTAACGAGAGTTTCCTTGTTAGCGAACTGTCTCTTGCACAGCAAGCAGGCTAGAGTGGTCCAGTTGATGTGCTGTCTCTCCTCTTGTAAGACGTCCTCAATGTCCTCGTCACTGTCACTGCCACCACCGTAAGCCGCAACCAAACCAGACGCGTCCTCCTGTGTCGGTGACAATGACAATATAACAAATCAATAAAACTGACTTGAATAATTTTTTTTAAATTGGGATTTAACGTCGCACTCTTCTTCAGCGAGTCTAATGGCGACGGATGTATAATTATGATGATGATTGGGAGATGATGGTGAAGAATAGGTAAGGATGGTAGGTGGGAAGGAAGCAGTTGTGGCCTATTAGTAGGGTACCTTCCCAGCATGTGCCTTTTGACTGAGGGAATACCACAAAAAACCTCAGTCAGGAAGGACGGCCGCGGGAATCGAACCCGGGCCTCCGGAATACAAGTTTGGAGCGTTACCACTCAGCCATACCTGTTCTGTGACGAATACACACCCATAGAATATGTAAACTACTAGACTACGATTGCTTTTTGTCCCACTATCTTTAATTCATAGTTTTCTCGTGACGTCACGTCACTTTAGGGCTGGTAGCCATCTTGGCGTATCCCATTCTGAAGGATGGCATACCTGTCATGCTGTATACATGATTTGTTTTCATTGTAATAATGTTAAAATGTGTCATTTAAGCTCAGGAAACACTCTAATAGGCATAAGACTCACTCTTTTATGAAATACCATTGATTATTAGCAGTCAACGTAAAAGAAATTAGCTGTAATAGTTACCAAAGAGGCGGCATAATTGGATGAAATTGCGCCTACTTTAAGTGGCCCAGGTGATGTAAATTCGACCCCTTTGCGTGTTTATTTTACATATGAATTGAAGTTAAGTACACTGATCACCTCTACCAGTATTTATTTGAATATCAGGAATGATTTGGATGTGTATTTCCTTGTATTTACCTCCTCCCCATGGCTCAATTTCTAGCCGTAAAACATGATTGTGTACTTCTGAGTGTCAAGTATACGTAGGTAACTGGTTGAGTTTTCGGAGTATTTGGAATGAATAAAAACAATATAATATAATATGATATAATATCGCGACCCTGCTTCCAACTATTGTCGGGTCAGGGGGTGGGATGATCCCACCAATGTTCTAGGGCACTTGTGTTCTCAGAGCCGACTTGCCAAGTCCGACACTCCACACTTCTTCAATCTCTTCTTCCAGTTCTTCAGCCTCCTCTCTTTCCACCAGCTCCCTCCATCTCTCTCTGTCTTCCCACCACTTCTCTGTTGTAATTACTCCCCAACACTCTCCTCTTTCTTCTGCAGCTGCCTCTATTCCGTTGATCCATTTGGTTCTAGGTCTTCCTGCCTTTCTTCTGACACCCATGGCTGCACGCTCTGCCTCTCTACATGGTATCCTCTCTTTTCCCATCCTCTTCATATGTCCGTACCATCTTAGCCTCTCTTTTCCAAGTTTAAATCTAAGAGATTCCACTTCTAGGTCTTTTCTAATCTTTGCACTCCTCACCTTGTCCATCTTCGTCACTCCTGCCACACTTCTCAGGAACTTCATTTCTGCAGCCTGCATCTTCATTTCTTCTTTCCCTCCCATTGGCCAAGTTACTGCTGCATATATTAAGATTGGTACAAAGTAGGTTTTGTACAGTAATATCTTACACCTCTGTGGTACATCTTCATTCCATAGTAGCTTCCTTACACTCTGGTAAAACACTTCTGCTGCTCTCACCCTCCTCTCGATCTCCCTGTCCACCTTTCCATCCTTTGCCAATACACTGCCTAGATATTTAAACTCGTCTTTTTCCGTAAGTTCCTCTCCTCGCATCTGCATCCGGCACCGTGTCTTCTGTTGCCTTTCCATAACCATGGTTTCGCTTTTTTCTCTACTGATTTCTAGTCCATATTTTGCTGTCACTTCTTCCCACCTGTTGAGTTTCTCTTGCAACTCTTCCTCGGTCTCTGCCCACACAAGAACGTCGTCTGCATATATGAGTGTGCGGGTGTCCTCTTGGTCCTCCGGCTCAACCTCTCTCAGCATCTCATCCATTACTACTGTAAATAATGTTGGTGACAATACACTCCCTTGCTTCAGTCCCTCCCTCACTTCGAACCAGTCCGTTTTTCCCACTCCCGTCTGCACGCAACTACTGTTCTTCTTATACATACTTTGAATTCTTTGTATCACTCCACTGTCCACACCCTTCTTCTCTAGGCACCGCCACACTTCTTCTCTTGGCATTCTGTCGTACGCCTTTACCAGGTCCAGAAATATCATTCTCATCCCGTTCCCTTTCTCCCATCGGTCTTCCATGATTTGTCTCACTGCAAAGATGAGGTCAATCGTTGACCGTCCTCTTCTAAAACCGTATTGTTCTTCTCTTAGTTTACTCTCAATACTCTCAGCCACCCTCCTTTCGATGATCTTTTCATACAATTTAGCTGTTTGGCACATCAAAGTTACTCCCCTGTAGTTGCAGCATCGCTTTCTGTCCCCTTTCTTAAAGATAGGAATAAGTATTCTCTTCCCCCAATCTTCTGGGACATCACACTGGGTCCATGCTGCTTGAATTACCCGGCAGAGCCACTCAATTCCCTTCTGCCCTGACGCTTTCAGCATCTCGACACTGACTTCGTCCATTCCTGGGGCTTTTCCATTCTTCATCTTCTTTAGCATTTCTTTCACTTCCAATGATGAGATTTAATTCATTCATTTCTTCAAGTACATGTACCTATATATTATATCTGTGGCAGCTCATATTGTTTTAATTCCTTCCAAATAGTCTACAAGACACAGCGGCTGTACACAATTTTACGCCTAGAAATTGAGCCCAGGGGAGGAGGTAAATACAAAGGAATACACATCCAAATCTTTCCTAATATTCAATAAAATACTAGTAGAGGTGATCAGTGTACCTAACTTCAATTCTTATGTAAAATAAACACGCAAAGGGTCGCATTTACATCACCTGGGCAACCTAAAGAAGGCGCAATTTCGTCAAATAATGTCGCCTCTTTGGTGACTATTACAGCTAGTTTCTTTTACATTGGCTGCTAATAATCAATAGTATTTCGTAAAAGAGTGAGCCTTATGCCTATCAGAGTATTTTTGAGCTTAAATGACACATTTTAACATTATTACAATCCAAACAAATTATGTATACAGCATGACAGGTAGGCCATCCTTCAGAATGTGATACGCCAAGATGGCCGCCCGACCGGGTTCCATACTAAATCCAACAGAAAGCGCTAGCCTCGCGCAAACTATGAATAATATCTCAATCCCCACTTTGTGGCTCGGGGTTTAATTAGCCCAGTCAATCAAATTGGTATGTCATGAAAATTAATGGTAGGACGATTCCAATTTTTCACAATTTTGATTCTTGCTTGACTGATTCTTTTGGTATTAGTTATTATTTAGTAGGTATGTCTTTATCTAGTAAGACTTTAAATACATACACCAATTTCTGAAAAAAATTAACTGAAAATATTTTAATTGGCAGAAAAAAATGTATTTAACTGAATAAAAACAGTAATTTTACTTTTCCTCAAGCGTGAACTCAACACTAACCAAGCAGACATCAGCTGAGTGATTAGTTAGTGAATTCAAGTTTCAAACCAATGAAAAGTAGCAACAAAATGGATAGACATTTGAAAAGAATCGGAATGATAGATTTGGGCCAGAATCAAAGAATCACGATTTTTATAATTCTTTAAGTATTGGAGGAATCGGTATCTGAATCATCCAATCCCCTAATTAAAATAGAATTGACTTGCCGCTTTGTCATCCTGTGGCTCAGGGGCGGCGGCCGGCGCTGCGCTGATGTTGGCATTGGAGTGTTTCAAGACGGCATAGCCCGCATCGGCAGCACCAACACTCTTCTGCACCGACGCCGGCCAGCCGGAACTCGTCGGTTTATAGCTCGTCTCCTTCTTCTGGTTCATAGTCTTAGCCCAACGTTCCATGTCCTGATGCAAGAATACAAATACTGTATTGTGTGTGAATGGCCCAGAACCGTTAATAAATACCAGTTAAAAATCTAATAAGACTCCAGATTTGTAGTGTTGGGATTCAACCTTATATTTTTCAAATCAAAATAATATGGGCATTGAAATTTTTTTAATGTTTATGTTTTTTCCGATGGCATAAACAACAGTTATTTGCAGTGTTGGGGAAGTTCATTCCTAAAAAGAACTTTTGAAAATTCAGTTCATTCCATAAAAAATACTTTTAGAAAGTTCAAGTTCACTACTATTTCATTGAGGATTGAGGAATGCGTTCAAGTTCAAGTTCCTGGAAAAAAGGATTGAAATTCTTTTAAAAAGTTATTTTCGAAAAAATTATTACAATTTTTAAAAATCATCAAGTAAATATTATAGCAAATAAGAAGAAGGTAGGTGCATAATAATGGCAATGTAGTAAACTGCTGATTGTCCTGTTTTATTTGCATTTGCAAAACAATTTACTCAAAATTAATTAAATCTAAATATGCTGAATCCTTGACAATACGTAAATGTAATCAAAGTGCTATTTATAGTATTAAAGTAATCCTATTAAAAGTGTTCATACTTTCCGAACAAAACAATTTCACCCAAAATTAATTAAATCTAAATATGCTGAAGCAATACCAACACGGAAATGGTACCTAGTATCAAAGTATTAAAAAAGTATTCCAGTAAGGTAATCATATTAAAAGTGTCCATAGTATGGTATTCATTAAATTAATCAAGCCTTCAAATTAGAAATTATAATGTTCCCAAATATTGGACAACATGGCGAGAACTTCCACATTTTCAACGTTTGCGGTTAAAAAGAACTTGAACACGTTCACGTTCCCTGATATTAAATGTGAACGCGTTCAGTTAAAAGTTCCTGATAAAAGAAAGCGTTCTTTTAAAAAGTTTCTTCCCCAACATTGGTTATTTGCACAGTAGTTGAGTTGCTGGTAGAAAGCAACAATACTGACACAATATGTTGAGCTGCCTTGTCCGGGTTGAAGTAAGTGGTGCTCAAACAATTAACTATAATTAGGTAGGGTGCTGGCACCAGTGCGCGGACAGAATAATTTCAAATGCTTTGAATAAGAAATAAGATGCTCTTTCATTGTTTGAATCCTATGCCTTACTACTCTATAGGAAACTTCAAACAATGAAAATACCTACATCTTATTTTAAAAAAGGTAATTTAAGATGTTCCTCATCTTAAGAAAAAATTTGAATTTAAATATTTTGAATTTTTTCTATACATAATAAGGTAGGTAAGAAATCTTTAAACAATAAAAATACATCTTATTTCCTAATTCCAAGCATTTAAAATTTGAGTGTTCGCGCACTGGTGCCCATCCGCACATTGGTACCGGCACCCTACCACCCCCTTTAAAAGTTATAGCTGTGAACAATGTCAAAAACTTCAAATCAAAATCAAAACAATGTCAAAAGATTAACAATTTAGCAGTGTTGAGTAGTAACTTAACGAAAGTAACGCGTTACCGGTAACGCGTTACATTTCAGGAACTTTAGTGGTAACTTAGTTCCTTTTTTTCAGTCAGGAACTTTAACTGATATAGTTCCTTTATTGATGTAACGTCTATATTACGTTACGTTACTTGCAAAGTTCCTTTTTTCGTTTGAACAGACTCTACTTTTTCAGCAATCTTCCCAAAATTTCCCAACTTATACTTCCGGAGTAGCGATCTGCCATCAAAACAAGTTTCCACTGGCAGTGCAGCTGCATTAGTCATTGGTTTGGAATGTGCATGCCCTCGTCAGTGATGATAAGGGGATGAGGGGTAGAGGGAGGACCAATGAGAATCACCCCCTCACTTGACCTTGGCTTGTTGCAGTGTGACGTACGTAGCAGCTCATTCTCCCTTCAACCATCGTCGCCATTACTTGCGCCAGAGCATTGTTTATAGCCTCTTCTAGTGTTTCAATTTCGTTACGTGTGAATTTCTATCTATTGTAGATTTATATTGGTGATGAAAATGCGTGTAAATGAAACTATTTGCCGTGATACTTTCTGCAGACAAAAATACTACACTGCATGTATGACATTACGTTTTAAACCACTATACCCTGCCGCAATATTCACGATTTTTTCCTAAAAAATCCATCGGTAACTTTGCAAGTAACTTTGGGTAACTGGTAACTTGTAAGTTCCTTTTTTCATGAAGTAACTTAACTTTAACTAAGTTCCTTTTTTGACCAAGTAACTTAACTTTAACGAAGTTCCTTTTCTCAAGTAACTTACTCAACACTGCAATTTAGTAGGTACCCATTTAAATCGATAGTTTCACACTTTTCAATATATTTGTATTCAAAGTAAATAATCCCAGTAAAAGTATATTCTTACCTTGGCAATCTTTTTGGCCACCTTCACCTTGTCATTGGGCCGGCCCAGCTTCTTCACTTCCTCCTGTTTGTCCACCGGCTCGGGTGTCGGCTTGGCCGCTGCCGGCGTGTACGTCTCCAGCTCCGAGTCCCAGTAGAGGAACTGCTGAGTGGCTGGATTGTAGTAGTACTGCGTGTTGGCATCGTAGTAGAGTCCGGTCAGAGCGTCGTAGTAGTAGCCGGAGGTCTCGTCGTACACGTACGTGCTCACGTCGGGGACGTCTGTTGGTCGAGAGACAGTTTTTGTCAGAGTTATCATGATATAATATCGTAAAGTAATCAATGGTGTAGTCGAGGATATACGCGGGTATACGCCATTTGTTGGGGTAATGCCAGTTGAGGTGTCATAGAGATGTTATTTGAAACAGAAATCCAAATACTCTATTGATTTGCTAAAGTAAACTTCAAAGTTTAGAAATTTGAATTGTATTTGAAGCATGAAATAACTAGGGTTGGGACTTGACATCGATTTTTCGATTTGACATCGATGTCGAATGATATTTTGAGTTTCGATTCGACATCGATTTGAATTGTTTAATCAAATAATCGTTTGACATCGTTTAAAAAATTCCGAGAATCAGCGCGCAGTATTGTAGAGCTGGCAACAGTGCAACGCGCCTCTCAAGATCAGCTGAGTGGCCTGCTTCCGCCCTTCCTGCATACCGCGTGTGCAGTTGAGGCCTGAGGGTGGGTTGGTCAGTTGTCTCTTGCCATTCAGCGCGTGTTGTTTTTATTCTCTCGTGAAAGAATGTTTCCATGCAAAAAAATAATAATCCCGCCGTGGAGACGAAGTGAATTGTGGAAAGTTTTCGAGTTTGAAGTGAACATTACGGGCAACATTGCTAAAGGATGTTGAATCCAGACAATGTTACCTATGCTTCACGGGATATATTCCGGCAACAAGTCTAATAAAACCATGAATTTGCAACTGGATTTGCAACGAAATTTTTTCATTAATAGTTCCCTTTTACATAAATAAATACTTGTACGTTATTTGAAATGAAAAAGTTATTTATTTCAATCATTTTCTCGTCATTTGTTGCCGCGAGGGGGGTGTGAGAGGGACATCTCTAGCGCTGGAACATGGCCTTGGGCAGACGCAATTGCAGTGTTGCCACATTTCGCCGTAATTATTTCGATGTGGCCCATTATTACGATGTCAAAATTATTTCGATGTCGAAATTATTTCGATTTGATGTCGAAATCTTCAGTTTGACATCGATTTAGCAAATCAAATCGAATCCCAACCCTAGAAATAACTAATATTGAGAAAATCGCAAGAAATATCTGGAAAAGTTAAGAAATGGAGAATAATCAACCTGCTATTATTACAGCAAAAAGTGTTTCAAGAAATCGTTACAAAGCACTAAAACAAATGACCTAGAGGAAATTTTCTTGGAGGCTCTGCCCCCAAACCTCCTTGTCTTCCTTCGCGTGTCTTTTTTTTTGCGTATACCCACATTTTTTAGGACTACACCGCTAAAAGTAACACAATGGATGACAAAGAAAAGTCATCACTCACTGTATTTGGTGTAGACAGTGCCAGCTACAGGTGTATTCATCAGCGGAATGCAGGACACTCGATTAGCCATCACTTGTGGAAGATATTGCTTGATGTGCGATGTGTTCGGATCCATGTACTGAAAAAATAATAAAAGACAATGAAATGATTATACTAGAGCTAATACAATTAGAATTTGCTACCTACACAAAAAAACGTTTGTTCAATCGATATCCAGATGGTATGAAGACCTTGATAGATACATATTTAATTTCATGGCGATGTACAATAATAAAATATATATATTAATATTTTTCTTCAATTAAATCTAGTATGACAGAGTCCACAGATACTACGAGGAGAGCACTTAAGCAATTTGTTTTAAATTCGAACAAAGCAAAGATAGTCTATCTATTAGACACTCACTGCTTTCTTGATTTCCTTGACAGCCATTGCCTGCTGTATAGCCGCTTGCGCCAGAGCCGCTGCAGCATTCACAGAATCCGCTTGAGTCGGTAATGTGATGACACCCTCCTGATTCAACTGGTTCTGATAATATTGGTGATAGTACTGGTGATAAGCGGAGTGTTCTGACACAGAAGAGGCATATAACGAGGCACTGTACTCGGCCAATCGGGGGATGTCAGTCAGAGAGTATTCTCGGAATGCAGGGGTTTCCGGCTCCCTCCAAACTCCTGGTCGAAAATAGGAGACCGACACTGAAAATAAAAAATGTTACATTACTTCCTCTACTACTAACACAACTTACAACAACTAATAATACTACTACTAATCTTCTACTACTACTACTACTACTACTACTACTACTACTACTACTACTACTACTACTACTAAACTACTACTACTACTACTACTACTACTACTACTACTACTACCACCTTATCTACTACATTCAAATCTGGGGATATCAGGTTATTAGTTTCTTGTACATATTGCTAATAGGCACTGGCTTAACTTCGATGTTGCAGCCCCCGAAGTTGAGGGGGGCCCAGAGGAGGGCCCGAAAATTTGGATAGAATGAATACCATAAAAACAAAAAATATCAATCTAATATTAAGAATGAAATTATCAAATCGACCATAAATTGTGTTTAATTTAAATCGCTGCAAATTTAGTGTAATGCACTAAATTCTATAGTGAAATTTAAACATTTTCCGGGCCTGCACGGCCCGGACCCGCATTTTGTTGTGAGGCCCTCGTGAGACCCAAATCGGATCTAATGTCATAATATTTTACCTAAAAATTAACACAAGAAGATGCACATGCATCTTGAGGTAGGCAAATAAGAAAGTAGGGAGCCCTGAAAGAAATCCTGCAGGGGGGGGGGGGGGGGCGAAATGTGACGTTATGCCACTGCTCACAGGTACTAAGATTTCTGAGGCCACTTATGAAACTCCGTTGTTCTCACTAGACTACCATTGTGTCCTTGTTATGCATTCATCTTCGTATCTGTTCGTTTCTAATGTACGTACTGCACTCAGTTTATTGCATTAACTCTGCCATTAAGCTATCTTTTATATGCCTTGTCATTTATCAGGCTATTGAGCCACATCAATATGCTTAGAATAGTGCTTTCATATATTCTTTATATCAATTAAAGAATTGATACAGGTTTGGTTTCGTGGGAGGTAAGAAATGCCTTTAAATATTATCCTCTCCCCCATTTATAATGTAGAGTAATAATTTGATTTTTCTTCATAATCATCTTCATTAACAAAGTTTAGTTGATTTCACTTAAATACCTTATTTCCTGAGTTCGTATACCTTTACATTTTGCAAATATGTTGTGGTAGGCGTAGAGATGTAAAGTTACCGGTAACATTGAAATTGGTAATATTGAATTTTCAGCACAGTTTAAACTATATGACGTATGGAAATGAATGAAGGGAAATTAATACATTTTTCATAATTACTTAAACCATTCATTCTTTTACATAGGTATTGTGTATTTATAGGGCATGTGAAAAGCGAAACAACCAGCAGATAGCAGCACAATGTATTTTGTGGGAAAAAGCAAGTTAGTAAGATTAGCGAGCTGTGTGTCAGTCAACAATAGGCGGAGGTGACTTTCATTTGAAAAATGGCGGTTTCAGTCTAATAAACACACCATTTTCTTGTTAATAATAGTTATCTACTCACACTGATGATTTCCAATGACTTTAGGGTAACAATGGAACGTTAAATGGTTATTTACTAGGCGTGGAATTACTTTTGAACGACAATTTTTAACTACACAGGTTTGAACTGTCAGCTGTCAAGCTGTCAACAAAATTTAATCCAAAGATACTGAAACCAAAGAATTTCAGTATAAAGATGAAACACTTTCCCACAAAACGCTCATGACGCTTACGGCGGCAAAATTATCGTCCTATCTTTGGCGTGCCCTATTGATTGAAGATCTGAATTCAATCTCAATCTCAATCATCTCAATTTTACAATATCAATATTAATTGAGCGAACGACTGAACGACTCCATTCTGCACCTTTGGACACTTTCTATGCTTTTTTTTGTGTTTGTTTGTTTGGCCCGACACCACAGGTCACATTTTTTTCGATCGAGCTGAAATTTTGCATACATACTAATATCATTCTAACTTAATCGTGTCTAGTTTTCAAGAGCTTATCTCTGATTGGTTAAAAAATGAAAATATCTCACCATTGGTCGAAAATCAAAATGCTCCGATTAAGTTCAAATTTTGTAAACTACCATTATCTCTTATTTTACAAGTTTTCAGCCCAATCGGTAGAGAATGTATATACTTATACCTAGACATTTAAATAGAATGCCAGAAGAGATTTTATTGACATTTAATTACCAGTGCACTTAGATCTGATTTTCTTTATGGATCAGAGTGTATAGATGGCTATTATTCTCAGTTTCAATAAAGTCAGGTAATTTTATTTTGATCGAGTGGATCGTATTTCAATTCACTATGGATGTATATTATGTTTTCTGTGCGTTACAATATTCCGGTAGGAGATGTTGCGTGTTTTGGTGCTTGCTCATCAACGCGTTACACAGAGCGGTTTTTCTAGTTATTTCTGCTTATAAAAGTGACCTCGAGTCGAGGTAAATTTTCATTAAATGTTGGAATGGGCATGATTAACAATTACGGAATTAAACGTCATGTTTAAATAGTACAATCTCAGTGAAAATATCCTGCAATCAAAGAGCGAACTCTGAATGACCCTTCCTTCAGAATAATTAGGTATAACCGTATTTGGGTATATTTCAAATATTGAAATCTCAAAACGGAGATGCGGACTATACACGCGTGCGGCCTATCTGCGCATCAAAAGTTACTTATTTTGATTGAAAAACGCGGCATTGCTGGTTGACTGGGGCGAGTTACGCTGTCCCCGCCAACCCTACCCCTACTTCAAACACTTCGTAACCAGTCGTGGAACTTCGGCGTGATTCGGCTACTCTCGACTCCCCTCCCCCTACTTCACACTACCAGTTTCACTCGAGAGTTCATTGACTGTGCGTGGGTAGGTTAGTTATTGTTTTGTCTAAAGTATAATGAATAGAATAGTGAAGGAAAAGCGGCCGTCACAAACTGCGTCGTTTAAGAAGAAAGTGCTGGCTTTTGATACTTTTTATATGACAATTAACAATGTTGTTACTGAGCATAAGAAACTTTCAGTTGGTTTGATCTGAATAGTTTGACGCATCTGTTTTCTCTCCCACCCCTTGACCATAAATATTTCCTGTCTGACTTGAAGTGGATTCTACCCAACATGACCTAAAAAAACCAAAAAAGACAATCACACAAGCTGAAGTATGAAGTAACTTCATCATACATCCTAAACAATAGGGTAATGGGGAACACGGGTCTTATCTCTTATCAGGGTTGTAAATAATTTTTTTGAAATCATTGCTCCTGTAGTTTGAACACTTATCTAGAGTATGCAGTTGTTATTATCTCACGCAGATAATTATTTGTATTAAAATTTGATAAATATTTGCAACCCTTCCAAAAAAACATGCTTTCAATGTAGCAGTTACAATACTTCTGATTTTTTTTCAAAGAAAGGGTCAAGTAAGATACAAATTTGAAATAGCAGGAAGTTGCATGAAAGTTAGGTGGAGAATATAATGATTTTTGTGATTACATTTTTTTTGTCTTTTTTAAAATTTGGGTGGTGTTCCTCATTACCCCAGCAGACACTTTTTGGGGGGTAAAGAGGAACATGTATAAGGGGTAATGCAGTTTCTGCAGTTTTCATATATTTTAATATTCAGTAGCTTCTACAATTGTTGTCCGATTCACAAAAACTTTTTGGCATTGTGATCATGGGCTGAAACTGCACGTTCCTAATTACCTCAAATAATTTACAATCATACCTCAAGGTTGTAGCAAGCCGTGTTCCTCTTTACCCCCAATATCGAGGGTAATGAGGAAAAGTGCCGAACTTTAAAAAAAAAATATTTGTAACTTTCAGTTTAGGACAAACTTTTTGTAATACTCATTCATTATGTAGTAAACAATACACCACAGTTAGTACAAAAAAAATTCTTAGCTTGAAAACATGAACCAAAAAATTGCAATTAATTCAATTGCAATTAAATTCAATTAATTAATTGCAAAGTCAAAACTTTCAGAAGTGTT
Source organism: Leuctra nigra (assembly GCA_934045905.1). Classification (NCBI taxonomy): domain Eukaryota; kingdom Metazoa; phylum Arthropoda; class Insecta; order Plecoptera; family Leuctridae; genus Leuctra; species Leuctra nigra. Next base: position 37,943,603 of record OW203763.1, read on the forward strand.
CCCCATTACCCACATTACCCCTAGACCTCTCGGGATATTATCAACTCTTGAAAGAGAAGCTTGTGCAATTGTTTTTTTAGAAGTGAGACTGGAGATAAAGTACCTAAGGAAAATTACCGATTTTTTTTTTCTGGGGCTTTACGTCGCACTGTTCTGCAGCGAGGCTAATGGCGACGGATGAATGATTATGATGATGATTGGGAGATGATGGCGAAGAGTAGGTAAGGATGGAAGGTGGGAAGAAGGCGGTCGTGGCCTATTAGTAGGGTACCTTCCCAGCATTTGCCTGTCGACTGAGGGAAACCACGAAAAAACCCCAGTCAGGAAGGACGGTCGCGGGAATCGAACCCGGGCCTCCAGAATACAAGTTCAGAGCGTTACCACTCAGCCATACCTATTCCTTAAACCCACGATGATGGTAATATTACCGGTTCACATCTCTAGGTAGGCGTAATCATATGCCTAATGGCTAATGAGTAATGCCGTACCTTCAAATATTATCGTAATTCATTATTAATTCGTAAGGTGGACTTTCATGGCCCATAATATTGTATGGACAGCCACCATTAACCTGATTGTCTTATCTTCTTCATTGGTGAAAAGAACTGTGTATTGCATGTAACTTAAAAATAACCATCCCCCAAACTTTATGAGGTAGGTAAAATAGACGTAGCTAGTTCTTTTTTAATTAACGATTCTATTTGGGGTTCATGGACAATCAGAAAATTTACTATGGAACAGGAAACAAATTAATAATTCTGATACTCTCTCAAAAAATAAAAGAAAGACTCACCCTTGCGCCCGTCAATTGTAGGTGGATCGTTGATGAGAGCTGTGTACAAGCTTGTAGCATCATTGATGTTGTTCATGTGCACGTAACACAGACCTCGGGAAGTGTTCGTGAGTGAATCAAGGCCGATGTTGATGTTTACATTTTCCAACGAGATTGCAGTATATGGAGCGATAGAAGTGCGGACTGTCTCCTCTGTGGTCAATACATCCAAGCCTCTCAGAAGCACAGCTGGAAAAATGTTTACAAACCTTTACAAACATGCTTATTAGAGAAAGAAGTTTTTAGACCTTCTTAAAATTGATGGATGCTACTTACTTTTTTAAAACCAATAATGGATTGGATTAATAGTAATTGACATGTATAACATCGACAAAATGATTGGTTAACCTCAACATTACGCTGTGTGATTGGGATAGCCGATCATTTTGTCGTAGTTCATTCTACGACTCTTTTGACACTGATAAATGATAGCCCTGTTTAATTAAATGTCGGATGCATTAGACTCACTAGAAGTTGGATGATGGGTGACCTCCTCGCTGCCTTCTCCACCTTCGAGTTCGTGGCGGAAACTTTGACACTTAAAGCATGCGTCCCTCCGTTTGAAGTTGTGTGCCCCACACTAGTATTAAGAGAATGAATTAAGCACTTAATATGACTACTACTACTAGTTAATATACTACTAGCAACTGCAGCATAAGGCCACAATATTTAAAAATACAGTGCCTGACAAATGAAATTAATCATTCGCAGGGGTCCAACAATTTGGTAACTAAGAAAGAAAAGTCCTTACTTTAAGACAGAACCAATCCTGAGAGCATTTCAAGTATTTCTCAGTAAATGGCGCATCTTTTGGTATACTGTAGTGCATCACCGCACGGTATTGCTCTTGTAGCATTAGAACACCCTGCGGACACCAAACACAAGATTAGTACGCAGTTAGACACTCAATGAATGCAGTTAGCATTGCATTCGCAAGGCCTCGAGGCCAATGACCAACACATACTAGACCAGAGGACGCAATTATCAGAACATGTCACCTGTTTCATCTCCATCCACCGCGACGCCTCAAGGACTGAGTTAAACTCGACGAAAGCAAAGCCGCGCGAAGAACCTATCAGGATGAACCAACAAGAGTTTAACATTGATAGCCAAGAGTTTTGCTTTGTTAAGTTGTCCAGCCGCATCTTCCCAACACCTGCTAAAATAGTTCCAACGAATGCTAGAAGTGACATTGAACAACGTATGTTACCTGTGTCTTTTTTTCTGATCAGTCGTATGTCCTTCGGCATTAACGTGCATTGCAAAATATCCTGGCGAATCTGTAAAAAAAAAAAAAAAATTGAAAACCACAATTTGGATTACATAATCTATAGAACTAAGAATTTAAAATTGAGAAATTTTCAAAATTTTATTTGGACCATACATGAAATACATGATATATTTATATCATACAAGGCTTTAAATGTGATAACACAGGAAGAAATCATAATTCCTTGTTGGTAGTACCTTACCTAACAAAGGTACTGTCGTTTATTGCTATGGATATAAATTATAATCAACCCAATGTAATCGAACAAGACAAGAGAAGATACAGATTATTATTCTGCCCTACCAACCATAAAGGACCTAACCCACATGAAACCTGTTTTGAGTAATACACCAAACCAAAATGTGTTTACAGCTCTCTGCTTTGTCACTTGGTTTGGTGCCCTGCTTTGGTGCTTTGTCACTGTTTTGACAATTTGATTAGGTACTTCAAATACTGTTCTATCTTTTATGGAGTGTACAGTGAGATTCAGAAGAAAGCGGTCGTAGTGCCCCTGTGCCAGGCAGTGTGCACGGGGCACTCCGACCGCTTTCTCCTGAATCTCACTGTACATATGATTGGAATTTACATACCATTTTCTATCTCTTTTGATCATTAAGAATTCCCTAAGTACTGCGGCGTAGTTCTAGTTGTGGAAATGATAGTACCTACCAACTTGGTGATCACTTATTTCATTGATAATAATATGGATCAAAGATAAGGTGACCATATTCGAGAGGAGTCAAACCGGGACAAAGTTTCTGAGTGATACAAAGGGGGGTCTGGGGGGCTTGCCCCCCCAAAAAATGCCGCGCAGCGAATTTTTTGAAATGCATCACTCAATTATGGCTTAAAATCACTTTAAAAGTATAGTTATTTTCAGGAAAGTAGGTAAACTAACGTGAAAAAATCTAGATCTTGTGGTTGGATGATGGAGTTTTTATGTGGTCATTGATGTCCGACCTACCGCCGTGAGCTATTGACAGTATTGTCTCGCAGACCATGCACTTTATTTCGTGGTCATTGTCAGTTTTTACCTTTTTCATAAACACAAACTCTTTCTTTAAGTCTTCGTTAAATTTGCACTTCCTCCGAGGAGCCATAAGTAAAAGTTCTAACAAGTAACAATAATATCACAGACAGATGAATGACAGGAACACAAACCGGCTAAACCAACTTAACACACGCCATCTTAACTTTCAACGAAATCGAAATCCGTGCGCATCTTCTTTTACGCATCTTAGATGTGACCGCTGTAGACAAAAGTTCCATCTAGCGCCGTTAGAGTGAACTACCGGGCGGGACATTTTAAGCGGCAATTTCAAAACCGGGACAAATGAGCCGTTTCGCAAAGGTTCTCGGGACACCGGGACAAGAGCATTAAAAACGGTACTGTACCGGTAAAACCGGTACGTATGGTCACCTTAATCAAAGAACATCACTACCAGTCATTGAAATTTATTTCGACAACATTTTATGTTTTGCCGAGTGTACCAATCTTTAAAATGTTAAAAATGTGGTTTGTTTGCATTATGGTTGGTACGGCAGTATGAGTAGGTAGCCTACTACCTACTATTATAGTAAAAATTATTAATGGTAGGTACCTACACACCTAATAACTGTAACATTGGTACTTACATCATTCTCCGTGATATGTTGGGCTAACCCACGAATCATTATAGTGCAGTTGGGAGGCTGATTGTGTAAGTTGTCGGGCTCCACATTGAACGAGCGTGTATCAGTAGGTCCGTTCTCGCTGTATTCACTACTCTCAGTGTCTTCCTCTGCCGGTTTGCGTGGAACTGAACTGCTGTTGTCACGACTCGAGCTTAAGTGTCTCTCAATACCACGGGGTCTTCTACTATCTGTTCGTCTTCCTTTCTCTTCACGATCTGCTTGATGATGGTTTCTATCCCACACATTATGCTTCTTTGCCCTAGGATTCAGAATAATATTGAATAGTCAATAACCCGTTATACTAATGTTCAACGGTGTACATTTAAAATTTTCACAGGACAAAGTAATACACATGTTCGAGTGTGAATACACACCGGCTCAAGTAAAAGTCGGTGAAAGTACACCATACCATCACATGAAAATGCCAAATCACCCATACGTGGTCATACCTACAAAACAATCTGGTCTTTAGGTCCTAGCAGGAAATAATACCTACTAACTACCTAGGTACCTTGAACTGATTTTAAATGATACTTATCTACCTACCAGAAATTATTTTAGGTAGAGGAACAGTCATCATTTTTATTTATGTTTATGATTAGGTAGGTAGTACCTATAATCTAAGAACCATAGGATAGGTAGGTAACCACCTACCTAATGCAAATTTGCATAAAACTCACCCTTCTCTTTCATTGTAGCGATCTTTGGCTGAGGAATCCGAGTTTCGACTCTCATTCACATGTTCTGAAAAGGTCAAATTACTTTTTAAATCATGTGCTAAAATTGCCGTGCAGATAAATTCAAAGGTCTCCAAAACTGTCTCAAGAAATAAAACAGTGTCAACATTCAAGGAGAAAGTAGATTAAGGAACAACAAACCTGATTGATTCTTCTCGTAAGGAGACCATCGATCTCGATCCCTCCATCGACTGGGTCTACCAACATCTCGTTTGCCTCTGTCGGAAAACGTGTCTCGACTACCTCGGTCTGCAAATGCATCTACCCCACCTCTCTCAACGAAGGTATCTCGTCCTCCTCGGTCAGAATATACATCTCGACCCCCCCTTACAGGAAATGCATCTCTGCTTCTACTCTCAGTAAAGGCCTCTCGTCCACCTCTCTCAGTAAAGGTATCTCGCCCTCCTCTGTCAGCAAAGGTATCACGGCTGCCTCGCTCAACAAATGTATCTCTCCCTCGTCTGTCGGAAAATGATTCTCGTCCGCCTCTTTCAGAAAACGTGTGTCTCCCTCCTCTGTCGTTGAAAGTATCTCGTCCAACTCTGTCCGCAAATGAATCTCGCCCCTGAGCATTATCCCTCCATGGATTATTATCTCTCTCATCCATACTCGTATCACGTCTATTTCTATCATAATAGTTAGAATCTGCGCCCCTGTTCATGTTGTCTGTCACAGAGAGTAGGGTTAGAGTTCAATCAACAGCAAGTCTAACACGAAATGCGATCAGCAAATAAGTTCGTACGGAAGCAGTACACCATATTTTACGTTAGCTAGGTATTTGAAGCGATGATCGTAGACATTGTTTAAGGTAGCAATTTACCTATTTACAGAATTTTCATCAGCACTACCCATAGATCAGCCAGTAGTCAAGTTAGAAGACAACACCGAATCAATGCTAAAATCGTACCTACCCAAGTAGTAGGTAGGTAGGTACTTCAAATACTTTCTTTGTCCATAGGAAAGTAGTAAAACATATTGACTACATCACCATGCACCATTCTGCACTCGAAGAGATAAAGATATTCTCCACCGATTAATTAAAAAAAAAACACACACAGATACATAAATCAATGAAGAAATGGATGCAGAAGAAACATCATCTCCTCCATCGAAGTTTTGCGTTTCCAAAATGGCGGGAGTCACAGCCTTCTTAATTAGCTGATGCCGCAGTGCAAGTAGCGCGAAAATTTGATTGTAATTGTCTGTGGTAATGTATACATGAAATGAACGTTTGGCTGATAATTAGGTAATATTCCGGGTTTAATTCAACAAAATATGTAATATACACAGCTAGGTCAAAATTCTCCTGTAATGATCCCAGAGTATTTCAACCAGGACACATTTTAAGTAGCGGTACAGTGTTGGGCTAATTACTTTTGAAAAGTAGTGTCACTACTTTACTTACTACTCAACTTCAAAAGTAGTAAAACTACTTTACTTACTACTGTTCCCCAAAAGTAGTGACACTACTTTACTTTTTGGTGAAAAAAGTAGTGAGATTACTTTCGCGTTATTTTGAACAATTAATAGGTATTTCATTGAATGGACGGAAGGGAAGGAATGAAAGATATTTTTGAAGGAATGTTACAAGGATTAGATTATGTACTCGAACACAGAATTCAATTCGTTTTATATATAGAAATAATAAGTCACTGCAGTGCCTTTTTATTTTATGTTGCCAAATGTTTGCTCTGAAATAATAATCGCTTTGTGACCTACTTATTGAACGTCAAAAGTAGCGCGTTACTTCAAACGAAATTACTTCCAAATAGTAAAATTACTTTACAAATTACTTTATTTCAAAAGTAACGTCGTTACTGAAAAAGTTATTTCGTTAGAGTAACGAGTTACTTTCTTTACTTTACTGCCCAACACTGGCAATACACTCTTCGTCGAATATTTCTTTCCAATTTCGAAGTAGCATTACGTATAACCAGTGGTTAATTTGTATTAGAAGAGGTGGGTAAGCCCAAGATCTCTAGAGTAACCCATATATTCTACCTATCTTGGGGTAAGCCCACCCCACAATTGTCATGGGAAACGCATTACCGTACGGAATCAATGGGGGGCCTGGGGGGAGGGCCCCCCAAAAGAACGCGGTCCGGGGCGCGCAGCCCCGGAAAATTTTTGAATTTTTGGGATGAATTTGGTGCGTTTCTGCGCTTTTTGTAAAATATTTGAACCAATTTTTATCTCCCTGAAAAATAAGTTTGTAGAGGGCGACCAAATTTGTTTTATTTAACAGTGTTATTAATATAAAAGATAATATTTATACAAAAAGGTGCATAAGCCCGGCTTACCCTCCAAAAAAGGTGGGTAAGCCGGGCTTACGCCCAAATTAAGCACTGCGTATAACTACTACTCTGAAAACAGAAATGTTGCAGATTTCAACTAAGTATTCAGTATTAAAGTATTTCAAAAAAATTTAAATGACAGCAAATTGTAATCTGCAACAATATAATTACTAGGAATTGGGGTAGGTCACCCCCTCGAAAACACAAAATATTGCAGTAGCCAGTAACTAGGTAAAAATTGGGGCAGTTGCTACTATTGATTCACAAGTCAAAGTAAATAACTGTTTATTATAATTAATATCAGGTACTACAAGTTTAATAATGCACAAGATTAATACTAGGTAGTCAATTATTTTATATAGAAGTCAGTCGTGAAGCATTCCAATTCCGCAATCAAATCCATGTGTTGAAATTCATCCGGTTTGTAAGTAAATCTCTCCATCAATTTTTGCCTCTTTTCATCAGTCTGACTATAGTAAAGTTGCAGCTGATTAGTGAGACACAGTGCTTCTTTTGCATTCTGAAATCACAGATTCCCATACAATAATGGGCTTGTTCACGCAAAGCTCAGCATAGATGGCGCCACTATGTTACCTGCTTAAATCCGACTTTAGGCCGAGATGGGTAACAAAATGACGTCATTTCCGGCTTTGATTTCCGGTACAAATAATTACGGCACAGAGTGTTTACATTATTAAAAATGACCCAAAAATTAACCAAAAAAAAGCAAATAACCCCAAAAATTTACATTGTACAAAGATGTAGCCTGAAGTCGTCTCTTGTTTTCATGTGAAAACTATTTACTGGGCAGAGATTAGACCGCGGCAAGATGACGAAAATTTGAAAATAAGGAAACTATGTTGGGTCAATGATCACATTTCGTTTTACAAAGATATATTATGCACGCAGGACACTGTTATTTACATTTTTAAATATATTTGAGATTACAACAGACTACCAAAGACTATTAATACATAAATTGGTAATTTAAACTCTTTAAAACTCATTTTAGTTACTACCAAAGATGTTACCCAACCGCTGGCGCCATCCCACGGACATTTTGGTTACTAAGAAAAATGTTACCCATCTCGGCCTAGCGAAGCTGCCCAAGCTAATCCGATGCTAGCGATCCTGGTGAGAGCAAATGGCAGTGAACAAGCCCATTAGCAAGGTAGAATGAAAAGCACTAATCTTATTCACCTTCTAAATAAGGAGTTTTTCCATTATGAAATTACGTAACTAGGTTGGTAAATTTACTTCTCAAAACATTCGATCATACAGTGGTTATTATAAATAATTCGTTTTCCTTTACATAAATAAACAATAAATTATATATTGAACATTTCACAAACTTTACTATTATTGAATCTCTCAATATTTCACCTGCCTTCTGCAGGCTTCTTCAGGAGTTTGACATTACAGTTTTCAGAAAAACTGTGGTTAATTTGTAAAATATTAAGTGGGCAGACGCTCGGCAATGTCAGGGAAACATATTTGCCTACGAAAACAATGAGGGGTTTGGGGGGAGGGCCCTCCATTACAATGCGGGTCCGGGGCGCATAGCCCCAGTAAAATTTTGAATTTCAGGACCAAATTTGGTGCCTTTTTACGCCTATAAAAATTAAGTCGCGGACGGCGTCCACCCTGAAAAAAGAGTGAGGGGACGCGTTGGCCCTCGTCCGCCCCCAAATTAACCACTGCAAACATATTATAGATGAAATATTTTAAAAAGGGCAATATGATTTCATGAAACACAAAAACTACCACATCTTCCACGATTCTTTATATTTGTCAATTATATCCCCAATCGACAGTGATGAATTCAGACATTCCTGCTTCTTCATACAAAATATCAAAAATGTTAGCCATTGGTTTAGAAAATTATACCAATAATACTAGGTACCTATTTTAAATATTTTTTGAGCAGTTTGGTAGATGATTTATCTAAATGATGTGAGAACAAATAATAATATCATCTTAATTTTTAATATGTGTAGGTAAATTAACACAACAATTTTAGTACAATTGAAGAAGAATTGATTGACTCTGTGCAATAACCTGGATTACCAAAGCAATTTATGTGTACTTAGTGGATCATTCCTTTCGATATTGAAACAAAAAGTGCTATTTTTCATTTGAAAACATGACATTTGATTTGCCAAATGTAGCCAAATCGCATATGGGTGACCTTCAAGAAAATTTTCTGGGTCTACGCCCCCGAACCCCCAATTATCTTCTAGTCTAGACATGACTTTACCCCGGGAATTTCGATAGCCCCCCCCCCCCCCCCCCGCACAAGAAAGTCTGAATTCAACACTGCCCATCGATTGAGATGCAATAACTATAACTTATAAGTAATAAAAGTAGGTGTTTACCAGTATCTCTTTGTTGTATTCTCCCCTCATCAAGATGATACCCTTGTTCTTCACTTCAGAATAATGAACAAGGGTTAAGCATTCGGGTGCATTTTCCTTGTGGGCTTGATAGTTGACTAGTGGAGTAAAATGAACTTCTTCACCGGAAAATTGACAAAGTATAAACTCGTAGCCATTGTCTCTCGGAAGAGGGAATAGAAACTGAAACAATTTTAACATCTAAGCAAGGGACTGGGAAGGTACCTATGGAATTATTATAGAAAATATAAAAATAATAATTACCTAACTAGAAATTGTACAATTTTATTTTGTTATTTTTTATGACAGTGTGAAGATTTCACATGTCTAGGTACCTACCACACAAAAAAAGTTAAGTCGGACTCTCAATATTTGTTTGAATTCATTATATTGTGTTCAGTCGTGGGAAAAAATCCACATTGTACTATTTGACCCATTGGTGATTATGGTCAAAATTACAATTGAATTGGTACTAAGTTACTAGAAATTCAACCATGGAGCAAAAAGGCAACAAGTGCTTATTATCTAAACTAGAACACATTTTCGAGACTGTACACACTCCATATGTTCCGGTTACGTAAAAATAAAATATTTTTTTATTGCTGAAGAGATACTCGAAAGTCTCATCCTCAATCAGGGGCGCCGGAACCGGGGGGGCAGAGGGGGCACGTGCCCCCCCCTAGAAGTCTGAAGGGGGGGCAAGAGTATCAATCTGCCCCCCCTGGTAACGCATAATATCTTTAAAAAATTACTCGATAAGGGCTGAATTTCAAAAAAATTCGCTGCGCGGCATTGTTGTGTTAATGTCTTATGACGTAGGTAATTCTATTTTACATCAAAATCATTTTAAACCTGCCTTTAATAGTTTTAAAAGATTACTAAATCGCTGTGGGACATATTTATATGAACTTTCATGATATGAGTGATTCCAAAATCATTTGAAACCTGCCTGTGGGCAGAAATTTAAAAACATCAGCTGTGCGGCATTTTAATGTGTATGACACATTTCCACACACATTTTAGTTACTTCAATTAATAAATTTTTTGGCAATGATGTCGTCCATTTATTTGTTCAGATAAAGATAGGATTAAAAAGTGTGAAATCACGTAGAAACGCACCAAATTCATTCCTGAAATTCAAAATTTTCCCGGGGCCATGCGCCCCGGACCCGCAAGGTGCTGGGGGCCCTCCCCCCAGACCCCCATTGTTTCTCTTGGCAATCGTGTTTCTCACGCACTATCCCTTACAAATTTAGTCCCTACCCTACCTATATCGTAAGCAAAATGTGCCCCCCCCTGAGAAAATAGACTTCCGGCGCATCTGTCCTCAATAGCGGTTATTGATTACTAATTTACTATTCTGCGGAAAAACATTTTTTTCAACCATCGAGACAATCAATGAGGCTGCTAACTAACTATGCGCAGTAGAAAGAAAAATTTGATTCTCTTCTTAAGATTATAATCAAATATGAAAATTAATTAATAATTAGTTATCAAAAATAATAATTAATATCATAATTTTTAATAATGAGGAGTCAGAGAGTGGGAATTCAGAAGGGGTAAACCAAGAGTGGGGAGGAGCAGGTATGCTGGAGAGAGGGGAGGAGTGGAGGGCAGTGACAACAGGAAGATTGTGGAAGAGGACCAAGAGAGGTGGAGGGACATGGTGGAAAAACATCAGCTAGAAGAGACATCCGAGGAAGAGGGCGGCCCATCATTGGTTAGAAAAGGGCAACAGATGTTTAGAATTAGGTAACTAAAAGTATTAAAAATTACAAAAAATTTTAAAATATTATTTTTTTAGATGCAATGATGATACTTACAAGAGGGAACTGCTTGCTCATAACTGAAATCTTCTCATATATGTCACTTGGGACTGTCGCAGCAACCACATCTTTGTTTTTATGATATTCCTCCCAAATCTAAAATGAAATAATGAGAAAAAAAAGTGCATCAATACCCAATCATTCCAGTACAAAAACTGAATAACATAATATGATTGACTGAATTTTTTGATACTGAAGAATATCATTCAGTTTTTGTTGCACTGTGCAAAACGATTTCCCTCCTGCACACACATTTTCTGAACCCAAAAGCATCAAACACACAGACACTAGCCATTTACGGATTTTGAAGAGAAAAAACATGGAATTATTCTTGTTCATCAAGTAATACAAGATTATTAAATATCATGCAATACAATGACTTCTAGACAGTTTGAGATAGATATACTTACAGTCTTTATTTCTTCAGCACTTTTATTGCTGATCAGTTCAGTTTTCATTATATCTTCAAGAAGTTTTTGTTTTGTACAAATTGGTTCTGATACAGCTGTCTTTGGTTCTTTGACCGTGGAGAATTTTCTATCTTCGGTTGCCTCCTCCACAGGTTTTGTCTTATCGATGTGAATCTGCTCCAATTTTGAAATAAACTCCTCGGGAGATGAACTAAAAAAATAAGTGGTAGGTAGGTATTATAGTTTTATCAACAAAAGTAGGGATTTTAATTTTTTTCAGACTTAAAAAGTTTGAATCTTATTCTTCTTATTTGATATCAAAATGTAGTACACAACAGAACAGCTTGGAAATGTATGGCTTCTTGGGACACCAATTTGTTTGCATATTTGTTGTGCAAAACCAAAGTTTTGGTTTTCCCTAGTCTGAAATCATCCTGGTTGGGCAAAGAGTTTTCTGGGAACTTGGTGCTAAGGGGGAGGGGGCGCCAAAATGTTTATTTGCTTTGCACTGGGCTCAGAAATCCCTAGTTACGGCACTGATAATTGACAAAATACACAGTTACCACTAATAATAAAAATTATGAAACTAAATTCAATAACCAAAGTGATATATCATCATACAAGTTACAATATTATATTACAATAAGATGATCCCCTGAAATCATTTCCAAAAAACTGTTGTAGGCACAAATCCAAATTGTTTTTTAGGTGTATAGGTGTACCTATAGGTAACGTCCGAGAAGTTTTTCTGGCTATTTTCGAATAATATCATAATTGTATCACAATGATGATTGTATCATTTTCATTTTTTGGCCAGTGGATTTGGTAAATCAATTTAGGTCATTGGATTCAGTATTGCTACACAATTCTACAAAATAAAACATTTGGAGGGGTACAAGTAATTATAAAAATAATTGTGTCCATCTGTGCCATTTGTCCCATCATTCTACAAAAGCTATAATTATTCGCACTATAGGCTACCTAGCTTTCCCTTTTTAAGTTTGTTTCTGGCTATTTTGCTTAAGTTTGTTTATTGAGCGAACCTTTGTACAGCTGCAATCTTCTTAGCATACTTGTCGAAATGAGGATTATTCTTGAGCTCTTCCAGCGCTTTCTCCGCGCGGAATCCCGTCGTCATGATGAGGCGGTTGAGGTGGAGGAACGGTATACGTGATCCACTGCGTAATAATATACCTCGGACGAGGAGTGCCATCAGCTGTTGCAAAAAACTAGTTATTAATAGAGTAAAAGTATCTTACTTGTCTGGGTCTAATAAGTGCTCATTATGAAAATGGTCTCAAATTCTCAATTAAAGGATTTACTGTGAGGGGGGGAGCCTCAAGCAAAACGTATCTGGTAGTTGCAACACCCCGGTAGTTATGTTCCCTGCTGAAAATTCTTGCCAAGATCTTGCAAGATCTTGCAAGATCTTACTAAGATCTTGTATTAACCAAGATCTTGCCAAGATCTTGCTAAGATCTTATCAAGATCTTGGATTTACCAAGATCTTGACAAGATCTTGGTAAGGTCTTTGCAAGATCTTGTATTAAACAAGATCTTGCTAAGATCTTACCAAGATCTTGGTAATATCTTGATAAGATCTTATCAAGATCTTGACAAGACCTAATCAAGATCTTGCTAAGATCTTACCAAGATCTTGCCAAGATCTTACCAAGATCTTGGTAATATCTTGATAAGATCTTATCAAGATCTTGACAAGACCTAATCAAGATCTTGCCAAAATCTTACCAAGATCTTGGTAAGATCTTGGTAAGATCTTGGTAATATCTTAATAAGATTTTATCAAGATCTTGACAAGACCTAATCAAGATCTTGCCAAGATCTTGCCAAGATCTTACCAAGATTTTTTCAAGATCTTGCTAAGGCCCTTAGGAAAATTTCCTATAGTATATTTTGAAGTAGGTATTCCAAAGTATTATGTAATAACGTGTAGTAAACTATAGTATGTGCTATAGTACTTGAAGTACATGCAAAAACGTACTCCATAATACCATAGATTACTGAAGTAAATTCTACAGTATCGGTGGTAAACTAAAGTATAAACTACAGTATTTTTACTACCGCTGAAATAGACTGTTTTTTACTCTGGAGTAAATATACTTGACCTACTGTAGTAATTGTTGATAAATAAATAATAATAATAATTCTAAGTATGTACTATAGTGTTTTTACTACTTGCGATATATACTGCAGTTTTCTATAGTAAAGTTATAGGGAACGAACTTCACTGTAGTAATTCGAAGTATGTAGCTAGAGTACTTTGACTACAGACAGAATAAGTTTGCTATAGTAAGTTCTATAGGTAGTATATATACTTCATTGAAAATCTATAGTATCTCATCTGTAGTAAAGAAAAGTGTAATCTACAGTATGTTTACTATAGCCGATTTATATTGTAGTTTAGTAAATTCTGAAGTATCTTCATTGACTTTTTACTACAGTATTTGTAGTAGTAAGGTATATAAACTACAGAATTTTTACTTCATTGACTTAGAAAATTTGCACCACATCACCTAGTAAAATAAACTATAGTAATTATACTACAGAGCGTGAGCTGATATATTTTATGGGGAAATATCACAGATCAATTTACTTTATAAATAAATCTTAATATTTATCGTTTCTCCTATTTTATCATGTTAATAACAATATAATGATCCACTAAATAATATAAATATGTTCACTTAAATATGAAAACTCAATATGATCACTATTAGCGCAGCTAAGTCTTGTCTGCACCGGTGGCCTACTCGGTAAGACGCTCGACTACGGACCACGAGATCGCAGGTTCAAATCACGGCGGTTCCACGGGATTTTATAATTGAAATGTGAAATCAAACCTTGTCCAATACTTCAGAAGAGGTTTCCCGAATGCAAATGAGTATTCATAAATATAGAAAATTTTATTTTTTTATGAAATTTTAACGTTTTTTTGGCAGCAAAATGTACAAGATCTTGCTAAGATCTTGCTAAGATTTTTCAGCAGGGTTAACAGACCTCAATCTTGTTTATTTTGTTGGGGCACAGACAATTCTTTAATAGTTGTATCGTATTTTAAATACAATTGTTAACGAAATACCTATATTAAAAAAGATTAAAAAATGTTATCAAATAAAATAAGGATAATACCTATCAACAAAGATAGGTAGGTACCTAATGATTATTTATTACTTATTTATTGAAAGCATCTGTACCCCAGTTAGATTTTGATCAGCCGGTTATGTCAGACAAGATTGTCATCTCATCATGCTTTTGCTAGTAATATCCAAGGATATTATCTTCCAACTTGCTTGCAGCAGCAACGGAGTTCCACGTCTCTCAAACACATAGTATGAAACGTATTAGGTACCAGTCTTAAGCTGAGTTGAACAAGAGTATAGGAGCTATCGTTAGATCCAATTTGAACGGTTATATGGGGAATGCTGAATAGTCATTTGTGATATTGTCCCTGATATGGGCCATTTTTCACAATATTTGGCAGTTGTTATGATGCTGCTATCTTCATGTGAAGACCGATTCACCATGCCATGGCCCTTATTATGGCCAAAATTACAAAAACTATTGAAGCGATCAACCAATATCAGCTAGAATCAACCTCTATTGAATTTGCATTGCTTTTAAACTTTTTCAGAATAAAGCCAAGATGACGATGATTCGAACAGCAAGCAGAATTAAGCCTTATGTTACATGTATTATTAATTAGCCAAGGTGTTAACCACCCATTGTACAACATGGATTCTGCTGAAAATGTCGAACTTTCTAATTTTCAACAATAATTTAAAAACATTTTGGGATAAGCTTTTTAGCTTCTCAACTGGAAGTGTACCAATCTACTTATAAAAATTCAATAGACACCATTCACAAACTCCATTCACAGCAGCCATGCATGATCCATTCAAGTGCCGACACACTGTCAAGTAACTCTCCGCTTTTTCAATCATGACCGAATAGCAGAGAGACAAATTAATAATTAGGTCACGTGACAGGTGTCAGCCAATGACAGTGCTGCTCTCCACTCAGCTGTCGAGAGTTGATTGACAGTGTGTTTTAATTACTACATCTCACTGACATTCCCAAAAAGCCAAACAAAGTGCATCAAAGAAGGAAAATCTCAAGTTTCTGGCAAAATTAAAGTTGGGCAACATTAAAAAAGGAACTCTTGGTACCTAAGGCAGAATCCAAAATTGTGAAAATTTTAAAATAGGTATCAGATTCATTAAGGACAGAATTGCAACTTGTGAGCATTAGGTCTATAGCGCACACGGGCAATACTGATGTTGAATTATTAATACCAGGTATGCAGTAGGGCCAGGGCAGGTGAACTCACAGGACCATTATTTGAAGGCAGGACGGCCCCATGGTTTCTCTTTGCGAAAAGGACAGGGTGCGCCTTGCCATCTTTTCAAAATCTATTAAAGGTAGGTATTCATTCATGTTTTACACTTTATTCTTTAAAATGTAAAATAAATTGCACCTTAACTCTTATTAACATACACCAGATAGTTTTAAAATCAATTTTAAAACTTGGTCCCATGCGTAAAATCATCACGAAAAAAGTTATTTTTTCCAAAAATTCCAACTGGGCCTGATTGGGTGGGTCTTGTCCCCCAAACCACCCACAGGTCCCCTATGGATAATGTTCGGTTTCGGTCGGTGCCCTAGCACTCAATTCTCCTAGGACTGCACACCTTAGGTCTATTACTTACTACCTAGGTATGTACCTATTTATTTCATTTACACATACCTACATGCATACATACATAGAAAAGGATACATTATAGAACTATAATTTATGTTCAAACAGCAAGGCAGGTACTCATCGGGTGCCACAATGGGGGTGAGTTGGGCGTTGACGTCATCTAGGATTTACGGGTTAAATCAAACTTGCTGTGTCAACAAACGAGCTCAAACCAGTGCCCAATATGCCCCAACTCAGAAGCTCGGGCATTGTGATCACTGTATTTTCATTTATTCGACGACGATTAGACTCACGGTCACACCCAGATTATCATGTGACAATGTTAACCCTGTGTATATTCATACGTCTAGACGTACGAATAGTGCTACGTCTAGACTCACTCATTGGTTGAATAGTGAAAAAATGAAGTCAGACCAAAACCACCTTGAAATGTAAGGGGAAAACAATTGAATTTTAGTTAACTGTCACCCTACACAAAAGACACAATTTAATACGTTATTTTCAGTGTTTAAAATATAATAAAAGAGTCTATGAAATAGTGAATATATCAGATATAAATAACTAAACAAGTCATACAAGTAGGGGGCAAGCACCCCACGCCCCCCTTAACCCTTGGCAAATCGTGTTCAGTCTGGACGTAACATTTGTCTTTATTCGTCCGTCTCTAGACGTACGAATATACACTCCGCAATGTTAAAGCATAGGGAAATCTGGGCGTTTTGATCAAAATACGGTATGCAGCCATCATAAGATGCCCCTCCTGCCACATGTAGGTAAGTAGTAGCCTATTTAGCTCGGGAAGCCCTTCCTGCTCTTTAGAGCAGAGTCCCAAATGCGACCGATAACCAATGTTCATGCTGCACGGAAAAAATCTTGATCTTCCTCTCCCATTCCCACATAAGCATGCTTTGGGGGCGACCCCATCTCCTTGAATAGGTATGTATTTTATTTAAAATTTGAATTACTACCTTCCTGCAATCATGGAGTTTGAAGGCCCAGTACAGAGACAGAGTGACTGGTATTGAACCACTGATACATTACCTTGAATCCCCTCATAAAGGATTGTGTAGTACTTTAAATCATAAGTAATGGTTCCATCCCCATGGTAAATAACATACAAACGGTCTGACATAATAAGCCTAAGTAAAATGTGGATAATACTTTGATGTTGAACTCACAGTCAACAGTCACAGGAAAAGATGGTCGGCTTATTAACGTTTTTTAACCTAGAGAGCCTTTTCAACCAAGTTTTTAACCGCGTTTTCAATTTTCGATCATCCGAGCAGGGTTGCCATTTGGTTTCCAGATGGAAGACCCACTTTTGAAATTGGCAGCTAAAATACCCAGTTTCACATTGCGCAGGGGAGGATGCGCGAACGTTACGCATGTTTTTATTTATATAGTGCTTACGAACGGCATTGAGGATCGCCGTCCTGCTAAAGTTCATTCACGATTAGAATTGCAAGCCGTAATGGCGGCGTGTACTACCGTAGTCAAGTGAACGTATACCTAAACATGTAAATATCAATATAATAATCAAAAAATGTGTATAATACGGCTGTAGATAAAAATAAATCAATTTTATTGAATTTTTATAAAATTTACTACTATTAAAAATTGTGTATTTGACATAATTTATACAATTTCAATAATACAAAGAAGAAAGTGTTCAAGTGACTGACCAATGAACGACGTGATCGACTAAAACGTCAGTGATATTCTTATCGTGAACGAACTTTATGGGCAGCGCATTGGCTTGCGGTGCTAGGGGTCGCCGGTTCGAATCTGCCCGGGGTCGTCCTTTTATTATTTGAAATTATCACAAGTTTTAATTTTGTCTATCCATAGAGTTATTTTTTTTAGGTTGCCCGGCTTTAATTTTCGCAGGTTCGAATTTGTCTACCCATAGAGAGTTTTTTTCCTTGGTCTGCCCAGTAAAACTTATGCGCGCGCAATGTGAAACTTGGAATTATAGCTGCCAGTCTTTTGAATATCATCAAAACGGTCAACACTATTCAGTAATCTGTACTGTGCTATTCAGTGAGTGGGGTGTGTTTCAGTGAAATGAAAAGGTAGGTGTTACCCAAGGTGAGGGTGGGGCAAACGGCGCAGCCAGTATATCAGTATCTTTGGGGCAAACTACCTGAAAGTTTGCCCTGCAGGGCGTTTTTTGTGTGTATTTTAACCGTATAAAAGAGTAGCAAAAAAAGCGCCAGCCCCATATTTATAAAAAAAAATCGGGTGCCAAATGGCTCCTCGAGATTGGAGGAAAAGTGACGTGAGCAAGCTGTTGGTGTCACTCTAAATTAAAACACGCGAAACTTTATTTTGACAGGCTTAAGAAGATGTATCTGGCTTTTTAGTAATTAGTAGGTACATATATGTTTTACTCTTTTAAATTATATTTCAATCAGAGGCGACCTTAATTGTAAGATACAAATTCCATTATGCAGTCACTTCAAGAGAGCCCTGGAAACAAAAATCAATCTGAGAGTTGTCAAAAATTCAAAATCAAAAGAAAATCAAAATATCATTATTACATTATTATATCTAATAATCATCCACTCTTTCGGTAATATCCATAAATTATATCAACATCAATTTTTATAAAAATATAACAAAATACCTACGGACTGTGGCGTAAGAAATACTTTGATTCAATGATTTGAAAAATCCCCCCTCTGCGCTAGCGCCAATGAGCAACCTGTCGTCCTTAGCTTTGCATAGCATCGCCCTTATTTCGCAACATCTGGCAACACTGCGTCCGTCCAAGGTCAGCTAAGGAGACGTTTGAAATGAAGGCGGGAAAGTTAGGGGATGGATAGCCAGCCGTTGTAGGTAATGTAAGGTAATTATAACTACGGTGAATATTACTTTAATTCAACCACTTTTATCCATCATTAACACCGAGTCTTAGTTTACATTTTCTTTCAAACTCTTGACTCGAGTGATTTGTATGAAATACCTCGGTAAGGTTATACTGAATGTATTTGTAGGAATGGGTGTACTAGATTATTGATATCAGGAATGTTATCTTTATCAGTCAGTTTGGAGCTTATCATCCATCAAAACCTGATGTCATACAAGAAAAATGGATGTAATAAGATAAATACCAGTATGAAACGTATATATTTTGATAATAAAAATTGAGAAATCAGGAAGAGGTCAAATAACAAATTGAAAAGTGCATAGCTTTTAATGGAATCTTTATTTATGAATAGTTCAGTCCAATAAGACAGTCTCATAAAATATAATTATAAACAATCGCTGACTTATCAATTATTATGCATAGGTACATTAGGTAACTAATATAAACTCTTGACTAAATCTAAAATTACATTAGTACTACCTTATCTATATTTAATACCTACGTATGTAGTACCTACATCGGTCAAGAGAATACTTGGGCATATCTGGGCATATCTCTTCATATGACACAATTTTAATTGAATTTGGACAATTTTGTACTCTTACTATATTCTGGAATACTTAAACAAATGGCAGTTATTTTGTGCACTTCTTAGAACCTAATTAAGTACGATCAGTTTCGATGAGCCCTGCCAATATCAAACTCCCACTTTTTCAGAGCACTTATGGACGATGCCGACGACTGATTAGTTTGGCAGATTATTTGCATGGCATTAAGTCACTTATGGAAAACTGGATGTGTTCAATAGCTTAGCTCAATGCTATCCTAGCTAAAATACGTTTTAATAAAATAATGGAAGGCACTCCACACTCGGAACTCTTTCTGTCTGATTATGTACAATAGGAATGTTATGTTAGTCACATATACTAGCTAATCACCCAAAGTAGTAAATAACCGTCACCATTCGCTTTACCCAAATTGTTATATTTTATAGTACGTAGCTAGATATCATCTAATTGTAGGTACCTATGTTAAAACTAGGAAGTAATGCAAATACAACGTGTTTAACGACTGTTGAAATTAAGATATTGTGACACTGTAATTGGCCATATTCGACGGTAGTGCACCTCTCACACTATTTTAACTTGAACAAACTCTCCTTGTGATGCTTAGTAAGACACAATGGTAATCGAGGTAACAGTGAAATAGGTACCTTAACATCTCAAGTATGCAGTACTTAACTCAATGATGATTAATAGCATATACCTATTAAGGCTCTTTTACGTCTATGTTACTTGTAAGGATTAATCAGATGCAGAAAATCATTCTAAAACACAGATATGAAACTATCAGTCATAATTGGGACATATCAAAGTAGTATAATGGAATTAATAAGTAAATTTATGTAACTACACTGTCTTCTTTTGCATGTATATTCATGTGATAGGTATATAACAGGTATCATGGTCCATTTGGAATGATTTCAAGCATCGTTATTACCTACGTTATCCTGGTGCGTTAAACAGCATTGATCTATTCAACAAAGAACCAAATGGAGGTTACTAAAGCTAAAGCATACTGGCAATAATATCAAATGAGTTACTAATCAATAATCATCTAACTTCTATAGTACATGGTAGCACACTTGTGGCAAGAGACGGGACCAGCTAGCTACCGAAACAATTTTAAAATAGGTATTGTCAACGGGCACACAAACCCGCAAACTGTAGAATAAACTGCATTTTCAAAAAAATTTCTTACCTTTTTTTATAACAATTACCTCGAACAATAATACATCTGTCAGTGACACTACTCTCAATTAATTTCATTATCAAATTGAACACTTGACTTCATTCTCTTTGTTATCAGCAAATCTACTTCCTTGTAATATTTATAAAACTTGGAAAAGGGGGAAAATTGCTAGGGAGTGAACGACATTTGTTGAAAGCTGCTACCAATTTTGATACCCCTATGACAGTGGTGCTCAACCTGCGGCCCGCGGGACTAATTTTTGTGGCCCCCAGTTGATGTTTCAAATCATTCACAAAATGTGACCACTGAAAAAATATTATTAAAAAAAACTCATCATCAGGCTGAAAATACGAGTTACTTAAAAGAAACTTCATACTTGTTGCAACGAAAATTAAGCTATTTACCAATTCCGAAAATTGTAAAAAGGTTTTGGTTTGGCGTGTGAAATATTGTTCGTTTCGTTTCATAATAAATAAAAGATACTGAATAAACCAGGCACGTAGAAAAGATCACTTATAAATTTGCTGAAATTATAAAAAAACGCCCTGCGGGGCAACAATTGGAGGGTAGTTTGCTCTAGTTCGTGCATTTTAGAGCTCCAGAAACACTTTTAAATGGTTAAATTCTAAAAAAAACGCCCTGCAGGGCTAAAACTGAGGGCTTCGCGCCTCTCCCCCCTGATAAAAGTAGTTCCTACGCGCCTGGAATGAACCTTCCTAATCACGTGAGCATTATTGTAATTAAAAAAAAAAATAAAAATGCGGCCCGCCAACAAATGCAAATTCGTATTATTGGCCCGCAAGTCAAAAAGGTTGAGTACCACTGCCCTATGAGGAAGGGGATTTTGCTGATGACGAAGAACTGTAGTTGCCCATTTTTATGGAAAAAACGAAAGTATTTTGTCTGATGATTTAAATTAATAAAAAAAATATTAAGTTAAAGATGAAGCAATTATTAGGTAAGTTGCAAGAGATTACATTCAAAATAAAAATGCAATTTTGGAATCACTGTTTTCAATCTTACTAGTTACTGAGTTGAGTATAGTTATTGCACGCTTCCTATCTACCGACATTAAAATGTATATTTTGCCTATTGAATAAAAGAGAAAAACACATAATTTCTTAGTCTTACGGTTACCACAAAATGTGTAATTGAATACACATATTATTTTTATTTATAATCTCTGTAAAAATAGCAGGCGAATTCAGATGACTTTTTTCTGCCTCCTATCATCAATGCCACAAGTTAACCGTTTGGCATCTTTGGTGACATCAAAGTATGATTGTCACCATGGCAAGACAAGGAATTGGCATGACATGTAGTGATAGAGAGATGATAAATTGGCATGAAGGGGGGACCTTATATGGCACAAACTACACCTTTCTCCAACTCTCTTTGTTATAATTAGTTTTGTACAGGTGGATGTACCCAACAGGCCCAAAGCTTACCAAAAACTCTTTCCTTAGAGTTTCTGTACAATATCGTATTTTTTCTTGAAATCCATTGAATCTTTCTTCGGATCGTATTTCTTGCGTGATGCCAGTTTTGCGCGGAGCTCTTTTGCCGTCATGTTAAGGTTTAAGTCATCGTTGACTTGGTTGCGATCCAATGATTGGTTAGTGCCATTGGTGCCGTTCGTTGGCGCTACAGGTTCTCTTCGAGTCGTTGCCAAAGAAGGAATTGCCTGAAAGAACCAAATGGCACAGAATTTAATAAAGGACAGCCAAAACAAAAAAATAGCTCTTACAACACAATCACACTGAATGTAACAGCTGATGCATTGGATACCACGGTTCTTGTCAGATCACCGAGGTTACGCAACATTGAGCGCGGTCAGTGGTTGGATGGGTGCCCAATGCCCATTCACCCTAAATTTCTGTTGCCAAGAGGGACATAGGCAGAGGATTATTATTTTTATAAGGAAAGAAGTAACTTCTAATTATTAGCCAAAAATAGTACCTATTTTACGTAATTTTGGAGGCAATTTTAGAAAAAAAATCATCCTATAAATTCAAATCCATGATTAAATAAAAATTATTCAACAAAAGTTAAATATTGATTAAATTTCAATAACTTAGGATTTAGAATGTTACTTGTTTTAAAAATCCTGATCAAGTCATCTTTCTGACCAAGGAGGATGTGCTGGAGAGAGGAGGAAGGTGGAGTGATTTGGAGGCTGAGAGACAGTGGGAGGACAGAACACGGTGGAGGGAATTTGTGGAACAATATTATCAATTGAGGAAGATGAGGAGAAAACGCCAGGCGTGGCCAGCCGGTTTCCAGGAGTCCTGCGGCCCTAGTGTTGGTGGGAATACCCACCCCTTGACCCATTAAATTGGAACCAGGGATGGATTATTATTACTTGTTTTAAGTGGTCTACTAAACACCACAAAAACTTCCGTAGACTTATTTGCCCTTCTTGCATCAATATTAATTATTCTATTGTAATGAAATCACAATAATAATACTTAACACCTAGTATTGCTGCAAGTTAGTTTCAAAGGTCAAAGGTGGATGTCTGCCTCGATTTTTGAACATACTGTAGTGCTGCTTGCTTGACATTTTGCCCTTCTTTCATCAACATTAATTATCCGATTGAAATGAAATTCTAGTCAACACCATGTATTTAATCAATGGAAAAGTAAGTACCAAAACAAGACTTCTCAAGGGCTGATAAGATTAAAAAAAACTTTCAACCAATCCAATTCAAATTGTATGTGCCCATGTTTTATATGTATTTATTTTGAGATATTTCACAAATGTACCAATTTGAAAAGCAGGGTGATCACCAATGTTAAATCTTGGCAAGAACCTGTAAAAAAAACTCTTAGATCCTAAAAAATAAAAATCTTAGTTCAAGAAGGATACAAGATCTTGCCATGATCTTGTTAATGCTGTCAAAATCTTGCACATCATTTTTCTAAAAATGAGAGTCAATCCCTTCAGAAAAATATAATCAAGAAGATCTTGCCACGATATTGATAAGTTTTTAGTTTTTACCAAGATATTGCAACATAGTGTGGCATAGCAGCAGGCTCAAGGAGGAACCTTGGTAAAGAAAGTAGGTGGTTCCTCTGGTAGGTCATGTCTCTTCATGTTTAAAAATAATAATGTTTTGTTATTGTATTAAAAATGTTCTGAAACAAATGCTACAATACTTATGACAACTCAATTGGAGAAAAAAAATGGCAATACAGGTAGGTACTTATTGATTTTTTTTTACTTGTTACCCATTAACCTTCATGCATTTAAATACTACACTACAGAAGTGCATTTCTACAAAGAGTGCAATTTTTCAACGAAGTGGATCTGTCATCAATGCTACCAGGGGGCAAATTCACAAAAAGTCTCCTAATATGTACCTACTATCTTTGGTACCTATTATCTTTCATTTAACATGGTGTTTTTGGTATTAAGTCAAAAGATAAT
Source organism: Leuctra nigra (assembly GCA_934045905.1). Lineage (NCBI taxonomy): Eukaryota > Metazoa > Arthropoda > Insecta > Plecoptera > Leuctridae > Leuctra > Leuctra nigra. The sequence goes on from OW203763.1 coordinate 37,967,809, forward strand.
ATGTATTAGCAGATAATACCTTTCGTTAATCCAGCCTAGTGATGGCACCATTGAAAATTTTCAATGACCATTGAAATAATTGAAAATTTTTGAAAAAGTTTAAATCAATTTTATTTGATTTAATAAATGTATGGGCATACTTGGGATGCATACTGAACTCTATTATGATGCGTGTTGTTGTCTGAGTGGTAAATGTGCAAAATGATCATTAATACAGCATTCAAATTTCCCGTCTATGTAGAAATTACAGTCTGGCCAAAATTACAATGAAGAAAAACTGAGATTTGGGCTTATATTTGACTTTTATTTTGATTTTGATTTTACGCTTTTTTCAGATATATTATCAACAATTGTGTGCAATAAAGCAATAAAAATAGTAATTTAAAAAATTTTCAACGCATTGAAAATTTTCATGCAAATTTTCATGAAAAATTTCAAAAAAAAAAAATTTCAGAAAATTGCCATCACTAATCCAGCCCCAGGATTTTAATACCCTACCCATTGGCGGACAGGCAAAGATGCTGAGATACAATCCCATCCCGGGCCCCTGCCTACCCAGTGGCGGACTGGCAACGATGCTGAGATACAATCCCATCCCGGGCCCCTGTCTACCCAGTGGCGGATTGGCAAAGATGCTGAGATACAATCCCATCCCGGTCCCGGGCTCCTGTCTACCCAGTGGCGGACTGGCAAAGATGCTGAGATACAATCCCATCCCGGGCCCCTGTCTACCCAGTGGCGAACTGGCAAAGATGCTGAGATACAATCCCATTCCGGGCCCCTGTCTACCCAGTGGTGGACTGGCAAAGATGCTGAGATACAATCCCATTCCGGGCCCCTGTCTACCCAGTGGTGGACTGGCAAAGATGCTGAGATACAATCCCATCCCGGGCCCCTGTCGGTAGTACTGACCTATTTCAGAGTTGACAAGCATTTTACTAATTTTCCATACATATTTCCTTCTCTACTTTGTTTTATGGGACCTCTCACACGATTATCCAGGCCCTCTGACTCCTCACAGTCACATCCCAGCCCATTTCATCTCCGTCCCCCCGCCCCTGCCACTACCAATCATTAATCAACCAATGAACTGATACTTTCTGATCACTCGGTAGCAGTGAGAATAGGTACGAACCTATTGGTATTGAGCCCAGAAATTATCATGAAAACTTGAAGCATCTCAAAACCATCGTTTTCTTCGGAAAAATCTATTTTATGTTAGTTTATGTGTCAGTGAACATGCAAATACCAATTCCAAGTAGGTAAATTAGGCAGCCCTACCTTCCTAGCTATTTTTAATATTGACATGATTTGCACGAAGATAAGTTCACAAGATTTCTTAAACTCTGTAACATAGATTGTAGTAGGTACCTAGATACCCACAATTTGAACTTTTTGATGAAATTGTTTAAAAATCAAAATGGCTGAATGAAAAGCGGTGTATTTGTAGACGAAAGATTTACGTCAGATGGAATGATTCAGCATTCAGGAGAGTTGAAAGACTACACAGAGTAATGTAAGCAAAGATCTAAACTTAGAACTTCAAACAAGTGATCTTGCTGCAGTATGATTTGATATCTTCATTGTCTGTAATGTGTGTGTTTGTGCTATGAGCAGGTAAGCTCTACCAATTTCAATTTACTAATCACTTTATTTGTTTAACATGTTGGCACACAGTATTTATTGAAAAAGCTCACATGGGTCTCTGTGCAGAGATATGAGCAATAAAAATAGGTAAGAAATTAGCGTAGTAGTTACGGACGCAACAATATTAAAAAGAATACCCAATGTACTTCCTTTCATGGAAATAATATGCATTCCATCCTGCGGCCTGCTATCTTTTGGGCAAAATATACAGTTTTTAAGTTCGTTTGTGTTGAGTGAAGTGTTACAAACCTCAAGGAGAGATATGCTACCTGCACACATTACATTTAACTTTGAAATAATATTTGGTTTTATGAAATTATCTTAGAAACTAGCAAGCAATAAGTAGGTTATTTTTTAATTGTTACACCATACACCGCAAGGAAGCACATGTCAACTCAAGTTAATTATTTTATGCAAAAATTTTCCATAACCAGCAAGCAATAAGGAAGGTACAGATTTTAAATTTACACCTTCCACCTTATGAGGAAATTGGTAATACCTCATCGGCAGAGTCCAAATGGGGCTCTGGGCTATCTGCAAAACCCTGTTTGCGGTCACTGGATGGTGTTGTAGAATTGCTCTTAGTTGACAATTTCTCAGAACTAGACTTATTCTGAAAAAATTAGTATTTTAGTAATGTTGACGTCTCAGTGAAATTTAAACATGGTTTTTAATGTTGAAAACAGTTAATATGTACTAGTAGGTAGTGTCAACACTTATATTTCATAAGAGCCAAGACTATCTCATCTGTCATCACTAATCCCACATCAGATTGATTAGAGCCGAAAATGGTGCAAATATTGTAAAGAATGGAATGTGATAATTTTAATCATGGGCTGTAATAGTAAATACCCAGTTTAAGAGTTTATGGCATTGAGATGATGCAGTGAGATTGGTGGTACACAAGGTAGCTAAGTTATGCCTGAGGGCAGAGCCTAGTGATGTGGAGAGGAGTAGAGGAGCTAAAAGACAAGGTTGCCTCGTTGCTGGCAAGTGTCCAGAGACCTTCAGAGTCTACCTAATTGCTGGTGATTAATGGTCTGTTACTGCGCTTGGCGTAAGGAGCGTGGAAGTAGAGAGGTTGTAATTTCCAATGGATGAGTGAAGATTTGCAATGCAATTATCTCACAGAATGTGATGATGACGTAATCCTGTAAGAGTTCCCCACGGGAAATAAACTAGTAGCTACTGACTTACCTCATCAATAACCGACTTATTGGAATCCACTTCCTCGATATTCCTTTTATCCATATCTTCCTTAGGGGGTGTTTTCAGGTGAACAACATTCGGTAAGTTTGTCTTGACGACTATGTTGTTACTCTTGAAGTATTTATCAGCTTCTGGATCCACGACAAGTAGCTTCGTTTCATTGGGAACGGTCTTAATTCTCTGTACAACTTGTTTGTGATTTTCATTCGCAATATTCACACCATTTACCTCGATAATACGATCGCCTTGCTTTAACCCAGCTGCTTCGGCCGGGGAGTTTTCATCCACTTTCCCGATAAAATGGCCTGGTTGCAGGTTGAAACCGTATCCCACGAACCCTTGCCATTGAATTACGTGACAGGACCTAGCCACGGCTGCACCACTCGATTTGTCGGGGGATAAAGCGCCGTTAGACATAATGCCTAGTGTTCAAGAATACAGGAACTAAACAAGATTAAACAGCACGCAACAAGGCAGACTAATTATCAGCGAAGCACACTTGACACCTTCTTTCCACTACACACTCCACGGGTGTCTGATGATTACGACGTCAATCTTGCCAATATGGCGTCCAGGGAAACACATGATAACGCCACTGCTGCCAATATAACCAATTATGTGACAGTAAAGGGAAAGTTTAGAAATATCAAATAAACTTTTTTAAATTACTTGAGGAAGCAATATTTTGATTAAAATAACTTTAAACCTATAAAATAAGTTAATATTTTTGGAGTATATGTGTGTATTCTATGTGTGAAATGAGAAAAAACATGAAGGTGACATTACTTCAAGGTCACCATATGGTTCATTTTGTGTTCGTTAAGTTGCCTTGTTTTTCACGATATGGCTGGTGTCCTAGAATTGTTTTACGCCCATTAAGGTTATTTTCCCTAATGATGATATTTCGACATAATATTATCAATAGTGACATTAGTGTACGTGCTGTAGCGGTTTAATTATTATCAGGTAATTCTGGTACTGGCTTATCAATGGGCGAGGAATTCAAGATGGGAGAGATCATCGGCTCCACAAGTTTTCTGCATTTGGGTGATATTGTTTCACTCTATGCAGAAGGCAATGTCTGTGGTTTTCTCAGCACATTAGGGTAAGCAAGTATAGTTCAGCTCTCATCACATTAATTAAGTAATTAAATTAAAAAAATATGCTGACAATCAATACATAACCTCTTAACCATACGTGGATATGGGCCATGTCAGTGCCAACAAGTGTCCAATAATATCCACTGACCAATCACAGTTGATTACCAAAGATTGTAATGGATTATCGCATGTTTCTACCACTTGGAGCGTTGAACTTGAGCACGAGCTATTAAATATATTTAGCAGCTCGAGACTATGTCGCGTTGAATGTCGCTTGCTTTATACTAACCAATGTGTTTGTTTTACTTTAAATTTACACACAGAAAAATGTTTTGCTTACAGTCTGGTCGACGACCGGAGCGTCGTCTGTCCAGAAGCCGGAGATCTCAACAATCCTCCCAAGAAATTTCGCGGTGAGTCGAATTATTATAGACACATTGACTATTTTTTAGTTCTCTAATTTTGGCAATGCCTGAATTTTTAGAGATGATCAACAAGTTGTGATTAGACAAATTTGAGAGAAGACCTATCAATCCCATAAAATCTTTTATTAGCTGTAAATCCATTGCACTATGTTCAGTGGTTAATTTGTATTAGAAAAGGTGGGTACAAGCCCAAGATCTCTAGAGTTACCCATTCTACCCATCTTAGGGTAAGCCCACCCCACAATTGTCATGGGAAACGCATCACTGTACGGAATCAATGGGGGGTCTGGGGGGAGGGCCCCCAGAAGAACGCGGGTCCAGGGCGCGCAGCCCCGGAAAATTTTTGAATTTCTGGAATGAATTTCAGTGCGTTTCTGCGCTTTTTGTAAAATATTTTACCAATTTTTATTCCACGAAAAAAGTTTGTAGAGGGCGACCAAATGTGTTGTATTTAACAGTGTTATTAATAATAAAGAGAATATTTATATAAAAAAGTACTATGTAAGCCCGGCTTACCCTCCAAAAAAGGTGGTAAGCCGGGCCTACTCGGGCTTACGCCTAAATTAAGCACTGACTATGTTTCTCACTTGATTACCTAACCTTGTTAATTGCTAGTTATAGCTCATTATCTATTAATAATTCAACATAAAAAAGGAAACTCACTTGTTTGTAGTTAGACGTCAATGCCGTTATTGAATAAACCGAAAAATTCAACTTTATAATCCTAGGGTAGGTACCAAAGATTTAGTTTACATGCTGACTACCTAAACATTAATATAATTCTGTTTCTAGACTGCCTTTTCAAGATCTGCCCTATGAATCGGTATTCTGCTCAGAAACAGTTTTGGAAAGCAGCAAAGCAGAGTGCCGGCTCAACTACAGATGCAGGTTTATTGAAGCGATTACATGTGAGTTTTTATTGGGATTGAGAGTAAGGTGCACTTTAAACATCTCTGAATAACTCCAGAGATTCCCAACAATTACTTTGAGTTTAAGAGAAGTTCAATATCACAGCCTGTAATCAGGCTGTCATTTTAATTACAAAATTTGCTCGGATTTATTCTCCATTAGTAAGATCTGTAGTCCAATGTTTACCATAAATTATGACAATAATTACCAACAGTGGTTTATTTGTAAGATAATAAGTGGGTGGACGCTCGGCGATGTCAGGGAAACATATTTACTTACGAAAACAATGGGGGGTTTGGGGAGAGGGCCCCCCAATATAATGCGGGTCCGGGGCGCACAGCCCCGGAAAAGTTTTGAATTTCAGGACCAAATTTGGTGCCTTTCTACGCGATTTGTGCACAATTTGAAGACAATTTTTACTTCTATGATAAATAAGTGGAAGGACGGCGTCCACCCTGAAAAAAGAGTGAGGGGACGTGTCGGCCCTCATCCGCCCCCAAATTAACCACTGATTACCACTTGAACTAGTAGTTTGTGTAATTCATACTTGTAAGGTAGACCGTAGGTAGGTATGTCACATGAGCTAATGGTTCCAATAGGTGCCTAATTATGGTATCTCAGCAGTTAGAAATAATACTGACTCAAGAAGCTATGCAGTAAGTAACCTCCTTTTCCAAACAGATTTGTGATTTGGGTTGGTGCCACTGCCCGAACCTTTGCAGGGGTGAATGACACACATCAAAGGGCAAGCTGTGCAGTGTTGCACCTATTAAGCAGTGTAGGCATTGAATATTGTTTTCCACATTATAATTTGTTCGTTTTGTGTGACATACACGACGTATGCAGACTTACATAGGCCCTATAGCTTGTAGAAACTTCTGACCCAACTTGACCTTCTTGTTGGTCATCATACAGTTCTGGTTTGGAATGAGTACAGCTAACAAACAAACCTTTTAACATCGAGTGGCTGTCTCGAGTCAGTAATCTATACAATCCTACTTCGTATGACAGCTCTAAACCAAATTTTGCATAGCCTAAGTTACACAGGAGTCAGGACCCTGCGTAATAGCAGGCAACTTATATGATCCCTCTGGCCACCCCCTCTACTACCCTCTACCAGTGCAAGAATTGTTTCAGGCCGTAATGAGTGGCCCACCACACCCTCTAACCAATCCAACAAAATTTTGCATCTACTCTTTAGGAACCTGCACAATTCATATGCAACCTACCCCTTTCCCTGGCCATCTCACCTCCTCCACGTGGACAAATATTTCGTCAATCCCCCCCCCCCCCCTCGGTCCCTTGACCGATCTAAACCAAAATTGACTTAGTTACTTATAGAGCACTGCGTGACTCTTCATTCAATTAATTGAGAGCCATCCCCTTGAGCAATGCCAAGGAGGTAGGAAAACTCAAAGTGGCCTTCCTCTCAGGTGTTATTTCAGAAATGTCTAGAACACAAGCACATTGCCATAGATCTGACTACCAATCTTAGTTGAATAACGCTCAAGGACCCATCATATAATCCGGGCAGTGTCAGGGCCCTATTATCTAGAGATCTAGTTGCAGAAAGTGCGATGTTCTAAACATTACAAAAATTAAATATTATTTAAAGTTTAGTTATTGTAACTGAGCCACATGATTATTTATGTAGGTAGGTACTGCACTTAACCTAATGTTGTCCTCAACTCTCTTAGCATGCTGCTGAGATTGAGAAGAAACAGAATGAGACGGAGAACAAGAAACTTCTCGGGTCCGTTGTGCAATATGGCAGTGTCGTTCAGGTAAATTTCATTCAAATTCTGTCCTTTATGTGAGAAATGTGATTTATTTGTTCTCCTATTGATTAAATTTAATGCTAGGGATCCCAATAATGTTGATGGCAATTGGCAAGACGAATTAGTAGTTTGGCAGGTAGGTACCATGATGTCAACAGCCAATGTGCAAACCAAATACCTCTACTGGTTTAAACCAGGCGACATGAAGTTTAGAACTTTCAACTTTTTGAATATTCTAAAACCAGGCCAAGGCTGTTGTTTCAGTGCAAAAAGAAAGTGTGAATATTTATTTATTTCCTTAACAGCAAATATGAACTTCTAGAAGGCCATTCAAGGTCAAATTTTATCTCTGCTGTACCTTGTTTTACAGCTTCATGCTCTAAAGAATTTCCAGATTTATCTACGCAAGTATGCAGAATATATCTACTTGAATTCGTCCATAAGATAATTAGCACAATTTCTTGTGGTGTTGAGGACTGATATCCGCAAATCTACTTGCGGATGCAACTTCTGTTGAGCATGAGGCTTGTTATTGTTTTACTGTCTCATGATGGCAGGAGTTGCGTCTGCAGGTATGAACTTGCGGACGCAACTAGTTTTGAGCATGAGGCTGTAAGTCAAGTTTTTAATGCATTTGTATATAATTTTTCTATATTTAAAATTAATCACCGGATGCGATGGCTTGAAATTTACCAAAAATTAATTGCGTTTTTTCTTGCTACCTATTTTCATAAATCCAGACTCAATTAGAGTCAAATATTTGATAAAACACAACCATAAAAAACAATTAACATCATTTCTTAACATTATATAATCAAAATATGCTCCTGTCAGTCATTCACCTGTGAGAGTTGAGTTAAAATGAATATTTTTTAGACGCTAAAATCGAGCATGAAGCACCCATTTAAGCTGAACGTTGTACACAGTGTACATTAAAGGTGAATGTATTTTAAGGTTTCTCTAAAAAAGTAGCAAAAGTAGTAGTTAAAAAGTATTAAAAAAAGTTATTTTTATCACTCAAAATAAATATCAATGATGACTAAAAGTGAAAATTGAATTTTTTCAAGAAACAATGTGTTATTTTGATGTTAGCTTTGAATGTGATACTATGCTATACTTACTTCATTCATTGTAGATAGAGTAAAAGAGGATTTTGTTGGATTTTGTACGTACTTTGTTGAACTGAGGTAGATCATTTCTAAACTCGACGTTTGTTTCTAGTTGTTGCATCTGAAGTCCAACAAGTACCTGACCGTGAACAAACGGCTACCAGCTTTACTAGAGAAGAACGCAATGAGAGTCTATCTGGATGCAAACGGCAACGAAGGTTCATGGTTTTACATTCTGCCATTCTACAAGCTGAGAGCCACTGGTGATAATGTCGTGGTCGGGGATAAGGTGATCATGAATCCGGTGAACGCTGGCCAGCAAGTGCTCCACGTCGCCGCCAACTACGAACTCTCGGACAATCCTGGATGCAAGGAGGTATACTTTAGCAGAACTTAACTCAGTCAGTAGGTTACGTATGAAGAGTCTTAGAAGAGAAAGAGATATCTGAAGAGATCGAGTCTTGACCTATGCACAAGTTGCTCATCATAGCACAATGACTAAACATTAATTCTCTCGGTAACCTCGTATTCTTATAATTCTCCAATCACTAACAAAATTAACTGTCATGAAATACATTTTCAATTAGGAGGGCCTTTTCAGTAAGATAACAGGATGCAAGCCGTTCTCTATAGTGTTTTATTTAGGGTGAGGTCCAAAATAGAAGCTGGTTGGGCGTTGACGTCACCATAGGATTTACGGGTTAAATCAAACTTGCCGCGTCAACAAACGAGCTGAAACTAGCTGAAACCAGTACCCATAATACTCAAGCTCAAGAGGTCGGGCGTTGTGATTACTCTATTTTCATTCATTCAACCACGATTCGACTCAAGGTCACGCCCAGGTGTTACGTCACAATGTTAAAAGGATAGGGAAACTGGGCGACCTGATAATAAATCGGTATGCACCCTCAGTTTTGTCTTAATACTTATAAAACATGGAGTGCCTGCCTGCACACAATTCAGTGTCATTAAAAAATACTGGACTTTGAAGTACCTACTTGGACTCTGTACGTGGAGGTTGTGTACAGTCTCATTCTGTTTAATGGGATTACGTAATTAATCTCATATTTAGCACTTTGAGGTTGATAGTAGTGTAGGTACTTTATCGACCTGCATTATTCAGTACAGTGAGTTTGAATTGTGCTACTAAAGCACTTTGTAGAACCGCACTTATGTTACTGAGACCGCTTAAATAAACATGGAAACACAGTACCCTTGTGTGATCGAGCGTTGCGGTCTGAGCACTGACGTGATGATTGTGACGATGCAGGTGAACGTGGTGAACTCGGGCACGTCCTGGAAGCTGACCCTCTTCATGGAGCATCGAGAGAACTCGGAGGAGATCCTGAAGGGTGGTGACGTCGTGCGGCTGTTCCACGCGGAGCAGGAGAAGTTCCTCACCATGGACGAGTACAAGAAGAAGCAGCACGTGTTTCTCAGGACGACGGGCAGAACGTCGGCCACAGCTGCCACCAGCAGCAAGGCACTGTGGGAGATTGAGGTGCGTTATGCAGACCGAACGTAGACATTCAAGAAACACATCGGGGTACCAGATACTAGTTGTCTAGCTAATACATTATGTGTCCACAATTTTGGCAATTTGGTCTGTTTGGGTTTCAAAACCTATATGGTTTTGATATAAACTCTAGTATTGTTTAAAAGCTTCCTGAATAATACCTACAACTAGGAAATGCAACACTCCATTTGTCTCCATTTGTAGAAAATGTCACTTAGGTGCCTTTTCCTCTGACACCCTCAATTTAAGATACCAGTAAACACACAGTTAATACGAGTACTTGTGTGTTATTACATATTCTAGTCGAGGGCGCATTTACTGTGTACGAAATTGAGCAACTCCTGTTCTGCTTGCAGGTGGTTCAACACGATCCATGCCGAGGGGGCGCTGGTCACTGGAACTCACTGTTCCGCTTCAAACACTTGGCTACTGGCCAATATCTTGCCGCCGAGATAGACGATGACGACACTGTCGATCAGATGAGGTTCAAACTTCGCGATCCACACAATGGCGCCATCTACCATCTCGTCTCCGTACCGCATTCCAACGAGATTGCTTCCCTATTTGAACTCGATCCGACAACACTGACGAGGGGCGACTCTTTAGTACCGCAATCTTCTTACGTCCGTTTGCATCATCTCTGCACGGATACGTGGGTACATAGCACTTCCATTCCTATCGACAAAGATGAGGAGAAGCCGGTAATGTCCAAGGTTGGATGTGCAACGATCAAAGAGGATAAAGAAGCCTTCGCTTTGATATCCGTTTCTCCAATAGAAGTCCGAGACTTGGATTTTGCCAATGATGCTTGCAAAGTTTTGGCTGCAATGTCGACCAGACTAGAGAAGGGAACGATATCGCACAATGAACGAAGAGCATTGACAAGCCTACTCCAGGATATCATCTACTTCATAGCTGGACAAGAGAATGAACAGAACAAGTCGGAGGCTTTAGATCCGAGCGTTTTGAACCCTAATCGTGATCGGCAGAAGTTACTTCGAGAGCAGTACATACTGAAGCAACTGTTCAAGATACTTCAGGCTCCATTCTTGGAGTCAGCAGACGGAGAGGGCCCGTTCTTGCGTATTGAGGAGCTCAATGATCCAAGGCATGCACCTTACAAGTACATGTTCCGTTTGTGCTATCGGATTCTGCGTCTTAGCCAGCAGGACTATCGAAAAAATCAGGTATGTTCATTTTTTTTATAATGTACTACATTTTACAGTGCCAATCTAGCTTTGTACCTGCATTGCATTTTATAAAATGTTGTTTCGTATCATGTTCTCGTTGACTAGGTACTTGACAGTTTTGGTGTATTAAACGAGAAAAATGTTTATGTATAATTGTTAATTACTTTTAGTTAGTATGGCAAACTCTTTGTTTAGTTAGTTACGTTTAGTTAGTTGATATTTAGTAATATTAGCTCCTCTAATATTATTTTATATGTAATTGAGAACGAAATGAGAACATTCTGGAAAACGAGCAATACTTCGTGGACCTACCAATTGTGAATAACTTTCATATTAAAGTCTTTCTTTCACTATTTCGTTGGTCTAGTGAACTGTAAAGCTATTAGTTTCTTGATACACTTATACTAAAGACCTTAATATATGTCTTTACTCTTTCATATTCTCAGGAATACATAGCAAAACATTTTGGCTTCATGCAAAAGCAAATCGGCTATGACATCCTTGCCGAGGACACTATAACAGCTCTGCTACACAACAACCGCAAGCTACTGGAGAAACACATCACTGCCGCAGAGATCGAGACATTTGTCGGACTGGTGCGCAAGAACATGTACAACTGGGAGTCGCGCTTCCTTGATTATCTCTCAGACCTGTGCATCTCGAACAAGAAGGCGATTGCGGTCACGCAGGAGCTCATCTGCAAGAGTGTGCTCAGCTCCAAGAACGCTGACATCTTGCTGGAGACAAGGTAAACTGTTGGCATGTTTATTGCTTCATTGTCAGTTAAGTACCTAATAGTATGCTTGCTTGGGACTGATGCCTCGAAGTAACAGAAAACTGCACTACAACTTGTTTGCCCATCTTTTGAGAGAGTGACGCTACACATTTATACTTTGGAACTATTGTCTCTGCTTTGTTTTTGTAAAGGTGCTATACTGGTAACTAGAGATGGGCCGATACCGATACTCGCGATACCACCGATACCATAGGTATCGGAGTATCGCGATACTTCATTATTTTTGGCCATATTTGGCGATAAATTTGAACCGATACTTTTGAATTTTCCCGCGTTTCTCAAACACTGTTTCCCCATTGGCTGTTGCTCAACACACCATTATAGAAGCTAAAACACCATTGGCTTATGTACAATGAGCATCGACCAATCAGAGCGCCGCTTTGATCAAGGTTCTCTGCAGTTCTTTTAAGTTTCAACTTCTTTCATGGCGTCTTGCATTATTTTGTTTTGTTATAACTTATTTGTAATGTGATGTGTTCCAAACGGAATAAAAGTGATGTCTAGAAACACTTTACTATAAAACATGATTTCAAACTGAATTTTGTTGCCTAATGCATTTGTTTTGTTGAGTACATAGTGAAAATGAGAACTTACTTTGGTGTACCTAACCCTGAAATCTCACACATAAATATGTAAGCAAACAGAATTTAGATTTGGTGCAGATAATCTATAAAAATTAAGGTAACAAAAGTATCGGCGATAGTATCGGTATCGAAAATCATAAAGTAGGTATCGGTACAAGTATCGGTATCGGTGAAAATGTGGTATCGGCCCATCTCTACTGGTAACACACTATTCAACTAACTATTTATATAAAAATATGTACACCCAACAAATCATAAAACGGTATTTGAAAGAAACAGATTGCCTGCTGGTCAGGTTTATTGACAATCAATCCTTGATATTATCAATGAAATCAGAGCTCACCTACTAGAGGTAGATGACGAATAAGCATAGACTTCATGGGATGATCCCATCACATTTTTTCCAGACAATCTATTTTTTTCAAATACCATTTTATGAATTGTCGAGTCTACATACAACGAACCAAGTTGGCTCAGGCCATTAGGCAAATTCTGGGAAGGTTCCTTACTAATAGGCCACAGTCATCATAATGATTCATCCATCACCATTAGCCTAGTTGCAGGACAGTGTGATGAAAAAATCACCACTATACATACTAAAATATCAATCGGATGCATGTAGATTTGAGCATTAGCTGAAAGAAGAATGATCGTCATTCTCGAAAAAGAGATCATACTTATTTGAAATAAATATGTAAGAAGTACCTAACCATTTGGAAGACCTAATGAAGTAATTCTTAATGAAACTTTATAGTGCTCTTTACTACTCGATTCTCCTTTCTCGTAAGTCGTAACATATCGTCAGGTTAGAGCATTTTTGCAACCTTGTCTTGTAACGATCGTAACATTACAACAATATATCCACTATTTGCAGAATGCTTAAAACCCAAGTGGAAGTGGAAGACTCTGTGGACTACGATGACTCCAGTGGGGAGACTGACCAGGTGATGATCACCGTCGTGGAGGAGGACGAAGTGCTGCTGCTGTGGAACGGCCGAGAGAAGTCCATGTCGCTGACGGAACTCTCCCGCGGGGCCAAGCTGGGCCAGAGAGACGACCAAGCGATCCTCGACTATTACCGACACCAGTTGAACTTGTTCTCAAACATGTGTTTGAATCGACAATACTTGGCTCTGAATAATCTGTCGCCACATTTAGATATTGATCTTATTCTCAAGTAAGTACGATATTAGATTCGCCGAAAAGAAATTGCTGCAATTATTGAATACATCTCCATTTCGCGATTTTGCGTTGCACACTTTTGGATTAAGAGGCAAACGGAAGCGAGCGGGAATCGCACGGTTCTCCAGAGCGGTTTTTTGAAATTTTGTCTTCCCACTAAATAATTTTAAAAAATCAGATAGTAACGACCCATAACAGCCTAACATACTAAATAATGCCGCACACTGGAGTTCATTATGACCTCTGGTACGACCTCAAAGTGTTATATACGATATTTGAGGTAAAATAATCGTATTTAACACTTTGAGGTCGCACCAGAGGTCATAAAGTACTCCCGTGTGCGGCATTATTTAGTCTATTAGGCTGTTATGGGTTTTTACTATCTGATTTTTCAAAATTATTTAGTGGGTGGGAAGACAAAATTTCAAAAAACCGCTCTGACGGACCGTGCGATTCCCGTTCGCTTCCGTTTGCCTCTTAATGTACCTCATCAAGCTCTATCAATTTCAATTTGACTGGTGTCAACAAATACAGTTACCGTTGAAGGTATTCTCTTACACATTATATACAACTTATTGGAAGATTGGAGAATTACTGGTTTATGAGCTCTCACCTCAAGAATCTTTGAAATGGACATGGGGTCTTCTACCTCTGAGCTACAGATATTATGAATGTTTGAAACATTATGTACTTGTATTATTCAAACTAACTTCCAATGTACATACCAATACATTTGAAAATCAGTATCACTTGTAAAACTTGCCTTTCAAATATTCAGTTATGCTAAGAAAGTAAATCTAATAATTATTTTTAAATGTAGTGTTTACCAAACGTAGATGACTAGCTAGATACCTAATAAGCTATTTGGAGATAGTTGTTTTAAGCTCCAGTGCCAATTGCTTATGATGAATGATCAAAGAGTGAATGTTGTTATGTAGGATCTGTGTTTGAGACTAGTAATTGACCACTGTTTATTTCAGATGCATGGCTGATGAAAGCGTTCCGTACGAGCTGCGAGCGTCATTCTGTCAACTTATGTTGCATCTACATGTGGACAGAGACCCACAAGAGCCTGTCACTCCTGTCAAATATGCCAGACTTTGGTCGGAAATACCGCCCAAGATGTCAATTCAGGAGTAAGTTCAATGTTGTTAATTTAAATTTATTTCCTTATCAGTCACAAAACCGGTAAAATTGCGTAGTTGGTGCACTTACGATTCCGTTGTAATGCACAGAGTTTCAACAATTCATGGAAAATGTCCAAGCATTTGAATTATTTATAGTTTGTATATTACAAACGTGATTAAAACGGAGAGCCAAAATTGCTGTTTTAAGCACAAATGAAATTCTTGTGTGCTATGGTGCACATAGCAATAATGATATAGAAATGTAATGGCTTCTAGTATAATACCTCATAATATTGGATTTTAGAACTGAGTGGATGCATTTATTAATAATGTTTTACCTTCAGCTACGACAGCAACAAAACTCCCGACCAGAACAAGGAAGCTGTCCGTGCCAGATTCAGCTCGACGATTCTCTTCGTGGAAGACTATCTATGCAACGTCGTGGCTGAAATGTGGAGCTTTGCTGATCAAGATCAGAATAAGCTTACATTTGAGGTGAATTTGAGGTTTGATTAATACTGGTATTAACTGGTAGGAGGTGTAATATTGTGGGGCTTATTCTTGTTGCATTTTGAAAAAAGGATGAAACTGCACAACAAACTGAACTTGTGAATTTCAACTGCAGTCCCACATCTCTGTGATTTGTTTATAAACATGCAACTTTGAACTTTGGTCATATCAAGACTGAAGTCATTACTTTAGTTAGTAGTCTTAGTGAACTGTACATTGTTTTTTTTTTCTCAAGTTGGTGATGCTGACTCATGATTGATTTTTGTCTTGCAAGTTGCAGTATTTTGGCACTAAATTAAAATATTTAGCTCGTCTGTTTGGAAGCATTTTATATTTAAATGGAAGTAAATCTCTGCGTGGGTAGGGTTAGAAAACCTAGGGTAGGGTCAGTCAGAATTTATTGTGAAGTTTTCAATTTTCTTGATGATAATCATTGATGATTTTCTTGATGATATTTATATTTTTAAACAATTTAATAAGTATCATTTGTAATTGGAAATCATTTTTCTCCCCTGTTCATAACCTAGGTAGGGATTGAAAAGTGTATGAATGGAAATTTACTGGATTTTCATATAATTCTGACCGATCTCTCTATCCAGGTTGTGAAACTGGCACGAGATCTGATCTACTTCGGCTTCTACAGCTTCAGCGATCTGTTGCGACTGACAAAGACTCTTTTGAGTATCCTCGACTGTGTTTCCGACAATGACTTCATCAACGGCAAACTGCCGACGGGCGAAGTGGACTGTAAGTATTGGACAAATGGTGACGGGGCCAGCGAAGATGCACATTACAAATCACATTGCAATCATCAATCACTACATCACTGTTTGTTATTTACCTGTAGCTGATCAGAGAAGCGGGGATGAAGATGAAGGTGGGTGGTGGACGAAGCCGTTTGGGGGTACGGAATAATCGTGTACGATATAGTTGCTCTATATCATTTTAGAATCGCTCTTGTGGTGTTCGAAGCATATTTGTTCACCAATTAATGCAAAACAAATAACGATCATATTTTTGTACCATTTATGCGTTTTATTTCGAATTGTTTCTTACTCGGTCATTATTTTATTGGTCATTGTTTTGAACCTTTAAATCCTTATTATATTCAATACTATTTTTAAAATGCTTTGCTAGTTCTTATTCTTTTGTACTAATATTGTTAAACTATGTTAATACTTCTTAAGACGACTGGGTAGTGAGTTTGACCTTGAAGAGTTTTTTAATCGATTTTTATCAATATCTTTTTCCAGTGTAATTGTTAACAAAATAGGGCTATGGACGTGAATTCAGAACAGTTCAATGAAAATAATTTCATAGTTTGGAATAAGCTATTAGTTTCATTGTGTCCAACAGGTGTTAAGAACCCAAAAATTAAATTTCGAATTCTAAACACCTGTTGGACACAATGTAACTAATAGCTTATTCCAAACTATGAAATTATTTTCATTGAACTGTTCGGAATTCACGTTCATAGCCCTATTTTGTTAACAATTACACTGGAAAAAGATATTGATAAAAATCGATTAAAAAACTCTTCAAGGCCACGCTCACTACCAAGCCCTCTTAAGAAAGTGAGACGATTGTAATTTATTTTCTCAATTGTCATGGAACCACTTGATAAAATCTTCCTGAAAGCATTATGCATTGCTCTACGACAAAGAAGTATTATTTCACGTAAGAATATGTGTTCCTCAAACGCATCAATTGCTAAGAAACACTAAACGAACTTGATTCTTCCGTACTTCCAACGCTAATGACAGTGTTGCTAGTGTTGACAAGGAGGATGTGGAGCTGATATCCTGGGTTTGCAGCGGAAGGCGGAGTGCTGCGTTCTATCGGTGACATGGGAGCGGTTATGACCAGCCTGACCTTGGGAGCCACGGGCGTGACCCGCAATTCCATCTTGCCAAGCGGACAGAAAAAGCAGAGTCAGCTGAAGAAGGAGTATCCACTTGTGATGGACACCAAGCTCAAGATCATAGAGATACTACAGGTAACTGGCAAACACTCGAGTGCACCCACAGACACTTAATCTGCTTGCATAATTCTTAAGTCTATTTCAAAACTAATTATCCGCAAGAAAACTTAGAGGTTAGCGCAGGGTTTGATACAATGTTGAATTTGAAAGTTTCCCAGACCAGAAACAGATGCAAGGATTATTAGACTATATACAATAGATAAGGCCTCAAATTAACTATAAGACTAGTTACAATTAGGTTAACCTAAGTTTATTATTGTACAAATATTTTACTAGATCTCTCTCAAAAAAACCTATCCTCTTCAACCGCCAGAGGCCTGCTCTGTAATTTACAATTGAACTATCTTGTAATTTACCATGTATTGCTCTTAAGTTGAAAAATAAATCTATTTGAATTTGAATTTTGAATAAGAGTCAACCAACTTCCTCATACCTAATAAATAATAATTATTTCTCCATTCAACAAATCATCTTCTCTTCTTCTTCATGAATATAGGATACAATCCTGTTTTTAACCAATGTATAATTAAATTATTAAAGAGAACCCTTCCATCTTTAGTTTGGTCGCCCTATTCTCCTCCTACCTCGGGGACGATGGTCTCTTGATACCCTCACTAATCGCTAAGCTTCAGCTTCTAAGAGTTTTTGGTCAATTCTTCTGACCGCTGGGGCCCTATTCTATATCTCGTTTTGATCTCGTCGCGGCCGCCTTCGTTTCGGCAAACGAAGGCTGCCGCGACGAGATAAAAAAACGATATAGAATAGGCCCCCAGGTGTAGTTACTGACTTTTGAGCTCACGGAATTTTTGCTCTTGTAGTTTAATTATGATTTCTTCAAACTGTGTAAAATATATTGTTGCTGAAACAAAAATCTGTAATGACATATTAGTTGAAAAAGAGTAAATGTATGTGCACATTTTAAAGAATCTGTGTATTGTGTTGGTAAAATAAAATCTCAAAAGCTTCTGTTAACACCTGGACTTAGCCTGACCAAGTCCTGACTAATAAATAATTAGCCCTACAAAATCAGGTTAAGTATTTTCAATTCAAGTTTATTCTGCCAACCTGCTGCAGTTATTTGAAACTTTAATTCCTAAAAGCAAATGTATAAAACTTAAAAATGTTAAGTCTGTTAACTGCTGACTCCGGCGCTATCTATTGGGAATCAGCTGCGGGCTTACCCACGGTTAATATGTTGTATTTCTTGTGTGCAGTTCATTCTGGACGTGCGACTCGACTACCGCATCAGCTGCCTCCTGTCCATCTTCAAGCGAGAGTTCGACGAGACGGAGAAGTCTGCCAGTGATTCCCTTCCCATCGGGCAGAAGGGCATCGACCTTGAGGCCATCGGCATGCAGGCGGAGGGCATCTTCGGCAGCAGGTACTGACCTTGGGATTTGAAACATGAAATTAATTATCCTTTTAATTTTCAGTAGATTATTTATTTGAATGGAAGTTTTGTTTCAATCTATATCAAGGTGTAGTGCGATAATGTAAAGCAAATTGTTGTTATGAAACATTTAGCCATGTTTGAATACTTTACATGAAGTAACCTTTCTAAAGAATTGTTATGAATTTCCTTTTACCTAATTAACTGCCTGCATGCACAAACTTAAATAATAAATACATTATTTTCCATATATACAGCTTAGCTTACAGATATATTATGTATTGCATGCATGCTCAATAGTGCAGAGTTGAAACGAATTTGCACTGTTGTTTGACCTTTTACCATTGTTTGGGCTTGAAAGAATACTACTAAAATGTTGCACCACAGTTCTGGATGTTTAAGTGAGGAATGCGTGGCTCTCGACTTGGACGGACAAGGTGGTCGAACGTTTCTCCGAGTCCTGCTACACTTGACGATGCATGACTATCCGTCACTGGTGTCGGGCGCTCTTCACTTACTGTTCCGACACTTCAGCCAGCGTCAGGAGGTGTTGCAAGCATTCAAGCAGGTAACCTAACACTTCATATTGAAATATAGAAGTGAAATGAGTAATTTGTTACTTGGTTGCTACCTAGTAAATTTGAGCATGTTAATACACAGAAAAACTAAAACGGGTATTTGCTTTCCAAGCTATTTCCCATATAATTAGTATTGGACATCACACTGTCCTATAATAAATTCTTATATTGACTTGTAATTGTTATTCTTATATTTTATTTGTGATTTTTCGTTTATTTTTTGTTTGTTTTTGTTTGCCCATCTAATTTTTATTTTTAAATTGACATACCTACTGTATTCAACAATTAATTCTTCATGATTTGATTGGATGTTTTTTGTATTAAATCAAAAAACATTTCACTTAATTGACCACAATTTTGTGTACCTAGCCTGAATTAACCAAATTATTGTCAACTATTACAGGTCCAGCTGTTAGTTTCGGACAGCGACGTCGAATCCTACAAGCAGATCAAGTCGGATTTGGACGTACTCCGTCAGTCGGTTGAGAAGTCAGAGTTGTGGGTGTACAAGTCGAAGAGTTCCGAGGAGCACAGCAAGAAGAAGAACAAAGACGATGACGACGAAGGCGAGAGGAAGAGTCCGACCAAGAAGTCTCCCCCGTGTCTTGCCGCTTCGGACAAGCAAGGCTCGGCCATTGATCTGGATATTGGACCGCCGTTACATGCAGACCAAGCGGAGGAGTACAAGAAGATTCAACAAGTCAGTGCGATCTCATTCATTTAATTGAGACTTGCAGAAATTATACCGAAATTATTTATCTGTCTAAATTAACAACTAAGGCCTCTACAAACAATCTTAAAATAATCTTGTATTGAAAGATTGTGTACAGTGGAAAATCCGTCCAAACTGGGGCTCAATTCTTCAAAAGTGTAGAAAAATGTCTGTACTTGGAACAAATTCAGCAAAAGGGTTGATTAGAAAAACCCATGAATTTACTTTCTTTGTTTGTTCGTTGTAAAAAAAATCTGCAATATGTGAAAAATCCATAAATAGGCTCCACTCTTTAATTAGGCTACACTCTTTGATATTCCAAAAATGTGGGTCCTTTGTATTTTCAGATAATTTAGATCATAATTTTGATCGTAGATTCGTAGAAGGTTAGCCATGCGTGGACACCATCATAAGGTATTTGTTTCATTTGTCAGATCCTGATCCGCATGAACAAGCTGTGCCTGATGACGACGGCAGGTGGCGTGAAGCCGCGCAAGCACGAGCAGCGTCTGTTGCGCAACGTCGGCGTGGACACCGTCGTGCTGGACCTACTGCAGATCCCGTACGACAAGAAGGAGGACGTCCGCATGAACGAACTGATGCGTCTCGCGCACGAGTTCCTGCAGAACTTCTGCCTCGGCAATCAGCAGAACCAAGTGCTGCTCCACAAACAGCTGGACTTGTTCCTCAATCCAGGGGTGAGTTGTTCAAGTCAGTTTCAACTTTCAATCCGAGACATCAAAAACTGGACTATCGTTTGGATAACCCCAGTTTAATGCCAGTGAATGCTACCCAGTGATCTTGTAAAACAAATATTCCCTTAGTTAACGTTATCGGTTCAAGATAAAGTTAGCCGCGCATTGTGAATGATCCTTTAAGCTGTATTCACAATGGTAGAATAGTAACATGACGTCATTAAATGCAACATGAAAGTTACCAAACTCCAAGCATTCACATTATCCTCAACCATCGACATTTGAGAGCAACCAATAAAAAATCATGCAACTAAACGAATCCCGAGTGAATATATTTGATGCGTTATGATTGGTTACGTTATCTTTGTCATTGTGAATTGGGCCAGGTTAAAAGTTAAAGTTAACACAGTCATTATCA
This sequence comes from Leuctra nigra, assembly GCA_934045905.1. Lineage (NCBI taxonomy): Eukaryota > Metazoa > Arthropoda > Insecta > Plecoptera > Leuctridae > Leuctra > Leuctra nigra. The sequence continues at coordinate 37,988,665 of OW203763.1, forward strand.
ATTCATGTTAAACTAGCGGTGCAATGTGAATGAGCATTAAATAGGTATATTTTTGGTTTTCTTCGTTGTGCAATTCCCACCTTTTAGGCTTATCCTTTCATCATCGCAGTTAACGATATATACCTGCAACAAATATGTTATAAGTATGATATTGCCAATGATATCTATATATAACGTAGGAAGAGTTTCCTCTTCCTAGAGTCTGACAGAAGAGTCTGTCTGTTCTTTATCTACTACATCCTTTGACCGATCACAACCAAATTTTGAACAATTTTCCATCAGAACTCTGCGAACAACCTAGACAAACTACCCCATCCCTCTGACCACCCCTTCACCCTAATAAAAAAACAATTTCCCGAGCAACGCCAGGCGGGTCAGCTAGTGTAATATGAAACAAACTATGTTTTCAACAAAGAAAACATATCTTATGTCACTTACCTCAAATAGTTCATACCTACTTCATGATACATTTGTGACTACTAATTCCATAACGGTGTGTATACCTGAATGTTATGCAGGTGTTCTATTCTCAGTTATTGACTATTTATTATTATCATTCCAGATCCGCGAGGCACAGACGTTGCGCGCAATATTCCAGGACAACTCGACGCTGTGCAACGAAGTGAACGAGAAGGTGATCCAACACTTTGTCCACTGTATCGAGACCCACGGGCGACACGTGCAATACCTCAAGTTCCTGCAGACCATCGTCAAGGCAGAGAACCAGTTTATCAGGAAGTGCCAGGACATGGTCATGCAAGAGGTAAGAATCGAGGTTACACTTCAGTGTTCGTTCGAATTGTACACTGTGTCTTGGTTCTTGTTCACAATAGAATAGACCCTTTATTCTTCCAGAACAACCTCGAATAATTGGACTCGAATAACAATAATTGGTTGAGAATACAAAGAAAGCAAATGATTTTACAGTCTCTTGTGAGAAAAGAACAAAGACACCTTTGATTTGTATGAAGTACAGTAATATGCATTTTTTAAGTTGTGTGCTGCCAAAACTGCGTCTTGTTGTGTGGGTTTTTGTGGGTTTCAAAATAACAATTATGACAATGTTTATGCAAATAATGTTAGTGCACTATACTGCTGAATAAATAAATTAGGGTTGGGCGAACCTCATTTTTTTTCGAACCGAACCTCGAACCGAACCTTTTCAAAAGGTTCAAAATTTCGAACCTTAAACGAACCGAACCTTTTTTTCAGAAAATGATGTTTTCCAGATATGTAGTAAAGATAAGCACGCATAAGCACCAGTCACCATTCTCCTCCCTCCCTCTCGCACGTCAAGTGGTTAGACACTTGAAAACAGCTGTTTAATGGGGTGTTTGTTACTCAGATATTATTTTTATTTGTATCTATACAGAGACATTGACTTAATAATATAATTGGCACAAAAACGCGAAATATACTGCTCCAAATTTAAATATATTCCAACACTTTTCTTCCTCTCTTCAACGCCATAATGGAATTTCTTTTCGAAAATACTTGCCCCAGTTGAGATATGGTAATCCTGTGATTGTATTCTCCATAAATACTTCGCATTTTTAGGCGAAAATAAAAGTTCAATATTCTTAAAAAATTATCTCGTCATCGTCATACTATTTTTGATTTTGCATTGTGTTACAAATGAGGTTTGGAAAGCTCAAATATACACCATTATATTTTAACTTTTGCGTGATAATCTTCACTTCATTAGATCGCGAATAGTTTTCTAAATGACCACTATTATTTATTCAAATACCATAAACATACAATATCATCAAAATAAAATAAAATATGCCGTCAAGTCAAGTTATTTGTCATCTGGATTACTGCGAGTTCACAGACCTTTCAACAGAGACAAACAAAACAATCCTCCCTTCCGCAAGGGTCAGGTACCTGCTGGCTAGCAGATGCAGGACCCAAAAGTACACTCTGTTCCAAAAGTATAGCACAGTTTAGATCGCAACAATCATATTATTTCGTTTTTATACTTCGAAAATTTTACTCAACAAGGAAATTACTTCGACTTCTAAACTGAAATCAATACTACTTTGCTACTTGTGACCAAATAGCACTTCAAATTACGGCATGAAAAATTCGGTTCAACATTTATTTGAACATGGAACACCCTATAGTGTGGCGGGATGTGAGTTTTCTTTGATTTATGATGGATTTCGGCTTACAGGGGCTCTATTTACCAAGGTTTTACCATTTTACTGTACCCGTAAAGACAAGAGGTTGGACCAGTGACAAGAGGTTGGTCGCATTATTTGAATGAAACATGGCGGGAAAAAAAGGCGGGAGGTTCGAAAAAGGTTCGAAAACGAACCTTAGAGGTTCGTTTTTCGAACCTAGCTAGCCGGTTCGGTTCGGTTTGAAAACGAACCGGTTCGCCCAACCCTAAAATAAATAAATAAGAATAACATTTATTTGTCAGGTAAAAAGTATTATGGATTATGCCTATGGCTATTATGGATGCAACAATACTTTTAAATGAAAATATTACCAGGTAGTGTTGAATAAGTTAACCTATACCGTAAACACTATTTTTCCCGATCATATTTTCATAAGATCATAAAATTGATTCTACAAAATCGATAAAACTTTTGCAAAATCCCTAGAATTATTGTGGGTTGGTTATATTCATGTGACATAGTACTAGGTAGTGGGTATTACGCATAAGCAGTGTTGGGAATAGTTTAATTGTCAATTGAAATCTTGTAATTGTATTGATTTCCAAGAAGAAGTAGCAACTCGTCATGTAAGATTTTGTTGTAGAGTGAATGATCAATGTAATTTGCATTCAGCTGGTGAACGGCGGTGAAGACGTTCTTGTCTTCTACAACGACAAGAACTCTTTCAACCACTTGGTAGAAATGATGCGATCCGAGCGACATCGTATGGATGCTGCCAGCCCTCTCAGGCAAGTTCTGTGTTGAAAGAACTAGCTTCATAATGATATTTATGAAGTTCATGATATTCATAATTATAGCTTCATAATGGTTGATCTTTTTGAAAAAAATAAGTGATGAATACACATATTTATTCTAGAAAGCTGAGAGTGTTTTAAATACTTAATACCTAATATAAAACATTCACTAATACATTTTTCTGAAAATAAAACAGCATAGCATAAGTTCATGTGAGGTTTGGTATTAGAATAATCTACCTTGTTTTGGGTCCCAAATATCTGAAAAAGGAAAATAATGGTCGATAAAAAATGTGTACCTAGTTCTACAGTAGAACACCAACCTGATAAATTCATCGTTAAATGATGATTAATGAATTCCATTGTGTAGGTACCACGTGGAGCTTGTGAAACTGCTGGCTTGTTGTACCATGGGGAAGAACGTCTACACGGAAATCAAGTGTCACAGTTTGCTGCCTCTGGACGATATTGTGGCCATGGTATGCCACATAGACTGCATTCCTGAGGTGAGTAATGCCATCTCATTGTTGACATACCACATGACTCAATGCTCACACTTACCTCAGCAAATTATAGGTGAGCAACGTTCAAACTCAAACTCTGTTCATATGATTTCAAAATAAATAAAAAATAAGAAGGAAGCGTGACTTTGGGCAGGGGGTTAGAGATTCATGGGTCGTTCTTTAGGTGGTCATATACCGGGTGCCGCAAAAAAAATCGTGATTGAGATTTTATCGAAACTATTATAGATAGGATTCTGACATTTTTACACATACAAATTAGAAAACCATGTGAAAGTTGTAAACATATTGATTCATTAGGAAAAAAGTTACAAATGATTGAAGAAGTTACAGTTGAAAAACTGATTAAACTAGACGAAATTAACGTGTTTGATGAATTTGAGTTACTTCGTAGGAATGAGGTTAATTTATTGAGGTGAGGTGAGGTTAAATAGCGCGTTATTTAAACGCTGGTATAAATTATTTTTCTACGTCTTAATCCAAATGCAATTAACTTTTTTCGCTTTACTCGAATATTTCTTAAAATTGGACGTATTAAATTTTCATATTTGTTCTTTACAATATGAAAGTTTCATCACTTTATCTTTTATAGTTTTAATGTAGTGACCTCTCAAACAGGGTAATCTTTTTTGTGCCACCCGGTTTACTAGACGGGGAGAGTTTTTTTCTTTCGAATATACCTACATGGTTTTTACAGATTCAACATAGAGAAAAGGAGGGTAGTGGACCAATTATCTATAAAAGATCATTCAATTTATACTTTCTTTTACAAGGTTGATAAATTATTATTTTTTCTATCCTGAAACAGAAAGGGGTAACAGAAACATTATTATTAACAATTTTGCACAGAAATGAGACCATATTTTAAGCAGATTTAATTATAATATGTCTAAATGTTGTACCTCAACACCTCAGGTTTCAGATTGTCATTACACTCTCATTACACTTGCTTGACGCATTTCACCCAGGTGAAGGAGGCGTACATCAACTTCCTGAACCACTGCTACATCGACACGGAGGTGGAGATGAAGGAGATCTACACGTCGAACCACATGTGGAGCCTCTTCGAGAGGAGCTTCCTCGTCGACATGGGCGTCGTGGCGAACGCAACGCACGACCGTAAGCACGCCGACACCGCGCTCGAGGGCTACATCATCAACAGCGTCATGAACATCATCACCACGTTCTTCAACAGTCCGTTCTCGGACCAGAGCACCACAGTTCAGGTATTGATGTGCACTGTAGAGAATCACTGTACAGGTGGCCTTCTGGATAGTGGTCCTACCTCCTCATTTGATACAATTTATGATAAAATCCATTCCCTGTATGGTTACTACTTACTACCCATATCCAGTGTTCAGGGGCGAAGCGTCAGGGGAGACAGTGTCTCCCCTTGAAAAAACGGAAAGAGCTGTTCATATCTTTTATACCTTAAAATGTGCTACAATTGTATTTTATTTTTATTGTATCGCACTTTTATTTCATGTATTAATTGGTGTTGTAATGAAACACGTTGATTGTCAGTTGAAAACCATGCTCAATTTGATGTCTTGACGAGCGCGCAATCTCCTATCTTATAACCCGGGAGACATTTGCTACTGGCGTCTTCGCAGGCGTATCTTCATCCTTCTTCCACTCGTTGTTTCACGCATTCATGTTTTCTCTCACTCACACTCGCACTTACATCCGCCCGCCTATACTGTGTATGGACATTCCATGCTATAACAATCTTGCAAAATAGCCTTCCGAGGTAGACACGTCTACTTGGTTATTAAATGTCCCTTGACAGCAACAAGAAGAGATTGACTGGAATGTATAGTCAAGGAAACTAGATGGTTAATACTCTATCTCTCTCTGCTCCATATAAAAACATGTTTATGTTATGGGTCAGAGAGAGGCCGAGTATGAAACATCTAGTTTCCCTGACTGTACACACCGCAGTGCCCATGCAGCGATCGCCTACACCGTTGTGTAACACACTCAACATTCGCATAAACGCACAATGTCAGCAGTAAAAACTAAAAATATCTAGAAAACTGAGTCAGACTTGAAAACAAGTCAGTTCACGCATTGAAATTGAATTTACCAGACGTATTATTTCCTCGCATTATTTGATAAAATTTAGGTAAGCCGAAATACGTTATTTTCTACTTATTTGCTGTCTTGTGTCTCCCCAAATTTTGGAGGTACGCTTCGCCACTGCCAGTGTTTAATTTTACGAAAAACTCACATTAAACCTAGGATGATGGCTGGGGGGGATTGGAATCTTGTTTGCAACGTGTGAAACAAAGGGAATTCAGCGCTTTTGTAACAGATGAAAATACCTCGAATCATTCAATAAAATGTCACAAATTATACATCTTATCATCCGTTAATCTTTAAGGAAGAAAATGGTGTATCTTAGACATCAATACGATGCCTATGTGAGACGTAGTTAAGAATTTGCTGAAGTGATATTTTGTCCGCTAGCTCTGGTTGTTCCCGAATTATTAAAACTGTCGAAACTTTTTTCCCACACAACATATTGGAATTAAATTACTATCTGACAATGCTCCGAAATATGAGGAAGACAATGATGCTACACACATATCTCTACAGTATTTCCTGACGATGCAAACCCAAACAAGACATTTCCGTCGCCCCTCTTTCACACGTTGTAAAATGTCTACTGCTTCAGTTAACGTGGGTGACGTCATGGAGTTGCGTATCCACCCAGCCATCTTCCTAGATTAAACAACAGTCAGTCATTAGCACAAGCAAGTTAAGTTGATATTGCATCAATGTAATCTTGTAGCTTGTGTGCTTGTAAGCAACAGGCGTATCAATCAAAAGAAAATGTATTTCTCAGTGGCATTTAAAATACTATGTTAATCAAGTACAGTACTATTATAAATTTAAACGAAATTCAATAACACTCAATTCTTTATACTACTTTAATTCTCATTAGGTACAGATATTTTATGGTAAATTATAGGTATAAATTGTTCGCTAGACTTGACATTTTAGATGTTGAATACTCGTGGAATGGTACAGTTTGTTCATCATGTTGGTACATGATTGTTGCGAGCAGACGTATGGTTGACTATGTGATATGGACTTTAGTAATTGGCACCACAAATCGGAAAGGAACTACTTATATTTGGACAGTGGAATCATGGAATGTAGGAGTTATGTAAAGGTATTTTTATTGATGGACATTTTTCACAATCTTTGGGTAGCACTCATTGTGTTCTAATATCAAATGTACAGTATAGGTTGAAAATGTACAAGAACATAAGAAGAAGAAGTGTCAGTGTTCAGCTAGAAAGAAAGTAAAACTGTTTAGGAAAGTAGTCTGGAGGTGAGACATCTAGACAGAAGGCAATGTACAAAATACCACACCAATTATGTTATTTTTGTCTCTCTCTGATCTCTTATTTTGTTTTCTTATCTTCAAGATGTCGCCACTAGCAGTGACTTGGCGTTGCTTTGGTGTTGTCCACGGTATTGCGTTCTGTGTACTCTTTTGTGTTTTGTTTTCTCTTGGTGTTTCGTGTTTTTATCTGCTTTGTGTTCCTAGTAGTTTTGAATTTGTGTGGCTACGTTTGGTTGGATTAATCCTTGTTTTGTTGCATGTATGGTGGTGGTTTTTATGTTGCTGTAGAAACATATGCTTGAGGCGAAACTCTTTTGGGACGGCTCCGATGGCATTCCGAATGACTTGAGTGGTTGTGTAAGTGTTTGCTTTCCTCTTTATGCTCGTCCACAACTAAAGGGCCGTTGACATAAGGGCGGTTCTGCGTTATGCGTTTTGCACTTTTTCTATTAACCAATCACAAGTCCAGCCATCGCTCGCGGCAGCCTTGTAATTGGTTAATAATATAAAAAATCGCTTTCTGCTTTCCGTCCTTATGTGAACGCTGCTTAATGCATCAGTAAATGCCATGCAATGAAAGATTATTACTGATGTGCGAACAAAAATCATATATAGGTATAGGTGTATGCTATAATAACTCAAATTGCTGTTTCTTATCACCATGTGTTTTGCATATTTTATTTTTTGGGTATTACATGGATTCTAAAAGGATTAACATAATGAAGACATTTTGAAAGGTTTTGTGTGTCACCACTTATTTACCTACTTATTTTATATTTAAGGAAATTGTGCATTTGACCTATAAGTTGAGTGTTTCGTTCCTGACTCCCTTAGTCAGTATTTTGAATTTAGTGCTGTTGCAATTCTCCACTATGCAATATTATTCTGACTCCAATTTTCCCGGAGTGCTTTATAATTTAACTTTCTGTCTGAAATATCTAGAGCAAAATTGAGCAGCCATTTGAAAGTCATGGAATGGAGATTCAGAGTGTACCTAATTGATTAGTTATTATTTATTACTGCATGGGAAATGTGTACATTTTTGAGTTTTTTTCCTCATGCTGAAAGTTTGTCTATTATTTCAATTATTTCTGATGAATACTGTTTGCAAAATTGTTGAGTAATTTGTTCACTTAATATTTTTATATGTACACTTGGCACAACTAAAAATGATCGCTCAATAAATCTGATTAACCAAAAAATGTTAGATCGCATCATCATAACTGAGAAGTCAGTTCAAGAGATCTCCTTGTTTTACTCGGTGAGCTCTAATTTCAATCAAAATAACATGCATTGATTGTTACGGAACATGACCAGCAGTCATTCAAATTTGTTCTCCAATCATTTTTATTTTGCCAATTGTACCTTGTATATATTTTGAATATAATTTTATTTTATACTGTTGACCACAGATGGGATCATATTAAATATTTATTAGTAGGTACACTAGATATTTTCCGGAGTTTTTTAGCATATTTAAAGACTGTCCAGATTTCGTACCCGGATTTCGAGTCAAACATGCCTATTTTGGTCATTTCAGTATGTTTTGGTGATACATGTCAATTTGAATGATCATAATGTAGACTTCCTACATATTTGTTACTATTAGGTACTTATTTTTAGTTTTCTGTAGATTGAGAAAACTCTTTGACCCTCCTACTAACCTTTACATTATTTACTGTAGACCCGGCAACCCATCTTCGTACAACTGCTCCAAGCATCGTTCCGCATCTCGCAGTGTCCCTGGCTAATAGCGTCGCAGCGGTTCAGCGTGGAAAACTGCATCCGAACCCTCTCGGACGTGGCTAAAGGTCGGACGATCGCGATCCCGTCCGACCTCGAGGGTCAAGTCACATCGCTGTTCAACAAGGCCGCCATGTTGTCGAGGCAGACTAGCAAGTGGCTGCAGGCAGCCAAAGGTCCCAAGATTGAGAGGTCACAATCTCAGGTAACTGCGCGGGTGGTTTGGGAATTAACTAGGAGAGCGCTCTGTGTAACGCGTTGATGAGTGAGCCTTCGTATTGCGAATTCATATGCGTTTGCAAGTTTCAGCTCTACAGACCTTGGAAAGAGCCGAAACGAAATGAGTCACAGAAGGAGGTTTAACGTATCTGGAATTTCCTTCGCGAAATTTGACAAATCTTTCCAAACACTCATAAAATGTCCGTAAAATGTCAACAATAACTCTTGAATCTAATCTAATGACAGAAGTCTAAAAATGCAAAATTTCAAGTTGATGAGTCAAACGGTTCCAGTTTTATTTTTAAAAATCTCACAGGATCCTGTTCAAATACAGGTACGCATGAAAACACTCTTATGACATTTGAGGGTGTGCAAAATTTCTGATCGATCGGTTGAAAGGTTTGACTTGGGCACTGCTGGCAAAAACACAGACAGACAAAAAAAAACACTGAGAAGCCATGAGCCATGAGAGTACCTTCGTTAAAAATCTTGTTTTGTTTGCACTGTTTTCATTTCATGTAATGGCCGAATAGATGAAAAGTGCTATTAATAAAATAACCAACGGCGATTTGTGGATTGGAAAAGGGTTCTATAATTTTATTTTGCTTTCCCTTACTTTAAATTACTTTACAATAGTACACAATGCCCTATTGTTACACAGAGCCCTCTCTTATGTTGAGATCACTTAAGTATTCGCAAAATACTGGTTTTACGAGAAAAGTCTAATCCACAATCGCCTGTTAGTTACTTGAGATATTGTGTGTTTTTTTAAATTTTATATGTAAAAGGTTTTGAAAACTATTCCTTTTTTTGTATTTCCTATTTGTTTTTTTTACAGCTGAACAATTGCTCTTGGGTTTATTCAGTACTTTTACAGGATTCTAGCCAATGAAAGTAAAGAGTGATAGTTTTTAATTTTAAGTCATATTAAAAAAGAATTACAAATTGTGAGAAGAGAGGATAATTATATTCAATGTAAATATGAAATTAAATCCTACCTAACATATCAATCATCTGCTGTTAAAAATAACATTTGTATGTGGTATTGGAGAGAAGCATTATAACAGATGCAATTACAATGCTTCTTCGTGTAAATAACTACTAAGTCAATGTATTAATTTATTAACCTGAAATTGGAGGTATGTACATAGTACATTTTTGTCTCCCAAAGTACCTCCAACATATGAATTTACCTTTAGAGACTCATAACTAAAAGATTGTTGTTCTCAGTGTGAAGTGAACTAATGTAAACTAACGATTGTTGATAAAATTCCCTGCAGCTGATGAGGCTGGACCGCAGCATCATCGAAGGGCTGCAAGACATCGTCTCACTGCTGGAAGATCAGCTGAAGCCATTGGTTCAATCCGAGCTCTCTCTTCTCGTGGACATTTTGTATCGGCCAGAGTTGTTGTTTCCGCCCAACACCGAGGCAAGGAGCCGGTGCGAAGGTGGAGGGTTTATTCGCAGGTAACATTCAGAGTCGCATGTCACTAGGTCTAGTATTTATTTACTTTCTTTTTTTTTATAATCTATTTAGCTCTACAGCTATTTTGTTTCACAAATTATTATAGAATTAGATAGGATAGGCAATGCATGTAAATTGAGTGAGTAAATAAAACCTCAATACATACATATATCAATATTTTCACTTTCAATTATACTTGAAAGAAGCATTAACTTATTTGATGCTTTTTATTGCATCCTGTTTTATTATTTCATATCAATACCTATTGGCTACAGTTTTGATTAAAATAATATAATTTTCTTCACGACCAAATTCTCTAAAAAGCCTGTGCATTTAACACAATTAAACAGTATTTATTATGTAAATATACGATATTGATGTAAAATGATAAAACAGGATGCAATATCCCGATGACCATGTAAATAATAACATTATTCCTGAAAGTTAGAAACAATTTTCATAAACCTATTCTATTTTGTGTATCTACAATATTTTCAACAGGAAGTAATTATTATCTTCCTCTTGTGTGCATTTTGAGTATCAAGTGATTGCTCTCTTGCAGATTGATCAAGCACACGGAGAAACTGTTGGAGGAGAAGGAAGAGAAGCTCTGCGTGAAAGTGCTCAAGACACTGCGCGAGATGATGGCCATCGATCCAGAATATGGCGAGAAGGTATGTCACAGGAGCAACGCACTGTACATTGAGTTTTTTGATGTTCATTAAAAGTTTCACCAGTCAAGTATTAGTAATAATATCATCACATATTTGTGTTATATTGTCGTGTAAAATGATTCAAATAGTTTTTACAAGTTTCAGCGGATGTGAGTGAAACTAAATAGTATTGTAGTCCAGGGAACAGGAATACATGGGCTAGGTAGGCCACACCAAAAGAAAATCCAACATCTGTGTAACACCAGATCTTATTATCACAACCTTAGTGGCATAGGTGTTAACTATTTAAATAACAATTAAATTCTTATACATTTTCTTAACCGTTGGTATCTAATTGATTTATGAGCCATGTAGACCCTTACGCACTCTTTTAAAGATTGTTTTGTAATCAGCCATTCATGTTTCTTTACAACCCTACATGATTTCTTATACCGTTACTTATAATTAGGGGTGTAGAACGATTATTTTTCAAATCGACAATAGTAACGTTTTACATTGATTATTAATAATAAATTGTTTTGATATATTACGGTATCAAAAAGTTCATCTAACGTCAACATTGCACTCTATATTGGGGAAGTCAAGAGTTTACTTGCTCCATACTATGATCAGTCAATTCATTCAATCATTATAATAATAATAATCCATCCCTGGTTCCAATTTAATGGGTCAGGGGGTGGGTATTCCCACCAACACTAGGGCCGCAGGACTCCTGGAAACCGGCTGGCCACGCCTGGCGTTTCCTCCTCTTCCTCCTCTTCTTCTTCCACTTCTAATTGTTCCACAAATTCCTTCCACCATGTTCTGTCCTCCCACTGTCTCTCAGCCTCCAACTCACTCCACCTTCCTCCTCTCTCCAACACATCCTCCTTGATCAGTCCAATCCACCTGTCTCTTGGTCGCCCCACTCTCCGAGTTCCCCCTGTAGCCGCTTCAAACACCCGCCTTGGCACTCTATCGGTTCCCATCCTCTTCATGTGGCCGAACCACCTAAGCCTCTCTCTGCCCAGCTTGAACACCAATCTTTCAACCCCAAGCTCTTTTCTTATCTTCCTACTTCGGATCCTATCCATTCTTGTCACCCCCTTCACACTCCTCAAAAACTTCATCTCAGCTGCCTGTAGCTGGTTCATTTCCTTTCCACCTGCTGACCACGTCACTGCCCCATATGTTAGAATTGGCAGGATATACATCTTGTACATAATGATCTTGCAGACTTGTGGAAACTTCTCATTCCACAGCAACTTCCTCACTGCTTGATCATTACGTTAATATTACGTTAATCATTACGTTAATAAATGGAAGTTAAATTTAGAAATGCAATGAAGTTAACAAAATGCACATTAGAACTAGAGGTCGGATTCGGGTAATGATTTGTACCCGGGTACCCGCTTTAATTACCCGGATAATTACCCGGGTAATAAATAACTTTTTTTTTTTTTTTTTTTTGTTTTTTGGGGGGGGGTTGGGGGGAAATGTTTTGAAATTGGTTGCATTGAGTCTACCGCCCTATCCGTTGCATTGGGGAGAGAAACACAACGTCCATACAATGGAAGGTTGAACACTAGGTATATCTTGCCTGCATCCCCTCCATCAATCCACCCACCTCCCCATCAATTAATTATCCATCCTCAACTCACCAGCATTCTGATAAAATTACTAACAATGAAATTGGTTGGGATTTTTGAAATTTGGGAAATATGAATAAATATTACATTCAGTTTATATAACTATAAACAATGCAGCTGGTGATTAAGTGGCAGCTGATGCAAAAAATGCAAAGAAAGCTAATACTAACTAAAAAAAAAAAAAAAAAAAATTGATACCCGAGTACCCGCCATTGTACCCGGGTAATGGCGTACCCGGGTACCCGGTTTGTACCCAGGTACCCTAACTGACCTCTAATTAGAACTAATTTTTTGCTGCAGTTGCACACATGAAAATATTAAGCAGGTGTGAACTTTCTGTAGGTACTAATATGTAAATCAATAATGTTAATTTATACATAATTAGGTAATCTAGTTGATTTAATCATAATTGTCTATACCCCTTTTTGTAATAGTATAACAGAAAAAGTATGCTTTTAATCATTATTAAAAATTCTTTTGTAGCTGTTTATATAATGTAGTATTATAAATCATGATGTTTGAGCTCAAACATCTCGGCTTCACACGAAACACTTGAAACATGTAACACTATTATAATTCTTTCTACTCGACGATATAACCTTAAAAGTATGAAATTATTTCTAGTATTGTGTATATATTCACCGAGTGTTGTCTCAAGTGTTTTAACTCAGCGTGTCTTTCTACCCGCTGTTCTCTCACGCGGCTGCCAGAAGGAGGACCCAAGAAGTGACAGTGTTGTTGCTAATGAGAATCCGAATGATTCGGAGCTGATTCGGGTAGGACACAGTTGACTCTCCTTCTCTCTCTTCCTCACTTCACTAATCAATTACAAAGATGACTGATATTTCACTAGATCCACTAATTGTATTACCTTACCTCTTTAATACTGATGTCCGCAAACCAAATTGAGCATACAAGAATGGCGTCATGGGACAGCAACTGTTTAATTAAATCGTCTTTGCCTAAACGCTTCTGCCACATTAATAGTTTATTGTCTATCCTTAAGAGGTAAACAATGCATTTCTCTTTGAGCTTTCCATCATGATCCTACATATTTCCATTTTTCTTACCAAGTTCCTCATCCCATCAAGAGCCTGAATTACGCAGATTGATAGATTTATTCAAATCTTGGAATAATTAAGTAATAGAACATGGTCTGAACGAAATAAATTCTCCAAGTAATTATTGTTTACATCTAGTGTCCCTTCCAGTTATGTTGTTCAATTGTATTGCGTTTTTACGTTGACCGTTTTTTCTGTTATCTGTGTAATTCTGCTAACGATGCCATTTTCAATGCGCTATTATTTGATACTCCTGTCGAGGCGAATAGTGTTTCTAGTGAAATTGATACCTACCGCTATGACTCAATACTCTTGCCTTCTCTATTAGCATGACTTGCTTGAGAAGACCTCACCGTACTTAAAAGAATGGGTAATTGACCAGTTAAGCAGCACACATCTGGAAGTGGCAGGTAACGATTCCAGGATGTCGAGACACATACAACTACACGAGTTGCTATTTATCATTGCTTTTAACTTTCCGTATTTATTTATTTGCAAGAAGCTGAAAGCAATTGCCTGTCAACATCTCATGCACAATTAATTATTAAATATATTTTATAATTTTATTTTTGTTGTGTGCTTTTATTTTAATAAAGCTTCCAACTATAACACTACTCATAAGACGTAATTAATATAAAAGTGTGCCCATACTGGAATTGGTACATAACACATAGGTGTGCACTTCTTAACGGCATGATTACAAAGTATGCAGCTTTTCCTCTTGTGTCTACCCAATTTACCATCGTCAATATTACGATCCTGATCTTACCTACTGTTATGTACACTGCTTTCACCCTTTATTTCTTGCCCTGTATTTTGCCAGTGTTGTCAGCTTTCAAGGTAATCTGTTTTTATGTTGTGTACGTACTATATGTATTGCACTGCTGTTGGTGAACTCCGTATCTACAACGACTGTCTCATCTGTTCGATACAAATCTTGAATATATACATGTTATCGAGGGTTGAAGTGAATGTGTAGAGGATAATAGAACCTAACTCCGTAATCAAGCTAGGGCATAATAAGGTGTTCATTCACCCTGTTTTCATGGAGACACAGCTTGTCCCAGTGTCCCATAAACATTAAATGGAACACCCTTTTATCCCATTTTTTACATTTGCTTATTTTCAAAAAGATTAGTCTATTGTCAATTTTTCTTTTCATCATAGTTCCAGTAACTCCAAACTTCTATTTGACAGATTGGAGTAGGAAGCAGAAACAATTTAAAATTTAGTTTGTTGGAAAATAATTAAAATCAGTACTATGCGTCTCAAATGTTGTTTACAACAATTTGGTGACACCAGATATTAGATAAGTGGTGTTTCAAATTATTGCTAATCCAAAACTTCACATGTATGAGAATGAGACATCAAGTGCTACTTCTTGTGATTCATGAACTACTTGCTTTACACCCTGCACATTGTGGAGGACCTCCCCATATTGCATATGTTTTTCACTTTACCAGGTGTCCCAACTTTTACAATTTTTGGACACCCTATTTAATTATTTTTGGATAGCAATAGAATTTAACTAGTTGTTATCAAATGGTAACTAAGCTGTGTTGGTATGTCGATAAAGCTGTTATCAAAGGGATATAATATCAAAATACGTTTTTAAAAGTCGGCTGTACCCTGAGGTAAATTCATAAAATAATTTTTCCAAAATATTGACATAGCCTTTGAACCATTCAAATTATTTACGATGACAAAATAATTATCATAACTATGTATATGCTGAGTCAAAATTAGAAATGCATATTAACATCAACTGCTGCTTTATGCTAAAGCTAGATGCTCAAAAGTGGAAATTTTATTTGTTTATCACTTTGACATTGGCATAGATAATATTTCATGTCGATGTTCATAATGATTCAAATGTTGACTTAAGATATAGATGAAATAATTATGTTTAGTTAGTAGTTTGAATGGTTTAAAAGGAGAATGCACATGACACAAACTGATCACCGATCAGGACCCCCAGTCTTGAAATCGACGTTTTGAAAATGTTCGCGTTTTCTTTGTTTAAAACCAAAAAAAGTTGACAACTAAGCCTTAGCCTTCAATTTTTTCACGTTTTATACAATGAAAACTCAAACGGTTTCAAAATGTCGATTTCAAGATTTGGACTCCAGAAATGTTCACATGAATGTATCACCAACACAAGATATCATACTTACACAGTGTCTGAACAATGTTCATTAATTATAGTAGATTATAATATAATGATAATTAGTCAACTGTAAGTAATAATTATATAATGCAATTCTACAATTTGATAACATGTTTAATGTGTTTATGCAGGGTGCGAATTGATGAGGGGGATAGGGGGGATTTCCCCCCCCCCCCCCCCCTCTGGTTTTCTCTTCCCCGGCTCTGTTTCCCAATAAAGCATCCCAGGGGGGGATAGATTTTTCCCCCCCTCAGTAAAATGTTTGACTTTTAATGTACAAAACAATAGATACCTACCTACTTTTTTCTGAAATAAATCTAACATTATAAAAATAAATTGTCACACAAAACAACTGTCAAATTGCCTTTATTAGCAAATAAGCTGTATTTGATAAGATTTATTCATTCTAAGATTTATTTTGCTGGCCCACCACTTCTGATTTCCCTTTTAAATTAAAAGCAAATCCTCTTTTATAATGCCATTTGTCGTGATGTTTTTCATCGCGACAAATGGCAAAAAAATAGTGTACAAATCGCTTAGAAATGCACCAAATCCAACCCCATGCTCCCATTGTGTTCGTGGGCAATCGTATTTTTCGCCTTTACTATATTTCCCAACATACTCGGAATTTTAATTTTTCCTATCCCCCCTCTGAAAATTGAACAATTCACACCCTGTGTTTATGTCTTCCAATAACAAGTATGTTTTTGACATGATGTTGTTACATAATACTTTCTTTTGATCATTTATTGATGGTGACAGTTTCCATGACCTTTATAAACATTAGTTGAACCAAGTTAAACATAGGGTACCTACCTTGGAGTACAAATGACTTTTGATGCTTTGCATTAAATCAAATCTGCTATATCTATGTGTCTATCTGTTCTTGCCGAATTTCGGGATTCAATAAGAGACTGTACTAACCATAATAGCTGATAAGATCTCATCTAGAATAATGAATTAAATACCTGAGTTTTCTATGAACTCTTTGGAGTTTTTTGATACATCGTAATTTTTGATATTTTGTTTTAATATTTTGGTGCCTGTTATCAACAACTTTTTTCTTTCACTCTTTCTCTTGAATCACTCTATTGGTGACAGCATTTGAGCTGCACTCTATGTTGTCGATATACCCGATGCGTTTAGTCGTGATCTGCAGTGCGTGTTCATTTGTTCCGTGCATTACAGGGCGATGTGTTGAGAAACAGTCTGCTGGTGCGCTACTTCGGCAAAGCATTCATATTGAAGCGCGAGACAGTGGAGCTGGGCATTGTGTGTCCGCTGGCACCGGTAACTCATGGACCAGGAGGCAAGTCATCTCTTTTCATCTTCATATGATGTATATTGCCATTGGGTTATTTGCTTGTACTTATTTTTGTAATGATGTTATAGCGATGCTTGGATTGTAATGCAAAAGGCTGAATATAGAATAACTTCGAATAACACATTGAATAACTTCAAGTTATATATAAGAATATTTGAACAACATTGTTTATAAAAGAAACCATTTTAAGAACTAAACAAGTTGAGATTATTTAAGCTAAATGAATTGCAAACGTGTTTTGTATAAAACATTGGAAATTATGAAGAGTTTCCGACCTGCTGTTGTGTTCTATTCCAATTGACACTCTACCCATCTCTTTTCAGTAATGTAAATCTGCAAAAGTTTTTCATATTAATAACACTACGTAATTATTTCAGCTAAATTACTGTCGAGGGCTGGGCGCACCTTGCACGAAGTCCAGAGTCATTTAGACCGCGAGGGCGCTTCCGATCTCGTCGTGGAGTTGGTGATCAAGTCGACTCATTCGCCTTCCATCTTCGTGGAGGCTGTGGAACTGGGCATCGCCCTCTTGGAGGGCGGCAATCCCATCATCCAGAAGAGCATGTATGGCAAGCTTCTCGGCGGGGACTTAAGCCAAGCTTTCTTCAAGGTGAGTCGATACTTACTCGTATGAGACGAAACTAATGATTGCCGTAATGTTACTCGAGAGAGATAATGTGGGCTCCAGTACTAACATTTACTGTACAGCACAAAGTGAAAGATTTAAATAAACATAAGGCAGGCATACAATATAATTAATTACATTAATTAATTTTCTAGAAGTACTTTAAAAATGCATACATGCTAGAAAACAGTTCTCAAGCCGAAAGTTGACGAGGGAAGTCATAAAATGGCTCCTGGAAGAGTGATCCTGATCATTGATGCTGCCTGGAAGTTTATTAATTAATTATATAATCTGTGGCCAGCGATGTCGTCGTTAGCCTGCTGTACTCGACTCGTAGGTCGGTGACACCTCTCACTTTGTGCATCTGAAGACAGCCATTTTCAAAGAGATTATTTAGTCCCCTGAATCTTATTAAAAATATCAATCAATATGTAGTTGTAAGCTTAAGCTGTGGTGGTCGGGTGGCTTGGAGGGAAGGAATGGAGTGGCGGTAGTAGTGAGTCCGAAGGTTAGTGACTTTGTGGTGGATGTGAAGTGTCACAGCGACAGGTTGATGTCACTGATATTGAAGGCAAGTGACAAGATGACAGTGGAGGTTGTGCAGGTGTACGCACCACAGGCAGGTCGAGCAGTGGAAGAGAAAGAGAGTTTTAGTGAGGAAATAGAAAAGGTATTGGAGAGATCAAAGTATGAATTAATTGTGATGGGAGACTTTAATGCGAAGGTAGGGAGTGACAGAAAGGGCTATGAGGAGGTGCTGGGGAAGTATGGGGTAGACGAGAGAAACAGAGATGGGGAGAGGCTGCTGGATATGTGTAGAAGAAATCAACTGAAAATAGGCAACAGCTGGTTTCAGAAGAGAAGAAGCCATCGTATAACAAGATACGGCTACGGTGAGGACAGATCGGAGTCCGTGATAGATTACATCTGTGTGGGGGACAGCTTGAGGCAGAGCATCATAGACATCAAGGTATGCCCAGCCGTTTCACTGGACAGTGACCATCGACTGCTCGAGTGCACGCTCAGGATCGATGTGCAGAAACTAGTAGTGACTACCTCACATAAGAGAATCAAAGGATGGAAACTACAGGACCCGGCGGTGAAGAACGAATTCAGAAATAAGATCAAGAACAGAGTGCCTGTTGGAGAGTTGAGGGATGTGGAAGAAGAATGGCAGGAGTTCAAGAATGCTATAGTAGCTGGGGCTGAACAATTGTGTGGAAGAGCAGGTGGAAGAAGGAAGGAGAAGGAGACAAGATGGTGGAACAACAGAGTGAAAGTTGCTGTGAAGGAGAAAAGACTAGCATGGCAGAAGTACGAATTAGACAGATCGTTAGAAAGTAAACATCAGTACAGAATATGCAGAAGAAATGTGGCACGCATTGTAGAAGAAGAGAAGGACAAATCAATGGAGGAGTAGCAGACAAGTTGGTGGAAGATTTTAATGGCAACAAAAAGATGATCTATGGACTAGTCAAGGAAAAAAGGGGAACTCGAGACGATCTAAAGAGTATGAAGAATGACAAGGGTGATCTGATAAGTGATGTAAGGAAGATAAACCAGATGTGGGGGAAGTATTTTGAGAATCTTTTAAATGTAAAAAAGGATCTTAATGTATCAATGGGTGAAGAAGAGCTGCAGATTGGAAGTGAAATGGAAGACAGTGAGATGGAGGAAGATCTTTGTGATGCAGAAGTAACAAGAGCCATGCGGGAAATGAAGAATGGTCGTGCACCTGGTATTGATGAGGTTACCATAGAAATGGTAAAAGCTGAAGGAGAGGATGGTAGAAGATGGCTTTGTAGAGTGATCCGAGCAGCATGGGAACAGAAGAGAATTCCAGTTGATTGGGAAAAGGGGATTATTGTTCCCCTTTTTAAGAAAGGAGATCGAAGGAAATGTAATAATTACCGGGGTGTGACCTTACTCTGTCAGTGTGCGAAGTTGTTTGAGAAGATAGTGGAACGGAGATTGAAGAATTATGTTGAAGAGGGGTTGCGAGAAGAACAGTATGGATTTCGGAGAGGGCGATCGACAATAGACGCAATTTTCACAGTGCGACAGATGATGGAGCAGCAGTGGGAGAGGGGGCAGGAAATGCATATGGCTTTCTTGGACTTGGAGAAGGCGTATGACAGGTTGCCAAGGGAAATAGTTTGGGAGTGTTTGGTGAAGAGAGGATTAGGCAAGGACTTGTTTGAGCGGATCAAATGTATGTATCAGAACAGTGTGAGTTGTGTGCAGTCGGGAGTGGGGAGATCGGAATGGTTTAGTATTAGTGAAGGGCTTCGGCAAGGGAGTGTGTTGTCACCAACACTGTTCATCATAGTAATGGACGAGTTGTTGAAGAAAGCAGAGCCGAATGAGGGGATCGATACTCAAACGTTGCTTTATGCGGATGATGTGGTGGTGTGGGGAGAAACTAGGGAGGAAGTTCAGGTAAAGATTAATAAGTGGAGTGAAGAGACGGAGAAGATTGGTTTGAAAATAAGTAAAGAGAAGAGCGAAGTAATGTCCATGGAAAGAAAGAAGGTTAAACACGGTCATGCTAGGATCAAGCTTGGAGAGGGATGGTTGAAGGAGGTGGAAGAGTTTAAGTATCTGGGTAGCCTGCTCACCAACAAGGCTAAAGTAGACAGAGAAATACAAGAAAGAAGAAAGAAAGCAGAGACATTTTATCAAGCAGTGAGGAAGTTGCTGTGGAATGAGAAGTTTCCACAAGTCTGCAAGATCATTATGTACAAGATGTATTTCCTGCCAATTCTAACATATGGGGCAGTGACGTGGTCAGCAGGTGGAAGGGAAATGAATCAGCTACAGGCAGCTGAGATGAAGTTTTTGAGGAGTGTGAAGGGGGTGACAAGAATGGATAGGATCCGAAGTAGGAAGATAAGAAAAGAGCTTGGGGTTGAAAGATTGGTGTTCAAGCTGGGAAGAGAGAGGCTTAGGTGGTTCGGCCACATGAAGAGGATGGGAACCGATAGAGTGCCAAGGCGGGTGTTTGAAGCGGCTACAGGGGGAACTCGGAGAGTGGGGCGACCAAGAGACAGGTGGATTGGACTGATCAAGGAGGATGTGTTGGAGAGAGGAGGAAGGTGGAGTGAGTTGGAGGCTGAGAGACAGTGGGAGGACAGAACATGGTGGAAGGAATTTGTGGAACAATTAGAAGTGGAAGAAGAAGAGGAGGAAGAAGAGGAGGAAACGCCAGGCGTGGCCAGCCGGTTTCCAGGAGTCCTGCGGCCCTAGTGTTGGTGGGAATACCCACCCCCTGACCCATTAAATTGGAACCAGGGATGGATTATTATTATGTAGTTGTGTAAAATTAATTCGTAGTATTTTGATTTATTTTTCTCAGTATGGTGTGACAAAAAACACTCACTTTATCATAGCATGTACAGCCAACGCATTAAGTCGTGATCAAAGCCAATGATAAAACCAGTCTTGCAAATCACCCCTCTGTATACAAATATCTGTATTTTAGGCAACTTATACTACTTCTGTGTACGACTGGTAGTCGCGATAGGGGGTAAGTTTTATCACAACTAAATGCGTTGGCTATACACCCACCTCTAAGTGTTCCTACTGTGTTTCTCATAAGAGCACAATGTATAAAACGGTAGGAACACTTGGAGGTGGGTGTACCTGTTCTTAAATTGTCTGGTCTCGCTATTTGCTCTCATGCTATTAGGCCAAGCAACGAAGGCTAAAAACATGCCGAACCCGGGACAAATTGCAAGATTTGTCTTTTTCATCAGACCTTATTCAGAAAAATTCGCTGATTACAACAAAAAAAAGTTTTACGCAGAGATGTGAAGGGAAATTGTCAAAAATTACGTGTAAAGTTCAAATTTTGAGAACATAAAATATTTTTTTTTTAGAATCACAGAACACATTTTTATATTTGTTTTCAATAAAAAGTATGTATAATATTAGGATACAATACTCGAAAAAAAATTGGGTGATATTATTAATTATTTTTGGATTTATTCAATGATTTCATAAATGACGTCATTTAAATAATTAGTCGTAGTGACGTAACTAAAGGAGCTAGAATAAATGTTTTTACGGGAAAATGTTGGTAATAATGCCTAATATTTTTGGTATGAATATGATCAAAAGTTCACCACGCATCTACTAATTGTTGTCAAACAAAATTTTAATCAAATTATATGAAAAATTAAGCATCAATATAACGCAATTATTGGCATAACGGCGGAACTGTTTGATCAGGAAATGTTGTCCCTTATAGAATTTTGGTGCCTGATAAAACCTAGCCCAAAGAGAGATTTGGGACGCCATTTTGAAACCGGAAGTGGCATCATCTTGAAAACGGCTGAACCGATAATAACGGAACTGGTGGCAATCGACTCCAACGGTCATATGACAAAACAGATCAATAGTAAAACCAGAAATTACCAATAACAAATACCGGAAATGACGTCACAAGTATTCAAAAATTTTCTAAACCCCCTGTTCAACAATAAATACATTATTCTGGCTTGTTATAATGTAATATATGAATTTATTAAAAAAAAATCTATGTGGCATTGTTTTCAGTCGCCATTTTGAGAACCGGAAGTGATTCCATAGCTTGGAAACGTTTTTCTTATAAAATCTTTATTAACACATGTACATAGATTTACAATCACAGTTGATATACAAACAGAAAAAGTGAATAATAGGAATACTTAGAAACTAATAAAGAAATCAGGGTCTTTAACTTCCAGGCAAAAAGAAACGTATTGGAATGAAATCAAATACCAATTAATTAAGTGGATACCACTCTGTGTCTGGAATTAGAAAAGGTTTTAAGCCTTATGCCGGCATAATTTTATGTCGGTACAGCATTATAACTAGGTACCAATATTTTTATTACCATGATATAACCATGTTAAAACTTATTATTTTATCATTATAAATAGCGACTTTTACAATTAAATTCATAAAGATATGCATTTATGTATTTATTTAATGTACTTATTGTTAAATAGGGGGTTTTAGAAGAATTTTGAATATTTGTGACGTCATTTCCGGTATTTGTTATTGGTAATTTCTGGTTTTACTATTGATCTGTTCTGTCATATGACCGTTGGAGTCGATTGCCACCAGTTCCGTTATTATCGGTTCAGCCGTTTTCAAGATGATGCCACTTCCGGTTTCAAAATGGCGTCCCAAATCTCTCTTTGGGCTAGGTTTTATCAGGCGCCAAAATTCTATAAGTGACAACATTTTCTGATCAAACAGTTCTGCCGTTATGCCAATAATTGCGTTATATTGATGTTTAATTTTTCATATAATTTGATTAAAATTTTGTTTGACAACAATAAGTAGATGCGTGGTGAACTTTTGATCATATTCATACCAAAAATATTAGGCTTTATTACCAACATTTTCCCGTAAAAACATTTATTCTAGCTCCTTTAGTTACGTCACTACGACTAATTATTTAAATGACGTCATCTTATTAAATAATTGAATAAATCCAAAACTAATTAATATTATCACCCAATTTTTTTTCGACTATATTGTATCCTAATATAATACATACTTTTCATTGAAAACAAATATCAAAATGTGTCCTGTGATTCTTAAAAAAAATATTTTATGTTCTCAAAGTTTGAACTTTACACGTAATTTTGGGCAATTTCCCTTCACATCTCTGCGTAAAACTTTTTTTTGTTGTAATCAGCGAATTTTTCTGAATAAGGTCTGATGAAAAAGACAAATCTTGCAATTTGTCCCGGGTTAAATGCTTCGTTGCTTGGCCTATATGCAAAGTGGCTAATATCTTCACAACCATTGTAATTTAGAAAGTTGAATGTAATCAATTCTTCTTGAAGAAAACTGTTCCATGCTTGCCATGACATGGATGATTAATGGTGCTTGGTCTGCCGCAGGTGTTTTACGACAAGATGCGAGACTCGCAGCAAGAGATCAAGTCCACCGTCACCGTCAACACTTCCGACATGGCAGCCAAGGCGCACGAAGACAAGGAGCAGGGCAAGGAGATAGAGAAGATGGGCAAGAAGCGGGGCGGTGAGTTAACTCGGTTATTTTGCTTTAGGTCGAATTGGAGATCTTTGATCTTTCTTTTTTAAGTCGCAATTTTTTAATGTAGGTACTTTTTTAAGTGGTTAGTCATTTGTTCCAACTTCATGTATTAATATTTTGTAATAGTAGGTATTTTGTATTTTGTATATATATAATATATAATTTCTTTCTTCTATATTTGGGGAAAAAAACATTGTCAATTGTTTTTTCTCATTCTGAAAAGTGAAAATAATCATTACAGAGATGGGTTTTGTTTTTGAGACAAGATTAATTATAACTTTAAACTTAGTAATTCTCGAACTTTTCATGAAGACCTCCGAAACCATAGGTTTTCAAGCTTTAATTAATACATTCACGAAGTGCACATTAACTGTATTGTGAATGAGAGTAACATGCAATCCAAAATGAGTCACTTTCCGGCTGCATTTCTGTCCATATTCACAATTTTTCATTAAAATAATGTACTCACTGTCATCATCACATTTTTGAGAGTCCATCACTTTTATCCAGTTTATATGTCTTAGTAAATTTTGTTTTTATACACGTAAATGCTTTTCCTCTTGCATGCTATTATGTGAAAACTTTTACTTAACCCTAAAATTGTGGTTTAATTTATTTAAAGTAGTACCTATTTGCTACAGTTTTCCCTGAACACTGTTTGGTCCCATGTAAATACACTCTGCAATCTGCATGGTACACTGTATCTCCTTGCAGTCAAGACGAATGGCATTGTCATCACCGAGGAGCTTCGTGACGAGTTGAATCAAGCCGCGATCGCGACCTCGCATGCGTACACCGGTGCCAGAAGTGTCGCTCAAGGTAGGTGTCACTGGCATGCGTGCACTTAGCCATATTGTAACCGCTGAGGATATCAATAGCAATAAACATCGGTATATTACAGGGTTAATCCATGGAAATTGTACCCATATCTCAATTTAGACTTGTATACTGAAACCCCAAGACATAGGGGTATATCTTTTATTTATCTAAAATAATCATGAATACTCAGTTATGAGTGACCAAAGTGAAAATGGTATTAGAAAGAAACGGATTGGCTGATATTCATGGCATCATCCGATGAAATCTATGGTAACGCATCATCGAACTCTACTATAGTTGACGCAGCCTTGAGAAACGCAAAGTATCAATGGAGTTGGACATGGCGAAATTACGAAATTCAAAGCACAATTGATCTAAATACCAATATAAAGCTGACTGAAATTTATATTTCTTTAAAATGTTTCTATCAAAACAGCTTTTTAATGGTATTTAAGTGAAGTATGCTTTGAATTTCGTAATTTCGCCATGTCCACTTACCATTGATACTTTGCGTTTCTCAAGGCTGCGTCAACTATAGGTGAGCTCTGATTTCATTGTCATTATTATTATTATTATTATTATTATTATTATTAAGTCTATATTCTCAACAGAGCCAGGCTCCACTAGTGAGAATGTAATATAGAGAAGGGAGGAGAGGAAACCCGGTACCGGCATGTAGCCTGAGCCTGACGAAAGATGCCAAGGGGGCCAACGACTTAAGAGGCGAACGGAAGCGAACGGAAATCGCACGGTTCGTCAGAGCGGTTTTTTGAAATTTTGTCTTCCCACTAAATGATTATAAAAAATCAGGTAGTAACGACCCATAACAGCCTAATAGACTAAATAATGCCGCACACTGGACTACTTTATGACCTCTGGTACGACCTCAATGTGTTAAATACGATATTTTTAGTAAAATAATCGTATTTAACACTTTGAGGTCGTACCAGAGGTCATAAACTACTCCAGTGTGTGCCAATATTTAGTCTATTAGACTGTTATGGGTCTGTCTGATTTTTTTAAATTATTTAGTGGGAAGACAAAATTTAAGAAAATCACTTTGAAGAACAGTGCTTTCCCGTTTGCTTCCCGAGGCCTCTTAACGTCCCATCCGGAGGTCGGTGTAACATCCACTACTCGTGCCGTCGAGAGATTGATAACAGGTGGAAGGAGGTGGAGGTAGTCACACTAACCCCCAAACACCACCGTCTCTCTGGCCCAACGGCAGCAACTGGCAAGTCCGAGTAGAATGGTCACCCATCCAATCGCTGACCGCACTCAATGTTGCTTTACCTCGGTGATTTAACGAGAACTGAGGTATCTAACACTCCAGCCGTTGGGTTAAACATGGATTGTTTGTCAAGGATCCTGATCAGCAGCCTGACCCTTTTCTTTCACATACCATTTATTACTTTGGCCAAGTGTATCTTAATGTATCATAACTTTTAGTGGTAATGTTGAGTAAAATTCCTCATAATAGTGTATTATTTCTTAGAACTTGCCATTCAGTCTGTGCTTTACGTGGTCTTGGCGTACCCGTGGACTTGTACTGATTGACTGTTTGCGATGTGTAGGAGAAGAGTCGAGCTCGCTTGTCCTGGGTCCGGGATCTGCTCTGGAGGACATGCTGGCCGAGAAGATGGAGCGACACCGCGAGCACGAGGACCAGAACAAACTCTCGGTGAAAGTGCTCGTGATGCAACCGATACTGCGCTTCTTGCAGCTGCTTTGCGAGAACCACAACAGGCATCTACAGGTGACTAGCTGTTCAGCAACAAGAAACTTGCTCTGTCTCTCCGGTATACGTTTTTCACTTTTGGGTCCTCCCCAAGATAACTATACTGTTATTTATTTAGTACTTACTACTAATTAGTTTGTTGCCAAATTCACTTTGTTTGTAGTTCTTCTAGTTCTCAGAGGTAGCAGGCCCGATGTCCATTTCAATTACTCTTGAGGTGAGCTCATAACCAGTATCTGCCTTCATCCAATCACATTTGTAATGGTGACACCAGTCATTTTGTAAGATTAATGACTATTACTGTATTTGTTGACTCAGTCAAATGGCAATTGATAGAGCTTGATTCCACATGGTTCTAAAAGTAAGCAACGCAAAGTCAAGAAAGGCCTTCTACTTTTGAGGTACAGATTCTTTCAGAAAATACATAAGATTATCTTCTGCAGTTCTGTATATCATGTATGTAACTGTTTCTGGAGAAAAACTCAATTATCTATTTTATATATTACTTTTCTTCAAGTTCTAAAAGGATTACAGCACTCATTTACTTAAATATAAGACTCATCTAAATACATCCCCAGCTTTTGTTAGTCTGTTTTTTGAATGCATTAGGTAATAGGTATAGTCTTTATACGCCGTACGAGTATATAAGCCTCCCTAAGTTTTCAAGAAAGTAAATAATTGAAAATACCCCAGGCTTATATTCGAGTAGGTAAATATGTTACAGTTACAGTATGCAGGTCTTGTATAAAAATTTAAAAATTAAAATATTTAAGTAGCCTCCTACCTATTAAGAGAAAGAGAATTCTTCTAAAACAGCATGTAGACCTGAAACAATGCGATGCAACAAACCTACTATTCATTGATGTTATTCTGTCATACCAACAAGACTTCTAAAAATCACGTAATATAAATATTATACAAGTTCTTTTACACACTTGTACATACTTCCACATTTAAACTCCTCTCTCAAACTTAAATATAACTTGCATATCTTTGTATTCTGCTACTTAGAATCTGCTACGGAACCAAAACAACAAGACCAACTACAACTTGGTGTCAGAAACCCTCATGTTTCTCGACTGCATCTGCGGCTCGACAACCGGTGGCCTCGGCTTGTTGGGTCTTTACATCAACGAGAACAACGTTTCACTCATCAATCAGACCCTTGAAACCCTCACTGAATACTGCCAGGGTAAGTCAGGGTCACATCATGGAGTTACAGATGAATATGTTACACTTTCCTCTAGGGATGGAGAAAAGAAAAATGGTAGGTGCTAAAGGGAAGTAAACATAAAATCCCCCAAAAGCAGTGCAGAAAGGCTTCCCTTATTGTCCTTTCCCTTTTTGATTTCTTTTTGTGCCAAAAAGAAATGAAAATTCCTATGACATTTTATTGAAGAAACAAAAAGGAATGAAGGAAATTAATTAATGAATTTACAAGGAACTTTGTTGGCGATGATGTCTTATGCCATAAAATCTGTTTTTAAATGTTTTGATGTCAATAAAATATTTTGTGTAGAACAAGAATATAAATTATAATTGTTTAATAATATGAACAATTTCCAAACATATGAACTTACATGTTGACCTTTATAGATAGGTATGTATGTAACTTTTAAAATAAAAATATATTATATATTATATAAATATAATATCATCAAATTTATTTAGAGTATGGGAGAGATGGGATATCAAGAAAATTTGTTCTACCAAATTGTATTGGTTTCATTAACAGGGCCCAGATTCACAAAGCTTTTCTCCTGGGCCCAGATTCACAAACCTTTTCCTCTGGGGGAATTGATTGTTAACCCCACTTTGGTGTTTCTAATAAGCAGTGAAAGAAGGGGTTTTATTTTCAAACCCCCGGGGGAAAAGCTTTGTGAATCCGGGCCCTGGGGGAATTAATGGTTTACCCCACTTTAGTGTATCTAATAAGTTGTGAAAGAAGGGGTTTTATTTTAAAGCCCCTGGGAAGAGCTTTGTGAATCTGGGCCCAGGTGTCCTATTCTTCCCCCTCACCCCTTTTTATTTATATCCATATCAGTATTTTTATGATATTGTTTTGCCTGTGACGTGATAATGCAGACCACTATAAAAGGTAGAAAGGCTTCATATGTTTGTTTGACTGTGGTATAGAGACAGTAAATATTCTGATTAAATAAGAAATCACTCAATAACGGAATCAGTTCTTACTTAGTAATTGGCACCACACCATGTAGCAGTGTTGTGAATTCTCGCAGGACCTTGCCATGACAACCAGAACTGCATCGCTACTCACGAATCCAACGGTCTGGACATCATCACAGCTCTGATCTTGAACGACATCAATCCTCTGGGGAAGACGCGCATGGACCTCGTGCTGGAGCTGAAGAACAACGCCTCGAAACTCCTCCTCGCCATCATGGAGAGCCGTGGAGACAGCGAGAACGCAGAGCGGATCCTCTACAACATGAATCCCAAACAGCTGGTGAGTCTTTGGATTTCAGTCAATTTCACATTTTAACAGCATGTGAAAATTAGCAGTCCTTGGATATGGCACCTGAATATGTTCCTTCATGTTGAATTCATCAGCGGTCAAAAACAACAAAATATTGCATATTGATAATTTGTCCACAAGCATCCATTTGTAATTTATTGATTTGGTTCCTGAAATCTGCAATACCTAAGCATGAACCTAATATTCTATGATAGTGTATCATAGAACACTATGGTTTTGTCTCCAGTTTTTGTCAAACCTGTCACTTTAACATGGCCTCATTGTTGGACTTTTCAAATGAGCCAAATGTGTTATACAGAAAATAGGCAACTACTATAATACCTACATTTTCTTATTATTATTATTTTATTATTAATAGTGAATGCTGTGTTGCATAGTTTTGATACGAGATATTTTCTTCACAGATTGATGTTGCTTGCCGAGCTTACCACCAAGAATCGTTGGACGACGATGATGACTTGGATGATGCTTCCACAGATGGGGAAGATGGAGTTTCACCCAAAGAGGTGAGCTATTGTGAACATTTATACATCTTTTTCGATAGATTCACCTTAAACCCCTTTAAAACACACCCCTAAACACAGGGGTGCATTGTTTAACAGTTACATTTTTAATTGCTACAAACTCTGTGGTGACTTTCCATGACTGCATTATTCTGCAATTATCGTTGTCATTTTTCACTGTGCTTGTCAAAAATGCATTGCCAACAATTTTTTTTTAAATCGAAACATGCAGGCATGGAGAGGCTGTACTTTCTTATCTGAGAAATCACAGTGGAAAAAGCAGTGTATTGCAACTCATTGAAGTGACTCTAACTCTGTCTGTAATTCTTGATGCCACTACATTTTGTAAAATCTCTGTCAATAGGTACATTGGATTTTCCTAGAGTGTGTTGAAAGTAGTCTCTTATTTATTGCATTACAGGTTGGCCATAATATCTACATTCTCTGCCATCAATTGGCACATCATAATAAAGAGTTAGCGGGGTTGCTGAAACCCTCGGAGAACGTCATCGATCCGAAAGTGAACCAAGCGCTGGATTATTACGCTTCACACACATCGCAGATTGAAGTAAGTTCCTCGGATCTCGGAATGGAATGTCTTTCCCTTGTAATATAATTTATTTAAATGTATAATAGTAACAATACTTACTACGTAGTGATATTTGATGTACCTACAAAAAGACTAAGTAAACTAAACTTAACTGATAATAAAATCTTAGGATTAGGATTAGGTACCTTCTTATTCTTTTATACTAGGAAAACGCTCTGTGTAACGCGTTGATGAGCGAGCACGGATACACGCAACACCTCGAACCGAAATTATGTCTATCGAATGTCATTAAAAGCCAATAATTCTTTAGTTTCGTCACATACTTGTATAAAAATCTCCAAAATCTCCAAAAATATTGGTGCCAATCCTTGCTAAGTTTTAAGTTGATCGATTAAACCTTTATGATTGAACGGTTCCTTGTTAATTTTCAAAAATCACAGGATCTCGTTCAAAAAATATACCTGGGACCACCCATATGATATGATATGTAGTGTGTGTACACAAAATCAGATCAATCTGTTGAACGGTCATTATTAGTTTCATATCGTTTAAAACTTTCTGCTCTAACTACCTTGCCTTGAACTGTAGATTCGAAGTCGCCGTGAATTTGACAGCCAACACGCAAAATGTCCCTAAAATGACAAAAACTTTTGAAAATAATGACAGATTAGAGTGAAAATTGGCAAAAATACTTTAAATGTTGGTACCAATGACCATGCGAAGTTTTTAGTTGGTCGGTCAATCGGTTCCAGTTTAAATTTCAAAAATCACAGGAAAAATGGTTTCAAATTTGAACCAATTGGAGGATTTGGCTGAATTTTTTTTTGATTGGGTACAATGTTGGTTGCAATGACTTTGCTAAATTTCAAATTGATCGAACCAACCAATCGAAAGATAATTTTTATAAAATTTGAACCAATCACAGGATCCCGTTCAGAAAAGATCCCAGGGATCGCATAGATTACGTTAGTATGTGTACAAAATTTCAGATCGATTGGTTGTGCGGTTTGACCTGGGCAGTGCAGGCAAAAAAAAAAAAAAAAAAAAAAAAACACAGAGAAAGTGCCATAAGAGTACCGTGGTGACGCTCGCTCAATAAATTATCTTTCACATGCTGTGTCTGGGTTATAAATCAAAATTCATATGAAATTAAGTAATTACGAATCATATTGTAGGTATAATTTTTATAAACTTGATGGAATGATGGTTATCTTCCATAAATATTTATTATTTTTTTCAAAATTAGGTTTTTACCATCTCCCTCTACTAATGCACCTATCAAGGCCCTTTCCTTTCCTTTTGCCTTAATACCTTTTCCTTGCGCTGGTTATGATATGCTGGGTGTGTAGACAACTTTGAAGAGAATGAAAATACTCTGTCCTAATGTGCTTGTGTTGGTGTCCAGATTGTCCGCCACGATCGGACGCTGGAACAGATCGTGTTTCCGATCCCGGAGATCTGCGAGTACATCACGACCGACACCAAGGTGCGTATCTTCAACACAGCCGAGCTGGACGACCAGGGGTCCAAAGTGTCCGACTTCTTCGAGAGGACGGAGGACATGTTCAACGAGATGAAGTGGCAGAAGAAGTTGAGAGGTCAGTTGGAGCTTTTGGCAGGCGCAGTTTTCAATGACAGAGATTTTTTATCGAACCAATAAAAAAGATTTTCTTCCAGGATTGAGCATACAAGTATTTGTGTATGTAATTGTAATTAACATCCTTACTATTACTATAAATATTTATACATTACATACTAAGAGGCCTGCATAAGGTAACGGGACGTATGCTGTTCTTTAAAGTGTCTTTTTTAGTTTTTGTCTTCATCATAATAACAGAATTTTTACAAAATTAGGGAGTAACGCACATTTCAGGCTCACTGATAAATAATTCCATACACTGGAGGACTTTGAAACCTCTGGTAGGACCTCCTAGGGTTAAATACGAATTACCTATTTGTAAAATAATCATATTTAACACTTTGTGGTCGTACAGAGGTCATAATGTACTCCAGTGTGTGGCATTATTTAGTATAGTGATCTTGAAATATGTATGTATAACAGTTTTGTTAGTTTGAATAAATCTCAGAACTTCGAAGAACTGCGCGTGCACTTACCTTACTGATGCCTCTTAACTAACTAACACAAAAAATATTACCTTGCATCATCAATGTTGTATGCAATAAAAAGCGACTGCTTATATCTGTGACTGCAAATATGAGTCGAGCCTGCACATATATGTGTTTCTACTTTCCAGAAATACCGTCTAGTATACTACAACGGATGGGTATGTCTTGCTTTGTATACTGGACACAGGGAATCGGTAGCAAATGCTGTGACAAGTGACGGTGGCACTCCGAGTTTCTTTCACAGCTGTTGTTGGTGCATTGAGAGGCGCATATTGAGTTAAATAATGTGTTGGCATTAATCTAATAAGATGGTGTGGGTACTTTTAAAAATCTACGCGTTTAATTAATCACTGCACTGTTAGGTTCGTGAGTAAGTTTTTCATTTTTTAAGCACCGTACATAAATACGCAAATGTAAAATAAGGCTGTCACATTTGAAGATTAGAACACTTTGTGTGTGTTTTATTACATGTGTTGTGTGTGTTTTGACATATTTTTCTTCCTTGGTGTGATGGAAGGTGGGGGGAGGGGCAAAATTGCTTCTCTTCTACATCTAACAAATCCCTAGATCCAGCCCTAAGCTTTCACAAATGTTTGTACGAACATACACGCTAGAAATGGAACTAGATCCTGTTATTTAGATAATGGTGTCGTTGATTTCAGTGTAGCAGTCCATTTAGCTTCCTCCCGTAACTCTTTCAGAAACCCTTGCAACCCTTCCCTTGTTACTCATTTCATTTGATTTGCAGGGAAAAGACTAACAAGCTATTCCATTACCAGGCCAGGAGTGGTCGTCTTTGCATCTAATTCTATGAATAAGGTCAAATTCTACATCTTAAGACTGAGACTTCAGTGGAAATATGCTGAAGGCCCATTTGCCTTTTTTATTTCCTAAGTAACATAATACAGTACCAACAAGATACTTAACCAGTATTCATTTTTGAATGTGAAATAATCGTTTTAATATTTATTACAACTTCTGTTGACATTCTTGCCAGGTCAACCATTTCTCTTCTGGGTCAGCAGCTACATGTCTCTGTGGAGTACAATTCTGTTCAACTGTGCTGTTCTGATAAATCTCATCGTTGCCTTCTTCTACCCCTTTGTCGACACTGTGCCAAGTAAGTACATCGAAATCACTAACACAACTTAATCAATAATCACTAACACAACTTAATCACTTATTAGTTATTACTATGGGCTATTTCGCCCAAAAGTTGAAAATCATGAGGAATTAAAATATGCTAACTTTATGTAAACGAATAAAACCAATCTCAACGTGTAGACATTGACTTCCTCTCTATATGGGATTTGTGACTGCTATAGCTGCAGCACTGAATGCTTTCGCCGATGTCGGAGCACTGCTTTACCAAATTCTGGCAATAAAAATACATATTATTAATTTTGTTTAATGCTACGCTGTGTCTACATATTTATAATACAAGAGCATCAAAAGCATATTGTTGTGCTCCGTCAGGTTTCCCTGCAATCTTTCCAAATGTAAGACAACCTCAGCCGGGTGCATGAAGAATTTGACCTTGGTCTATAAATAAGAACGGGTCGGTTTCGTTTGTTACTAGACATGGACGAAACTCTTGCAAATCCCCCAGAGCGGAATTCAATGGTGTAGGTTGAAAGCAATGCACCAATTTGATTTGACCATAGCATCGAACTGCCAACATGCACAATGTAACTCTTCAACTTATTGTTCAACAGAACTTTACACATTGAAAAGTTACAAGTTACAAGACACATAAAACATGTTGAATGCACTAGATGGTTTCATTCTTAATTCAGGAAAAGAAAGACGGATACTACATAGAGCTTAACTATCCCAAAGATACAGGATTTTATGAAAAACTTCCAGTTAATCAGGATAATAAGATGGTATGTGTGAATTAAAAATATCTGGCCAAACTGGGGCTTGAACCCAGGATCTCTCATTTGCTGGCAAGAGCTCTACCAACTGAGATTCCCAGACCTCAGTGTTGGTTATACACTCAGTCGGCTAGCTCAGTTGGTAGAGCTCTCTCCCTGCAAGTTCAAGCTTTCGGGGTTGGCTCCCGGTTTGACTGAATATTTGTAATTTTTTTCACTTTTTACATCCCGTCGTGTCATTACAATATTCAATTAGAATAATGACTGTATTGTGTTGAGCGGCATGATGCTGTCTGTACCAACAGGGCAATAGTGTCACTTACATCAACAGAATCAATTTCTTGGGGTAATCATACGTTTTAATAGCTCTTAAATATTCTAATGTTTCCCTTCTTTATAGAGTAGGTACCTATTCACAACTGAAATACATATAGGTAGTAATAACTCACACCACAAGAAGTAGAAGAACCCATTTATATATATGTATTTCATTTATCTTCTCTATTGTTGCCCATTGAGTTTTACAGATGTTTAAGTTTCAGTAGTTGTTTATCAGTCTATCCATAAATCAATGTCTATGATAAATCACTGTTCTAATATTTTTTGTTCTCAGGTTCAGGAAACCGATTGCAAAAGATTGATGGTAATTCTGATGATTGTTTGCAATATTGGACATTACACAATTTTGTTTTTTGTGCTAATCACGTAGTTTAATCGAGATTGTTTCCGCACCTAAAGTTAAACTTCGAGGGTAATTAAGTTCAAACTTATAACGTTACTTGTAAATATTAAAATAATATAGAGCCAACCCCTGATTTTAATTGATATCTTGAACAATTTCAATACATTTTCAATACAATTAACATTTTTATGTACTTTCGTATTGCTCCCTCATTATGCATAATTATGTAGTTCTTACTGCATTTAAGGCCAGCAGAGACACATTATACAGATATGTAATACAGATAATCACAGGGTGATTTACAGATCACCCCTCTTGATAATATAGACACTGTTTTGTCAATTATCAGCTTTGGATGTCTGTTATATCTTGAATATAGCCTGGCTAACTCACTCAGAGAAATGGTCTTATTAAACTTTTTATTTACCCAAGAAATGCATCAAATTCATTTATATTTGCACAGCATCAATGTTTTTTTTACGTAGCTTTACTCTCATGATTATAATAATGAGAGGGTAATAATTATTTTTGTGACCAATAAATCTTTATGATCAAGAAGGTTTAGTGAATGAGTGAGTCTAAACATTATCTTGTGGAACAGTTTCACTCTTGAGTATAGATCTGAGGATCTATACTCAAGGATTTAACTGCTTTTATTTGAAAGAAACTTCTCCAAAGTTTCAAAACAATTTGGGTGCGGAATTGCCTTGAACATTGTGAATTTCCTTACTTAAGTTATTTGGTATTTTCGACAAAAAAGTTTGGTGGAGGTACTTGCACTTAGTTGTGTTTTGTTTCGGTTTTGTTTCGTGGCATCATTTTATTTTGAAGGTTGGGGATGACGATCCATAGTATTTGCAGCAGCGGAATCAACAATTGTCTCCAAGAACTACTAATTAATTAGTTATGTTGATGATCATTTAATGAATAATGTTCCAAAATGCCTGCAGGAAAGGAAGATATTGCAATGTTCCTAGTGGCCCTTGGAGCTAATTACTGTGGTCTCTTTACAGAGTTAGGTCATCATCTGTCGGGCCTGATCTGGGCAACGATGCTAGTCTCGGCTGCTATTGTCATCACTCTACCTAGACAGACAGCTGTGAGGACATTCGTCGTCGCCACCATTCTGAGATTGATCTTCTCCGTTGGCCCCGAACCCACTCTCTGGATATTGGGAACACTTACTGTAAGTGCAGTCATGTACTGTGTGGCTTGCCCAAAGATTGAAGGAAATGAAAATTACTGAATGGAAATGTCTGTTCAGTTTACTTGTACACACTGTTGTGTTCATTAATATCACAAGCCTGTCATATTTCTTTGGTTACTGTCTGTTTTATCATCTTTTGGGCTCCAGTGCACCCTAAAATCTGAGTTTCTTTAATAACAAAATTTATTGAAAGTATTTTTATTTCTACAATTATGTTTATAGCTAGTTTGGCACCTATAAAAATTTTATATACATTTTTATGGTTAAGTTTTTATGTTAGATTTAATATGAAAGTTTATAGGTTGGGTTTAATTTAATTTTTATAGCTACTAGGTGGGTCTGTATTAGGTAATAACTTTTGTATGTGCTCAGAATTTATAGCTATTCTCTGTTTTAGCTTTTTTTTAACAGTTCTTAGAAATTACTTTGTCCTCTTCAATTTAGAAATAATTTGATGGATGCAATTGCAGACTGCAGTGTATGATGCAATATTTCAGGTGCTGTTCAAAGGCATCCACTTGGTTAGCATAATGGGGAATCAAGGCACCTTCACGAAGACCTTCGAGCAGATGATCACTGATGTTGAGCTGCTGTATCATCTCGCCTATCTCATCTTCTGCATCTTGGCTCTGTGCATGCATCCATTCTTCTTCTCATTGCTGGTAAGTATTCTACTTGTGAAGAAGATGTTATGGTTGTTTTTTATGTGTTTCGTATGAACTTCAATTACCCCTCGGCTCAAAATTATTTGCAACCTCAAATAGCTATGAACTCCAAGCACTAACGGTCGCAAAAATGGTCTATGTGGACCCGACTTAAATTTCTGTAAAACGTTTGTGCTACTAATACGGAGCACAAAAGAAGCTGGAAGATCTGGAGATTTTTTGCATCAATCCAAAATATAACACGTAACAACACATTTAAACTAACAGCAAGATTGTTTTAGACAATCTCAATGTTTTAAATAATCTCAATGTTTTAAACAAACAACAACAGTCAATCAATCAATCTCAAACCAGTCTTTAAGGCCGGGCAGGACCAACATTGGATTAAGTTAATTATCGATGGTTAGTGAAATTTAGTGAATCATTGGCTATTTGCCCACTAACTATCTATAGTTAGCTAATCCAAAGTTGGTCCTACCCGCCACCCGGCCTAAGTCAATTAAATGCTCACCTTGAATTATTACCATTCTTTATTCTTATTATTATTAGGCTTATTTACTAATTTTTATTTGTAAATTGAGATGTGTGAAATTAAATTCATATTGGATCCGAGGTTTGCCTAGAAATAAAATAAAAAGATTTACGTATATCTTCGTAATCGCTAATTGCAAAAAATAGCTTTAATAGCTTTTAAGTTTAAAAGTTCTTCTTTTTTTGTGAAACCATCCCATACATTCTGTAATAAACACAAGATCATGGCTTTACTTAGTATATTGCAACAGTTGGTAAATCTGCAATCACTTCACAGTTCACACTGACCCCTTCCTTCGCAGCTCTTCGACGTAGTTTATCGTGAGGAAACGCTGCTGAACGTGATACGTTCCGTCACTCGCAACGGGCCGCTCGATCATCTTGACGGCAGTTCTCGCTCTGATTCTCGTCTACATGTTCTCGATCATCGGCTACATGTTCTTCAAGGACGACTTCTTAGTCAGCGTCGACGATGCTATCATACGTGAGTCACACGAAGAGCACACTTGTCATTCGTATTCACGGTAAAAAATATCGGGATATATCCCCATACATAGTATGCAGAAATGTTCAAGTGCGTATGGGGAAAATGGTTTTCTCCATACTTTTCATGGAAAATGGTTTTCCAGTGGAAAATCTGGGGAAAATCCTTAAGACGGCTGGGTAGTGAGAACCTTGAAGAGTTTTTTAATCGATTTTTATCAATATCTTTTTCCAGTGTAATTGTTAACAAAATAGGGCTATGAACGTGAATTCAGAACAGTTCAATGAAAATAATTTTATAGTTTGGAATAAGCTATTAGTTTTATTGTGTCCAACAGGTGTTTAGAACCCGAAAATGACTAAATTTTCGGGTTCTAAACACCTGTTGGACAAAATAAAACTAATTAAAATCGATTAAAAAACTCGTCAAGGCCACGCTCACTACCAAGCCCTCTTAATATCAGTATATTTCCTAATATTTATGTGAAATTTTACAAATATTTGGATAATTCTCAATTTTTTTTTCGGAAATATCAACCTCCATTGTATGGTAACATTTACAAAATATTTGGTATTTTCCATGTACTTTTATGCAGAAAATCTTTTATTCAGTAAACTTCCCAATGCAGGGTATCCGATAATTACACAAATATTTCGACGGTTCCTTAAATTCGGTTCGGAATTATCATCATCCATTGTATAGTAACATTTACAAAATATTTGGTAATTTTCCAAGTACTTGTATGAGGAAAATCTTCTGTCAGTATACTTCCTAATACCGTATTATATATGTATATATATATAAATGTTTCGATTATGTCTCTAAACACCAGTCATTATAACCTCAATATTCGAACTAACTCAAGGCAAGTCTAAGCCGGCATCACCCTCAGCTGTCCCGGTGGTCCAGTGGTTAGAGCATCGGCCTACTAATTCAAAGAACGTGGGTTCGAGGCTCGTCAGGGTCATAATAATTTGTATTTGTTGTGTATTGGTCATAAATGTAATTGTCTCTTAAACTCCATTCACAGAATTGAAATATGTGTATAACTCAAGGAATTATCAATTAAAGTTTTTAACTTTTTTGAGTAAGCTGAGAATACCAACTATTTCGGATATTTTCCCATACATTGTATTTGGAAATATAATTAACTAACGATTTTCCAAATATTTGGGAGAATTCCCTATACCTGGTATTGGGAAAGATTATAATAAATAAGAGATTTTCCAAATATTTCGGGATATTTCTCCATACAATTTATTGGGAAAGATTATATTAAACTAGAGATTTTACAAATGTTTCGGGATATTCCCCATACACTTTATGGGGAAAGATTATAATAAGTTATAAAATTTCCCCAAAAAAATTCGGGAAACATCCCATACATTGTCCAAAGATAATCCTAATATTTTGGAGATACGGTTCCCCGGTACTTTTGGGGAAAAAACAACGAAAATTTTTAACAGTGTTACATTTTCATTAGTTTTAATCTAATTGGATACAAAATATAGATAGATTAAGTTGTATCACACTAACAGTACCTACCATTGTATTTGGTAGTTCGAGTAAGTACTAACGTAAACAAGCTAATTTATAAATATATCTTTGTACAAATTTAACTTAATATAATTTCTTACGTGATCCACTTTGAAATAATAAATGTTTGTTTGACATTTGATAGTGTTTTCAATAATAATTTGTTGGTAGCGTACCTACCTACGAAAAGTATACTTTCTACTTTTTTACAATACCTACTCTGCCTAAGTTGTTTTGAAGACAGGTTCTAGGGAAATTGGAGCATTTGCTTTTCAAAATCCTGTCAAAACGTTGCTGTACTCATTCCATTTCTCGGTACTCTCTCATAAATACAGTACACAGACAATTTTTTTTTTTAATGGTTTTGAGATATTTATTCTCGATTTTTTTTTAATATTCACCAAGCGGATTTGCGCCACTGCACAATGGATTCAGTTAAATAATCATTTAAAAACAAAATATTTGACATGATTTCGCATAGTCCAACATTTCCTTTGACAGAATCAACTCGAGAATAAGCACGCTGATTTGAAAATTGTCCTTCAGACTTCCTAGTTTTACATGGCGTAGGCTTAGCAGACTCAAGTTGTATTTCTTCCAGCTCAAGGCAACGATGCGGTGGAGCCAGAGAACAAATCGGCACCGGTGCCGGGTACTTGCGCGTCAGATGGTAGCTGTGATTATAATGTCACTGCCGAGAAGTACATCGATGATGGTGAGTACCTTGACCTGTTTTACCCCTTCGGAAATAGCTGACTTATGAGCATATCTCTACATATTTCACAACCGACAGAACACTTGCCACCAGAGTTGCCAAACAATCTTCTGCAAACAATCATTTTTGAAGTCCACCTTCCTCCCTTTGTAAATGGGTTGAGTTTTAAGAAGAAATACATACTTATCCTTACTTTCTACTGCTGAAAGAAGGCTAAATGAGGTCAAATGAGTATTTGCTATAGATCTATCAAGATAGTGAATGCTACTTGTGTCAGTACCAACTAATCATACAATACATATGACCTGGTATTGTTGAAATGTTTGTCCTCTGTCAAAAGTCTATGTTTTTTAATTTCTTTATTATTATTACACCATTGATTATCTTCTGATTATAGCAGCGATAAACTGATAATCAATGCTAACACTAATATAGTACTACCATTAATTAAGTCAGCTGTAGTTCATCCGCCATTGCACTCATCGTCCTGGTGTTTTATGTGATTATTATTATATTCTTTATTTGTCCCTTGTCATATGTGAAATACCTAAGTTATTTTGTGTTTCGTGGATTATATTTATTTTCGAGTTCCATGAAGTTTGTTTTGAACACTAGATGACATCAAATATCTTAATCATCTCTATCTAGTATATCTTTGTGCAGAGATGATTTGTATTTTGATGTAAATCCTTAGTTTTAGGAGTTTGTTTATAGGGACTTTGCTAATTGCAGAAAAAATTGCAATTAGAGAAATGTTTCTTCGTGAGTAATGTATTCCACAATTATTCTGAAATGCTTAAATTTTGTCAAATATCTACTTCATTCTCATTTTCATTTCTGCCTGTTTGGTAGAACACATTTTACTATAATTTGTTTGACTATTATTTTAAACTAATTTTCCTTTAATATTGTATGGTTTCAAAGAGAAGGTTTAGTGTTTGTCCATGCATGATTGATAGTAAATTCGAAAATAGCTTATTTAAAGAAAATATTTAAATGTGCATAGTATGTAATAGTAAAAGTTGGTAGTGCTTAGTGCTATGTAGTGCTATGCCAATTAAATTACCAACAAAAAGTAATAAGCATCAACCACAAGTGGTATTCACTATTTATTCATTCCATGTTTTAAAAGTAGTGAGTGTATTGTATAGGATAAATTAAAAAGTGGTGACATTACTAATCGTTATGTTGATGCTGGTGTAAATATGATGATACAGCTGTCTGTAATGTTTCAGCGCCACCTCAAGCAGAGCTGGTGTCAGTTTCGGGTGAGATGAGAGAGAGGGCGTGCGACTCACTCGTCATGTGCATCGTCACGACGTTGAATCAGGGGCTGAGGAACGGCGGCGGCATCGGCGACATTCTCCGTGCCCCCAGCAGCAATGTGAGTCATCGGTTACTCGACAAGTGTATATGTTTTATAAAGGTTGATGAGAAGACCATTAAAAACTAGGGGTGGGAAAACTGTGTAGTTAAGTAAATGATTAAACCCTGTCAAAATGCACGTTCAAGTAAATTACTCATTGCATCTCCTCTTTTGCCTCCACTTTCATTAGAATTTGTGATATACTTGAGATTGAGAGCTTATCGACACTCTAACTGGTCAAATTGTACAATGACCAGGATATTACTATCAAAATAACAATAATTTGACACAATATTTTTAGTACTTATTATTACAAATTACAGCACTTTTTACAATTAAACATTATCAATAAATGCTTAAACTTTCAATTGACGTCTCACCATGTAAACGTCCCCGCCTTTTACAAATGTTTAGATTTTGTTTTTCAGTATTGATAGACTGATAGAGTATTATTGTATTATTACATTACGTATTGATCTTTTGAAAGTAGTACAGAGAAGAGAAGATAATCTATTGTTATGGCATGGCTCTTTCCATAAATGATTTCATCTAAATGAAGTATGTGTGCTGTGAAGTTATCACATATTACTTGTTCTTTACAGGAGGGTCTATTTGCTGCCCGAGTTGTCTACGACCTTCTCTTCTTCTTCATCGTCATTATTATCGTTCTGAATCTCATCTTTGGTGTGATCATCGACACATTCGCCGACCTCAGAAGTGAAAAACAAAGCAAGGAGCTGATCCTGAAGAACTCTTGCTTCATCTGTGGTGAGTTATTCGGCTTTTTAATACCAGCATTTAGGGTTGGGCGAACACAACGGTTCGGTTCAGTTTTCGAACGGGCTTTAGATGTTTGCGATTAAAATGAAATATCCGAACGGAACCTCCACGCTGCGCCAATTTGACATTTCCCACCAACATTTCGTTCCAGTGTAGTGTTCTAGATAGAAGGCTATGTGACAAAGAAGCTAAAGAAGAAATAATGCAAACTGTTACTAATAATTTTAATTTTATTTTACTTTACTTACCCTTTCTATGTGAATAATTTTATAGAAAATAAAATGCACTAAAAAGATGAACATAATATGTAAATGAGTTAATTTTACTTAATCTTAAAAATTAGGTAGGTACACTTGGCCAAACAAAAATTGATCGTTCATTAAATCTGATAGGCTGATAAATGTAAGATCGCACCATCAGAAGTCAGTTTAAGCGATCTCATTGTCTCACTCTAGTAGGTGACCTCACATTTCAATGATAATCACAAGCTGTGATTGGTTATGGGACATGACCAGCAGTCATTCAAATTTGTTCAACGTTCAATTTTTGTTTTGCCGATTGTACCTAATTAAGTTATTACTTTTACTCTCCACCTGCAACTGAGTAGAGTTGCACAATTTTACAAATTACATAAATCTAATTGTATATAGGTACCTACTAGGTATGTGAAGCAAAATATTAAAACAAACTATGCCAATCAATGTTTGCAATAGGTTAAATTTTGTGAACATGATAAAGCCACTGCAGGTAAAAAAGGCCCAGAGGCTCGGTTCGGTGGTTCGGTCAAATATTTAAAGTTGGGTTCAAGGTTCGGTTCGGTTACAAAATATGAGGTTCGCCCAACCCTACCAGCATTGCATATGTATCTGGACATGGTCTGAATCATCTTGTGCCCGCCAGGACTGAATCGGTCTGCATTCGACAACAAGACCGTCAGCTTCGAGGAGCACATCAAGAGTGAACACAACATGTGGCACTACCTGTACTTCATTGTCCTGGTGAAAGTGAAAGATCCCACAGAATTCACAGGACCAGAGAGCTATGTCTATGCAATGGTGAAGGTGAGTCATACATTCAGTTCAGGTACCTATTGAAAGTTAATGTGATTGCACATTACAAAGTTTATGATCACCCTCATATTCTAAGAATTGGCACCGTGCGTTCATACCCCAAGCGCCACTAAAGAAAGAAATAGGTAAAGTTGGCAGGAGAAGATCTTCAATTGTTTTATCTCTCATTGCCCATGGTCTAGCAACCAATCAAATGTCAACAAATAGTTCAAAATAGCTCGGAATTAGTACACGAAGGGCACAATTGAGTGTATTATCATTTATCAGATACAGTATACAATTTTGTACACTTCATTAGCCTACAATTTTCATGTGAAATAACTTTTGTTTTGACTCAATGTTGTAAATTTTAAGGATTGCTAAATGCATAATGTTTGCAACAACATAGCTTAACTTCAGAACCTTTTACATCCTGTCAAGTTGCACATATCTGTAATGTCGCAGCGAAAATGATGCCTATGCTCGGTGCCTGCTACGTTTGTTACGAATTAATGAAAAGATTGATAACTCAAGTGTGCAATGGAAAGTCGAACACAAATTTCTTCCTTGATTGGTTATTTTTAATTTTTTAGCATCGCTTGTCCGACTATTGAATATTGTTTCGTCAAATCGTCGCCTCATAATGTATTTGTTCTATGTCCAATTTTCACTTTTTCTGAGTTATATATTTTATATTTTTTTTCAGAGTTCATTTGTTCTATGTCCACAGAGTGTATATCCGAATTCATAATAAATTTTAATAGAGAAGCCGAAAACACTAGGTTTGTGTCCACACATACACTTCTTGAATATTCATTTGGTTCATGAAAAACCATGCCGCTTTGTGTTCAAGTGTTCTATGTCCATGGACATAGAACAAATGTAATGGAAATCGACATAGATCAATAGAATGGACATAGAAATCGTATCACACTGTATAGCTCTATTCTAGAACTCAATTACGTAGAGTGCTATAAATTACGTAGGAAACATAATTTTGTTCGAATCAAGTCATAATCATGTTCAAGATTCAATTTAACGTGTGAATAAATGGACATCAACCATTATTTTTAACACAAACATCAAACTCCAAAGATGCAATTGTTCTATGTCCATTTTTAGGGTGCATTTCTGAGGCCCCATGGGGTATTGCAAACAAATCTTATGTATTAATATGTAATTTATATACGTATGGATACATAAGTGCCAAAATTTTAGGATTTTAAAAATATTATACATGTCTAATCAATTGTTAAACTTCAACCCTCGTTTTCTCGAAACAGCAATTGTTGGACATAGAACAAATACATTATGAGGCGACGAAATGAGGGGAGGGCTAATGGTAACTAACGCTATAGACATGAGAAGAAAAAAGTGAAAATTTTGAAATTGGGTGCTAAATTACTATTGCTAGATATTAAATATTTCACTCCGTAGAATTATGTTTATTATA
This sequence comes from Leuctra nigra, assembly GCA_934045905.1. Classification (NCBI taxonomy): domain Eukaryota; kingdom Metazoa; phylum Arthropoda; class Insecta; order Plecoptera; family Leuctridae; genus Leuctra; species Leuctra nigra. Next base: position 38,032,998 of record OW203763.1, read on the forward strand.
TTTTAGGAATTGGGTTAGGGTTAGTGAACGTTGTAAACTCGTTACCTGCCTACGTCTCCTCTTTCCCACCTTCCATCCTTGCCTTCTCTTCACCATCATCTCCCAATCACCATAATCATTCATTCGTCGCCATTAGCCTCGCTGCAGAACAGTGCAGCACCCACACAAAAAAATCAAAATCTCAACCATTCTCTTGAGTATATTAATTACTCTAGTATTTTTTTATTTTCTTCACAGCCTTGTTTCTTCTTATCATCTCATTAGTCATTGAATACCAATCGTCATCAATTGCATGAATTCTCTAAAATATTATATTGTTGCTCACAGTCATTGAAACGTGCTATAAATCCCAATGGGCACAAAAACGTAATCCAAAAGTGTATTAATAAAATAATAGCTGCTATTAAAGGTAGGCTGTCATGGTCAACAAGTCGAAAATATTGTATATATTGTAACCAGAAGCAGAATGTCGAAAACGCGAACGCGATGCAATGTTTGGTTCAAGTGTTAGAGCCCCGCGAAGTTTGAAAAACCTGGTTGTTTTGATGTAGGTCCCACCCAACCTTTGCCGGCTTGTGCGGCTGAGTTGGGTGTGAATGACACGTTACCCCACCCACTATCTGTTTTCGCTGCGCTGTAACTTCGTTAAGGAATATCCTACAGAGCTCTAGTTTTCGCCGCTGTGATTGCATGCCTAATGTCATCATGTTGTTTGAATAATAAAAAATGGGGCTCAACCGTGATAGCCCACCTTTAAGAAAATGCAGCTTTCTAGATTAAAAATACACAAATCACTTGATTCATTCCCTGCTCAATTATTAATTAAAATAATTTTACAGATAGTTTTTTATGATGTTTTAGTAAAATCCACTTAATCCGTTTTTCAATTATGTTAAAAAAATTGAGTGAGTATCTATTTGTTATTTACGATCTGTTTTGTTTACGCCTAGGCTCGCGACTTGGACTGGTTCCCTCGTTTGCGTGCGATGTCGCTGGCCGCGGACGAAGGCGAGGGCGAGCAGATCGAGCTGAGATCGCTGCAATCGCAACTCGAGAACACGACGCTTCTCGTCACTCGACTCTCGCAACAGCTCACCGATCTCAAGGACCAGATGACCGAACAGCGGAAGCAGAAGCAGAGGATCGGGCTGCTCAATTCGACGTCTGCGTACTTGCACAATCTCCCCCAGCAATAAATAGCTTTAAATATAATGCCCACATAATCCCCCCCCCCCCTCTCCCAAAAAAAATAAATAATAGTAATAATGTTGTATGAACCAGGTGATTTGAAATTCAAAACTTAATTACTAACTTCCAGTTATTTTAATTTTTCTGAAGTAACTTTTTCGTGTAGTGTAAATCAAATTCCAGTGTTTTTGAAAGTTTTTTCAATCTTGGTGTGCTGGCTCAGCAATCGGGTGCGAGGCAAATGAATTTCATTGGAATTTGTCTAAAATCCATCGGTTGTTGAATTATGAAATCATGTTTCTCAGTTTTTAATCTCATTTGGACTAAAATTCTTGCAGTTCTTGTTTTAGAGAATTGCAGTTGCTCATTGTTTACTACTAAATTAATAATAATTATATACATATTACCTACTTACCAAATGATTTATAATATTCTTTTGTATTATTAATAATAATAATAATCCCTCATAATACAACGAATACGGAATACCTAATAATTTTTAACGGTAGGTAATAATTATCTGTTATTTAGTTTAATATTTTATTTTATTTTTTGATAAAAATTTTAGATCGCCCCAAATATGCCAAACTAACAAATAAATATAGAAATAAATAACAAAGCAGTTACAAAATGTTTTTACATTTGAGATGTCATCTTTGTATTTTATAAAATATTATCTATTTAGCCAATCAAACACATTTGCCTCTAAAGCGATGGTAAGCGCCTCGATGTGGCATCAAGTTTGGCCCAATCCCTATAGTCCTTGTTATACTTAGTCTTTAATTTTGTCTGTTCTTGTTGATAGATTTTTAAGCACATATATTAAAATTGTATTAATGTTTTGTTTGCTACTTTGAATGTTATTGTCTGCTAGGCAGAGTGATGGCACATATCAATCAGATGAATGTAGACTTGTTTTGTGTTTTTTACTAGTTGAAATCTCTAGGTGTAGTCTTTGTTATTTGTTACTAACTTCTCACTTATAGTTTGTAATGTCAATAATGTGTTCGAGACACTTCCAAACCTATGTAGACATTATCAGGTATACTCAAAACTGGTATCTTATCAGTTATCGATAATAAATCAAGCCAATATTTTTCCCCAGATAATATTATTCAATAATAAATCTATGGACACCTTTTTTGGTTTGATAGGATATTTTGAGGGATTAGTTTTATCCAGGGTGTCCTATGTGTCAAACAAAACAATCTTTCATATTTGTAGAATGAATTAAAAAGCACCTTATTGGTGTTGAGTGTTGTTGTACCTGATGTTCATTTATTTTGGTTTTACATACCCTGATCCTGAAACCTGAAATTCCTAAGTAATACAGTACGTAAAAACGGCACTGATATTTATTCATATGCCCCTTAGGATGAAAAGTGGAAACTAAAAATATTCACATCAAACAATCCAGGTTTTCAAAAGTATTTTATTATTTTTATCAAAATCTGCACCTCGGAGGTAGGTGGCCTGAAGTCCATTTCAATTATTCTTTAGGTGAACTCAAAAATCTGTAATTCTGTTTTCATCCAATCATGTTTGTAATTGACATGAGGAGAATACGTCAATTAATTCATTGTATTTGTTGACATCAGTCGAATGGTTATAGAACTATATTTCATAAATGACTCGTGAGCAAAGCAAAATCGAGAAAATGGATTTCTGGCTTTTACCTCTAAGGTACAGAAATAACGTCATATAAAACTGCTTTGTGAATGCAGGGCTCCCAGATGTCCTATATGTCATATAAATCCTATATTTTGGGAGATTAAAATAAAGGCCCTATAATTCCGGCAAGTGTCCTATAAAAATGCCAATTATGTATAGTTTTGTTATGTAATAATATCAATCATTTAAAATGAAAGATTTTACTTGCTGACTAAGAAACAGTAAAATTTAAAATTATAGTATGAAATTAATAGTCAATCGATCCGCATTAAATTGTTAGTGAATATAAAATCAAGTATATCACATTTTGGCTTTACAGCCCCTTTTATTCCAGTTTAAGTGCTTTTTGTGTGTAAATTGTTGATTTTCGGGATTTGTGTGAGCGAGCTAACGAAGAGATGATTACTAGAGCCAGTTTTAAATGGTGATGCGCGAATTCGCGAATTGTTCTGATTGCACTATTTTCTTCTACTAAAATCCATTTCATTGTGTATAGATCCCAAATCTACCATTTTTACATCGCGAAAAAAAACGAAATCCAACCCTGATCGCGATATTCAACATTTTCCGCGAAATGACCACGAAATAAAGGTTTTCTATTAAAATTACTGCTTTATCCCCCTAACAGGTCACACAACAACAAACGAAACCAGTTTCTTTCCATGTGCTACTCACTCAACCCCCTCCCCCTCGCCAGACACTTTGCTACCCACCCTCAAAGTGAACCAGACCAGTCTAACCAGTTGATGATGCCTCCAGGCTGCTTTGTTTTGCGCCCCCATCTGTTCAAGGTCGACCGGTTTTCCCAACCCCCCTTCCACCCTCAACCAGTCGCAACTATTTATCAATAGTCTACTTACACAGAAGGATATTTTGGAACAATTACTGCACTGAAAATTGTTGGATTGGGAAAGAAAATATCTTGTCAAACTATACATTTTGCATCATGAAATTTTAAATATGTATCATCTATACAGAGAAAATGTGGGTTGGGGAAAAGACAGTACAGAGCATTAAAGACGCCATTCTAGACAAGCCTATTTCAGTGCTAATAGTGCATGACCCATCCATTCCAATCCCTCCTCCAAAGTGGCATACATGTTTTTCATCAAATTATGGTTTCTGGGGGCTATTACAATGTGTTTTATAACCAATTTAATATCACCACAAAATCGCGAAATCCCTCTTCCAGAAAAAACACAAAAAACGAAATTGATGATTTTAAAAACGAATTTTAAGAAATAAAATCACCATTTAAAACTGGCTCTAATGATTACAAAATATCTGCATAATAATTAATGGAATGACGCTTCATTCTAAGTTTGCTTTTATTGAGAGCCAAATTCCTTTGATTTTGTTTCAGTTTCAAAAAAAGGGATAATTTACCCACGATATCCAAAATTTTCAAATCTTGCATTAAAGGCCCCCCCCCTCTAGAGCTAAAATTCCCCAAAATTAATTTAATTAGTGCAGGACACTAGGATTGAGTGTACCAAGTTTCAGAATTAGTGCGTCACTTGTATTGGAGATATTCGAAAAACAAGTGCGACTGTTTTTTTTTTGGGGGGGGGGAAGGGGAAGCAATTTTGTGCAGCCCCCCCCCCCCCCCCCCCCCCCCCCCCCCCACCCCGCTAATATTCAAAAAATCTAATAGGCAAGGTGGGCTAGGCCCACCTGAAAATGACTGTCGAGGGGCCCGTTTCTCGGACCCTGTTCAAAATATGGAAAAACGCTGAAAAAGCCATGTGTTCTTTCGGCTTCCTAACATGTATACCAAATATGAACAAAATCGGAGTCATACCCTACATATTTCAATTTTTGTATGCTTTGGCGTGGAATTATTATCCATGTACCAAAATAATGTCCTCTAAAGTCCTATATATTTAACAAATGTGTCCTTTAAAATTTGAGAATTTGTCCTATTTTTTTATTGGACCTCAGTGGGAGCCCTGTGAATGTTACCTACCCGTGGTCACGAACCCTCTCATCGAATATTCTACTGTTATGACATGTCATGACAGCGCGTCATGATCATGGTTTACCACCGTGATTATAATGTGTGGGGATTATTTTCATGGCGCCTTGCTTTGTCAAGAGTGAAGATGTAGGTAAATACCATAGACATTTATACTCACTGGCAGTGAGTATAAATGTCTATGAACACAGGTTGCGAATGTATGGGGGGGGGGGAGACGGGGGCGATTTACCACCCTCTGTTTTTCCCATCCCAGGCTCTACTTCGGGGCTGTGCATAAAGGACGTCGCGCTAAAAATGGGATATTTTAACACTCCCCCCCCCCCCCCCCCCTCCACCCTGTCACGCTGTGTCACACTTTTCGAGACCCCCCCCCCCCCCCCCCCCTAAAAGGACGTCCCAAATCTAAGAGTATTTTTTGACGTCCTACTGCCTCCAGACCTCCCCCCTGTCACACTGTGTGTGTCCCATACTGGTGCACCCCCCCTCTCCCCCTGAAGCGTTACGTCCTTGCACAGCCCCTTCCCAGAAAAGTGGACTCTCCCCCCACCCCACTCCTATGTAATAATTTGAAATTCCGAAAATGTATTTTGAATGATTGTATATGCCATATTATTTTCACAAGCTGTTATTATATAAATAAAATAAATAAAAAATAAATAATTCCATAAAAGGTAGGAAAATAATTTTCAAAATCGGATGAAAATATTTCTTTTAGGCTTGTTGCTCCGTCAAGCAACTTGATATCGAAAACTCACCAAAATGCTTCAAATTACATTTAATTAATAATTTACAAAAATGTTCTAAAATGTTCCCGTGGCTATGCTCGCCGGACGCGAGAAGTTTTCTGGCAAAGACTTCGTAAATGGGACGTAAATTGACTGTGACAAAGGTACTTATTTATATAATTAACTCTGATATAGAAGTGTACATAGTGTATTCTGACTGTGTTCTGATCTGACAGTTATTTACATCAGTAAAATGAAGGATATATGTCTATTTCGAATTAAAAAAGCGAATATTTTTTACTCTAAAGGGTTTTCAACGACCCCAATTTCATCCCAGAACTATCGTGAATGACATTTGAAAACATTATCTAGTTGGATCTAGGTTGGATCAACCATTTATTTCACTTTATAAATGTTAAAACTGGAATTTTATTAAAATAATTTGTTCTCCCATTTACGAAGTCTTTGCCAGAAAAATATTCGCGGCGCGGACCAGACCAGCATGAAGACTTTTGGCCAAACAAAAATTGACCGTTCAATAAATCTGATAGGCTGATAAATGTAAGAACGCACCATCAGAAGTCTGTCTAAGCGATCTCATTGTCTCACTCTAGTAGGTGACCTCACATTTCAATGATAATAACAAGCTTTGACTGGTTATGGGACATGACCAGCAGTCATTCAAATTTGTTCAACGATCAATTTTTGTTTTGCTGAGTGTATCTCGAATAAACAATCGTTTTTCATTTATTTATTCAATTTGATTTTCATTTTCCTATCCTCCACCCTCTGCAAAACGAACAATTTGCACCCTGGATATACCCTATAGACTATAATTAAAGACATGAAACGTTACGATTCTTCATAACAAAAGCACTTACATTAATTAAAGATGATAAGATAGTTTTTTTAAAATCTAATTCACGTTTTTAAAATAGATGCGGCATTTTTATTTTGCTGTATTTTCATGTACCTAAATGGACCTTGGTTCGATCCTTGGAACAGCTGTCCCAACCATGGCATGCCGTGATTTCATACACTCTCCTCTAGGCTAGTTAATTATTTGTTCCTCATACTTGAACACCTAGTCTATGTAATTATTTTCAATCACAATGAAAAATCAGCCTCTAACGCCAACAGACTATTTGACAGAGCCGTGCGTCATTAACTTAGGAAGAATAAATTGAATAAAAGCCGTTCCCTGAGGCGATTATTTATTTTTCTCTCCTATATAATTATTAAAGCATTAAAATCAATCGCCAGTCAGTTTTGTGGCTTCTCATTCACAGGACACGAAACTTGAAAATATCCTACGGAAAATAAAAAAAAACGATCTTATTTGCAACAAAATCTTTGCATAACTTAACTGGCTGTTTCCTAATGACTTTGAGTTAAAATATTACGTTCGAACTGAAATATGTGAAACCACGCTCTTCTGAAAATGATGACCAGGCTCGCCCAATAGAAGGTCATATTAAATTAATCATCAAAGCGGTTGAAAAAAGTTCTCGCCTACTTTTGCAGTTTCCACATTTCTTTCACACCGTTCAGAAAAATGGTGATTGAAAAACGCGATCCAATAATAAAAAACGACATCAAGGAAACAAAAAAGACTCTCTATGATATCCACCCAGTGCGAAGATTCCTTCAGGCGTTGAATTACATGGAATTTATAACAACATAGTAAACTACGGTTGATTCCAAATAAATCAACGGTTGGGTATCTCTTTCCTTTCATAAACACAAGATGGTTTGAAACAATGAAAGACGGTTCATATCAAACGTCTCTTCTCGACGTTTTTTACCCTACTTAACTCCTGGCTCTATTATTATGAAGGAGCAACCAATTTTCGAAATGAGCGGTCCCACAACGTATAGGCTTGTGTTCTAACTATGCATTAAGATTCAATTTACCCCATATTTAATGATATGTTCGTGGGATCTGGTAATTGCGCCTCACGCTGACAGCTCGTCGTGCCAGCAATGAACAGTGATGGGATCGCCAGTGAGGCAGCTTTGTCCGAGGGGCTTCAACGCAATGGTTAGTAGTACGGCCAATACGCGCCAGGGTTAATTGAATTCTTCATCAGACGATGGAAATATTTTACCGAAGTCCTTTTGTTAGGAAACTTGGCTAATGGCGACGGATGAATAATTATGATGATGATGAAGAAGAATTGGGATGATGGAGGTGTTAGTGTTTAGTTATAGAGAATCTTTTAATTCCCAGCATTTGTTGACTGAGGGAAAACGGGTAAAAATCTCAGTCAGGAAGGATGGCTGCGGGAAATGAACCCGGGGTATACTAATACAATTTAGAGTATTTACCTGCGCCATTACTGCGTATGAGGGAATACATTGAAAATATTTCGGTAGCAGAAAGACCACGTGGACTGACATCAAGGGCGGACTGGGAAAGTTCTCAGATTGTAAATGCCTAAAAGGATTCCTTCTTAGGATATATTAAAAAACCGGAGGAGTAAAACACCTTCATATAGCATTGTTGGTTTTACAGTCATAAATAAAATTCACTTTTTTAATACTCTAAAGACACCTGGCTTGAGGAAACATCAAATGAACTTCCTTTAAAATGAGATCGTAAACCAAATAAGGTAATTATATCTCGCATTTTATATTGGAATGAAGAAACGGACCGGAGCCATTGGGCCCTGCCCACTAGGCCCTCTCCACCAGGTATACCTTGGGAGTGTCTGCTCCTGGTAAGAATGTAACATCCTGCGAAGAATTTATGTTTCATCGATATTTGAAACCCCTAAATGTTTGACTTTCATAATTTGACGACTCAATGCAACAATTGTAGCTGTTCAAGCGAAGATATCTTAACTCGATATCTATGGGTTCGAGCTATCATTTACACGGGACAATAGGAATCAGGCTATCAATTGACAATCTCTAAGCTTGCCTTAAATAGCGACGCACAATGAATTTAAAATCAGTATTTGTTTCTCCCCCCCCCCCCACCCCCCCCCCCCCCCCACCCTATACATGAATAAAATTAGGTAGGTACGTCGGAAAATCACGAACGTTTTGAGTCGATTATAACATATGTTACACCTACTCTAAAAATCAGGCGCGTAGGAACTAAATTTGCAAGGGGGTGGGGGGGGGGGGAATAATATTGTAAAAGAACTTGAGCTTGAAATACTAGTGTCTACGAAGACAATGGGGGTCTGGGGGGAGGGCCCCACAGCAAAATGCGGGTCCGGGGCGCACAGCCCCGGAATTTTTTTGAATTTCAGACATCAATTTGGTGCATTTCTACGCGATTTTAACACTTTTTAAGCAATTTTTTTTCTTAACACATAAATGTATAAGAACATAGGGAGGGGAATTGAATCAGAGGGGGGGGGGGGTATTTTCCCCCCATCCCCCCCCCCTTCCTACGCGCCTGCTAAAAATTTGTCATTATTTGCCTGAAACAGACCCTAAAATCAATGCTAAAATGTTAGCCATTTCAGCAAAGTTTTGGCTACTTTGCCTACTTTGCAATTGTTTTTATCACGGCCTTCTGAACGAGGCGTCTGACACATTTTTCTTGACGCCTCGTTCAAAACAATTGCAATCTGTCAAATACTGCCTGCTTTTGGTGAATTTTTGGTAAATAGGTGATTCTTGTTTTCACAAGAATTTGAATGAATGTGTGCTGTAATGAAATATGCCGATTGATTTGATTTGACACTGAGGTAAGCATCAATTTCTGTTATGTCGCAATGTAATTATAAATTTTACTGAATCGTTACGATTGACATGTAGGTGACTTGTACGCAACGCGCACTGGGTACATATCGCGTGAGTGGCCATCTTACAATGATATTAGCGCATTCTAGGTACTTTTAGTAACGAATATAATATATGTGCAGCTACGTAGTTTTTATTTACAAATTTGTTACATTACAGATGTAGTACAATTGAACAAATATATCCTACAAGTACCAGTGTGCATAATGTACATAATAATGTATATAATCGCTTTCCCTATATTATGTTATCTATGATAGATAGAGCAAAATGTCGTTTATTTATGTCGTCATGTCATGGTTTGGAGCCAACTTAGTGCCGAAGGGCCAAAGTGTACCATTAGGATAAGTTATTATTATTAATGTGGGTGATGAGAATCCACACAAAAAGGTTTCCCTATATTCAAATATCCTAACATGTAACTATGCATATTTTTGCATATTTACAAAAGTGGGTCTTTTGTTATAGCATAAATTATTGGTAGTACCCAAATCTAATTGCCCTATTGTATCATTATGAAGAATATATTATAGAATAACAGTCGAAAACGTTCGTAGCAAACACTTCACTTGGCGACATTTATCTGGGGGCAAAATCCCCAGACACCCTTCATTAAGAGTCCATACTTGTTTCTCTGAATAATAAGAACAATGTAAACTTTTACATAGCTTTGTCAATTCAAATATGATGAAATGGAGAAAAATTCAATGCTCAGATTTTATATAAAACAGTAAACCATCAATTCAATGCCGATGCAAAGAATTTGGGGAACCCACAGTCGTTCCGAAATGTGTGCGTCTATGACATTCAGGAAAGAAGGGGAAATGGGAATAGAATCTACAGAAAAAGGCACCCATCTTTCGCGATATTTCATATTTATATACGGACCTTGTCAGTTGTTTCAAGGCAAAACAAACACAACCATTCCATTCAGATTTCCAGAGTTTCAAAATGGACTCGTAAGTAATAAATGAAGAATACGCCGTATAGGTACCTAAAAAATATTTTTGACCTGTGCGTATACCCATAAATAATTGTTGCGGTATACGCTGTATACGGGCGTACGCCTTTTATCGGATGTAAATCATGACTGTTTAAAGAAAATACCCCAGTTAATGTGTCATAAAGTTGTCATAATATGATACAGAAAACCGAATATTCAAATGATTTGCTCAGAGCAATTTCAATGTTAAGCCGCTTTTACATAACACGCGTTTTGCGATTCGCGTTTTTTTTATTAACCCATCAAAACCACCGAAAATTTCGCCGCACGCGTTTTATTTTTAAGCCACCTTATCTCGATTGTCGGGAGGTATTTTCAGTACCGCGCGTGGCGAAAATGACGTCACTTTACGTAAACTATAAAATAAACTATAAAATAACTGCAAAATAAGACTATAATGTTAATAATTCCTTACCAGTGCATATTATTCCATCTAATAATATCTAATAACAACCACATTGTTACTAACAATAATAATAAGTTTATATCAACATTCTGTTTTCGACGGCCTCTTCTAGGCGTTATAAAAAAAGAAAACCCGCGAAAACGCTAAACGCGAAACGCGTGTTATGTGAAACCAGCCTTAGAAACATGAATGAACTAATATTAAAGAAAAAAGCAATACATTTCTGTAAAAGTAAAGAAATAGAGAGCTCACAAGGCTTTTATTACAAACAAAAAGTGTTTCAAGTAACCGATCCTCGTAACGCTACCATTTTCCTCAGTCATTAATAGAAGTCAAATTCTATTCATTAAAATGCACCAAAACGAATGACCTTGTAGAACATTTTCGTGGGGATTTCTACCCCAAAACCTCATATTTTCCTTCGCGTGTCATTTTTACTACCTATACGCGTATACCCATAGAATTTATGTTTATGTTAGGAGCTCATAAATTATGCAACGAGCGTTACTCACAATTTTAAGAAAATACTAATCGTATTTTTAAACTATTACAAGTATAGCTAATGACAACGGAGATGAATTGGAATCCGAATATAATGATAAAGAAAAGTGTGCTCTTCTAACAATTCGAGTGATGGTCTATTCCAATGACATTAGCTTTATATGTCATTGGTCTACTCTATTCATTGGGAACTCACTCGCATCTGAGTAGGTAAATGCATTTTCATTGAAGAGCAAACCAAAATCCAATGAGTAAATTTACTTCAATAATTATATTCAATAAATATAGTTTTTGCAAAAGTCTTATGATTAATTAATATTAGAACACTCAGTCATTAGTCATTGAGATAGTCTGACGGGAACCGTGGTCTTCCGAATGATATCCCAGTGGCCAGTGCTTTACACACTGAGCAACCATACCATCACGGTGGAGTGTTGCCCGTCCGTATATTCTTCCGTCTCCACTAGAATCTGTTTTTATATAACCGTATTTCCATAGAGACATTATATTACATCTCTGGTATTACCAACTTCTGTAAGTTAGTGAAACTAAACGATGTCTGATAAAATAAATGTTTGGTGATGTTGAAATGAATTTCAATTTTCATTTAACTTTTGAATCACAAGATGTTTACTCACAGGATTTATATCAGGCGCGGTTCTAAGGGGTGGCTGGGTGGGCCGTGGCCCACCCAGAATTTTCTCTTCCTGCTTATAATTAGTATCATTCTGTATTAAAAAGTCAATTTACAACAAAATTAAATATTTAAATATGGCTAAAATCTACAAATTATATTTTTAAGTGCAACCAAAGTTGGGTATTTTCCTCCCTTTAGGGAGGAAATTTGAAACTAAATTTAGAGACACCATCACATTAAATATAAAACAGCCACCTAATCTAGCTTAGAAGCTAGATTAGGTGGCTGTTTTATATTTAATGTGATGGTGTCTCTAAATTTAGTTTCAAATTTAGGGAAATTTATTCCGAAAACGCTCAAAAACGCTTCTAGGATCATCAATTTTCAAAAAAATCCCTGCGGAGCGGTTGGGGGGTCTTGCCCCCCAAACCCCCCGCGGGTCGTGTTTTTCCCAAAATTTCGTCTGCCCACCCACATTTTTGGTCCTAGAACCGCGCCTGATTTATATTTAATGATGCTATTGCTGCAATCATTGTTAACCTGATTTGGTATTCCATCAAACGGTAGGTATACACTCCCCCAAATAATAAACGGTACTCGAAAGAAAATGAATTGACTGATTAAGGTTTGATGGCATCATCCCATGAAGTCAGTGCTAACGCATTATCTAACCTAGATCTAACTCTTTTAGTTTTAGGTGAGCTCTGATTTCATTGATAATAACAAGGATTGATTGTCAAGGAACCGGCCCAGCAGCCAATATGTTTTGTACCAAGTACCGTTTATTATTTGGGGGAGTGTACAATGTACATGATGATTCAATATAATATGATTCACTTTCATGTGTTGCACGATACCACAATGTTGCTTATAACACTTGTAACTAATGCTTATAACACAATATGACAAAATTGTGTGACCATAAAGTATGAAGAATAAGTACGAAGTTCGACAACGTATTTTCATAGTGTAATGAATACAATCGTTAATAAAATGGGAAAAATACTTTTTGGTTTCTGCACCACGTAGTAGATTACTAACATTAAAAAAATGCAAGATATGTTGTATGAATTCAACTCATACATTAAAAATCCATCTCTCTTCTTCTATTTTGACATTTGGTAATTTTTGTATCTAATCATTTTATAATAATTTTTAAAATGCAGTAGTGTTTCCAGTTTCGTTTCTTCTACAAACATATGTTGGCTCGAGCCATGCTAATGCTACAGCAAAGCATGCTGTGTCATGCTATCAATAGTGCGTGTTCACTGTTGTCTTTGTAAAAAGTACATGACAGAACTAAACAACGAACACATATCAGTATTCAGTGGGTATTGATATTGTCATGTGTCTGAAATTCTGGACGCAGTTTTAGGAACTATGCACTGTAGTCTTTACGGTTCTTGCAATTGTTTTCTTAGATTTTTACATGTAGCAGCGTGGGTTAATTACATCTATAAAATAACGGACATAATAAAATATTTCTTTTAGCCTATTTTGAAAGCAATTTTCTTGGAGAAATAAGAAGTTCATTTGAAACTTTAAGATAAATTCAATAATCACTGAAATCGTTCTATGAAGAAGCATATTTCTATTTAAAATATAATCGATAACAAAATAATTATATTTTAGCATCCACAGTTGAATTTTTTTAGCAGTATATGAAAATGTCATCGATTATAGTCTTATAGAAGATAACACTACGGCTACACGATACTGTAATTAACTGTACCAATTATTGGTACAGAGAATTACATTTCCATATATTACTGAAATGTGTAATTCGAAATTAACTATTTAAGCAAAAACTGTAATTCACTATCAACAATAGAGAATCATCAACCACAACATTATACGTAAAAGGTCTGACAATAAATATTTTCTGCAGGTGTCAAATTTTACAATGTACTTCCGGAAATAATGAATTGCGAAAGAGGTGTTTTATTCGACTATGGATTATTCATGATCTGTTGTTTTAATTAGATATTTTGACTTGTCTTGTATCAAGTTTGTCGTTTGATGTATAAAAGATGAAATAAATAAACTATATTTACCTAAACTATATAATGTAATGAAGAGCGGTGTAATGTAATATGACTAGAAATAAACATGACTCACAATAGTTAAACAATTACAATTCATACGGGGTTCAGCAGCGTCATTCCAAAAATATTTAACACACTTCCATCCGGGTTACATAGCTTTTTAAGACGCTTTCAAAAGTCGAGTGGATTAACACCACAGAGATATAATAATGATATTATAGTGATTGGTATTATCTTTATTTAATTATTTTTCAAATTTTTCACTTAAACATGTTGGTAGGTATGCATTTAGAGAACAATTTTGGTGAGAAAAGCCCAGTTTATGTTTTCTTATGATTTTATGTAATAGTAGAAGTAATATTTTGTATTTCCAAATTTGTTATTTACATTACAGGGGGTATATTTTAACAAATATAATTCCCTATGATACAAGTATCAGCAGTGTGTATAGGTAGGAAAGAATAATATGGCACTACAAACAAGTCATAGCTTTTGGTTTTGTGGGCCTGTTCAATTTCCAATGAACCTATATATATATATTCCATAAAGTATGCAATTGGACAAAATGAACAATAAATCAGTCACTTTGTACCATCTAATCCCCACCCCTTCTCCTCATGAAAGTAATGGCTGTTTTACTAGAGACTACTCTGAAGGCCCAACCATCCAGCAAGTTTGTTACCTGTGCGGGGGTAAAGGGGGGACCTAGTTAATACAGACTCGCCTCCAGTCAGTTCAGAAACAACAAACTAGAAAGCATGCTTATCGAAATGCTGTGGCTTGGCTTGGCAACAAGTCTCTAAGGATGGATAATCTATGTGGAGATCCGTCACCTTTGCCAGAAGGGCAACTGTATCATTGCCTGCTGTCTGTGTCTCCCATATCAATACAGAATATCGTGATAGCGAACACTTCGCGCTATTGTGCTGCAAACAATATCAGATATTTTATGTTTTTACCATACCAAGGATATTTTTAATGACTAAGGTTCATATAAAATGCAATAATTTTATGGGAAATATAAATAGGTAGGTATATTTCGTTGCCGATTTAGTTTGTTACCTGGCCAATTATATTTTTTATATTAATATTGATGTGTTTCTTTAGATTATTGAAGTTACTTTTTATTTCATTTAAATGTTGTTTAACCTCGCACTAACCTGCAACTCGGCTAATAGCGACGGAGAATGATTATGTGAATCCAAAATAGGAATGATCGGTGGTGGCACAGACTTGCTGCTGGGAACGATTGTGGCCTCTTATTGGGAACCTTCCCCTCATTTACCTGATCTCGACTGAGGGAAATCACGAACTACAGTTTATTTCAGTTAGTTATACCAGCGTTATACTCATATTTTTATTCCGAATTCGTTGTTCTCAAACTTTGCTATTTTACTGTAACTGAGTGTTCGATTCTTGTGTTATGATGAATCACCGGGAGATCTAGGATGATTCTCCTCATTCCCACGTCCTCCTCTTTCCCTCTTCATCATCAAATATCCACTCTCAATCATCTGTCAGAACTCTGGGGGCGCCGGCACTCTTGTACTATATTCTGCCAGAAAATGGTGGGTTCAGTTTAGATAAATAGCTAATAAAATAGATTCGAACTAATAATCTATTGACATTTTATAGAATTAAATATTATCTTCTACTTGAAAACAAAATCCTTGGCTCGATTCCCGCAACCGTCTTTTCTGATGAGATAACGAATTATGGGAGGTTTCCTACTATATGCCACGACCACCGTCTTCCACATTTCATCGTTACTAATTAGTAATTCCTCATCCTCTATCCCAACCATTCTCATAGTCGGTCATCCATCGCCATTAGTTTATTATTTTACTTTTTTAACAAATAAAACATAATTTTTATTAAACTTAAAACATTATGCACTTTCCATAAATATCAAATGCAAATTACTTAGAAGTTGTTTGTTGAGTGTTGTGTTTTGTATTGTACCCAAAACGCGTTAAACATTTAATCCGTCAAAAGTCAACTTTAAAGACAAATAAAACCATATTATGGTTGACTATTGTTAACTTAAAAGTTGCAAAAAATTTACATTTACATTTTTCACAAAAGCATTTCTGAGAATTCAATTTCCTATCTCTCGTATGGTACACTCCATCAAATGGTAAAACGGTATTTGAAAGAAACGAATTGTCTAAAAAAAAATGATGGCATCATCCTATGCAGTCCATACTAACTATCGTCATCTAAATCTTCATCTAAATCTGACTTCATTGATAATAACGAGGTTTGATTGTCATAGAACCTGATCCGTTTCGTTCAAATACCGTTTCATGATTTGTTGAGTGTACAGTATTTTGGGGATCCTAATTTTATAGTTATTACATTTGAAATATTGCTAACTTTATAATAAGGCAATAAGTTGCATAAATACTTCCCCAACACATAGAACATGCACACAAATATTTTCATATTCAAAACTTTCTGGGACGTGCACTCCCGGGCTCCGGGCCCACTGTCATTTCATCTTTCCCCCAGTCCCACTCCTAATTCCACGTGTTTCCAACAGCACATTTCGATCATCAGATGATGTACCCATGGACCGAACATCATCGTGAACTGCTACACCGTGAGACGTTCAACACATTATTATCGTCAAAATAAAGCAAGTCCGTTATGTAGATTTTGCAATTGGTACTGGAAATATCTTTTACTTCACCATTCTATTGATACAAGGGTTTAACAATCATTTACAGCAATTTCAATCAACTGGTCTCTTTTTATTTATTTTATTTGAAAAAGAGCTAATCATACTGGAGGTGCATGAGGCTTTGCATGTATAGTATTGTCACGCACAGTGTAACTTTTTTCTTCATTTGTGTGATGTTTTTTTAATGTTTTGTATATTACTCTTCTAATGATAATAATCATCGCAGCGTTGGGATTGAAACAGGGGCTGGGACGGAAATAAGAATAGAGAAGAATCGATATTATGTTTTTTTATGTTAATCGGAATAAGAGTTTTTGTTGGAGTGGGATTTTTGTTCTTCTTTGAGTTGTAAGAGATGATTGCACTTTTCGTCGATAATGCTACGTTTTAAAATAATTTTTGTGGTCGTCTCTACAACTTTGCTAATTGCTACTATGTTGCAGACATATTCACTTAAATATTGTAATTTTTAGTTCTGGGTTTGATTTTCTCGCCTTCTTCTGTTATTATTCTCGTATAACATGGTATAACTTTTCTGCAGAAATTATAAAAATGCTTAGTACCTATAGCAAATAATCAGTATATTTAACTGATAGGTATTGCAACTGCAACTGATGAAGTTGATCATGCATTTGCCATCAGCATAATTTACAGATAGCTATAAGGGACAAATTTACCAATCAAATTCGATTGCTGTCTCTAATGCAGGTAGAATTCAACCAAAAACTTAAAAGTATAGGTATATACCAACGGCTTTTATATATTTTTTACGATATCCGTAGACCTTATGTACCACAAAGAAGAAGACATTGTATTTAGACTAAAAATGCTCAAAGTTGGACAAATATAATTTTTTCGAGATTTAAGTTTTCATTTTCCTTTTGTATTTATTTTCTTTTGACAACATCACAATGTAAAAAACTACACGAATATCTAAAAAAAAAAAAAGCTTTTTATGCAGTTGCAAGTCTCAATTGATCTTGTGGGTGCACGCGGTCACATCATGGTTCTTTATTGTCCAATCCTACAGAGATGAAACTGAGGAAAGATTGTGTTCCTTTACACAGTTTTAAACGGTTCGAAAACACGAGTTTCTGGATTTGGTTGATGCGACTAGATGCGAATTTCGCGTGATGCAACTTCGTTTCTACACCATTTATTTTGTACTTGAAACTTGAAAAAAATTAACGACTAACTTTTAGACTCTGTTTTTGCGAGATCTTGTTTATTGTATTTTCTTGTCCGGTGTTACAGAGCAAATTGGCTCAGGCAGAAAAGTTCTGATTTGCACTCTAGAGGTCCCGGGAGCGAGAATGGAAACGACAAAGAGTTGCTTATGGGAGAAGTAACTGATTGAGCTGATTTGCTTTGCTGTGCAGTCAGATGCGCATACGTTTTACTGGGCAGCCTCAGGAATAAAACTCTCTATGGGTAGACAAATTCTAACTTGAGAAAATTTAAGCTGGGCAACTTAATTAAAAAATAACTTTATGGTTAGGCAGAATAAAACTTGTGAAAAATTCAATATAAAAAGTGAGACCGCGGCTGGATTCGAACCGACGTTCTTTTGCACCACATGCCAATGTTTTACCAACTGAGCTATTGGGTCTGCGATATCTGATTGGTTCATAATACACACAGCTTACGCGCATTCAACATCGCAGCGGAGCATCTTAGTGGAATAGCCGATTATCCCATAAGGAACTCTTTGTCGTTTCCATTCTCGCGTCCCGGGATCGATTCCCGCGGACGTCCGTTCTGACTGTGTTTTACGTGATTTTCCCTCAGTCGCGAGGTAAATGCTAAATCCTGCCCTGGCGCACGGAAAATGGAAGGGAAGGGAGAAATGGAAGGTTCTCTACTATTAGGCCACGACCGCCTCCGCCACGCCCGCCTCCCATCTCTACTAATTCTTCATCATCTTACTCAAAATCAATTACCCGTCGCCATTAGACTAGATGCAGAACAGTGTCACATTAAACACAACTCAAACAAGTAACAAATAACAATACATCGTTCGTTTCGTACGTTTAGTTGAAAAACATGAATATTCGTTGGCTTGTATGCTTTATGAATAATAATGGTTTACAAGGCAAAATTACTATGATTTAATGTAGGTTATTATTATCTTATTTTCGTTCGACAGGGGGAATGACATGTAAGACAATGAAACTGTAATTATTATTTCTAATATGTATTTTCTGGAATAAAAATCTTACCTTCTACTTGTACATTTGTGTACCTAATTAACAACAAAAAAAGTACTATGGACAAATGTAATGCTTATAGGCCTAGTTGTACCCATCTTATAATGGTTGTTCCTTGTAGTTAGGTACAACCATTATAATTATAATAATTCTTATAATTCTTATTACTAATTAGGTCCAATATCCAGGCTAAGTCACTGACATTACATCTACTATTTTACACCATTTGCTACTTGGTCGTTGACGTGACGTAAAGGAAAACGTATAATATTATAACCGTATAATATTGTGTTGCCTTTATAAGAAAGCTTGCTTACAATGAAGACAATATAAATAGAGAGAAATTACATGCTTTCTGGTAAGTATAACTACTTTACTAAATTTTGATGATTCACTTATTCACATTACAAACAGGCAGGAGGCACTCTGTGCTAGTAGAAATTATTCAAAAGTCCCCCCCCCCCCCCCTTCCCCTCCCTCCAACATATTATAATACAAGTGCGGGGCGCGTATATTTTTCTGACAAAGACTTTTAAATGGTAGAAGAAAAATGTACCTTTACTAAAATGTGATTGCTTACTATTTTAGAGTATACCAGATAGTTACTATCCTATAATTTTCCTTTCTCTTTCACCATTCTATGAAAATAAAGTATAAAAAGAATACCTTTTAACCCACAAATTAATTAAACATTTTAATTAAGAAAGGAGCAATTTAATACCAATAACATTTATTAATGCGTGGGTAATTAAGTGCCAGAATACTACAGCATGTGTTATACTTCCATATCATCTCTATTGTTGGGTTGAGTAAGTTATTAGAGGTTTTGTTCTGGTAAATTGTTCTTCCCATTTAAAAGTCTTTGCCAGAAAACTTGTCTCGTCCGGCGAGCATTTCCCCGGAAAAGTTTTGAATTTCGATATTGAATTTGACACTTTTGAGCACTCTAACTTTTTAAAACAGGACTGCTTATTTTTATTATTTCTCTTTGATAAAACAACTAGTCCTGCAATTCTATGCATAAAATTATACATTCTAAGAAATTGTCTAAAAAAAGTGTTGATTTGAGACGACAAAAAAATGTGTTGATTGATTTCAAGAAAATCAAAATTGTCACATTTTGTAGATGATTTCTTAGAGTGTAGTTATTTTCCAATCATGTTTTTATTGAACACATCTTGCCCCCCCCCCCCCCCCCCCGTGCAGGAGCCTCTTTTTGTTCCTCCTCGAGCTTGGGAGCTTGGCGCCCTGTGCAGGGCCTCTTCTGGTTCCCCCTCGAGCTTGGGAGCTTGGCGCCCTGTGCAGGGCCTCTTCTGGTTCCCCCTCGAGCTTGGGAGCTTGGCGCCCTGTGCAGGGGCCTCTTCTGGTTCCCCCTCGAGCTTGGGAGCTTGGCGCCTTGTGCAGGGCCTCTTCTGGTTCCCCCTCGAGCTTGAGAGCTTGGCGCCCTGTGCAGGGGCCTCTTTTGGTTCCCCCTCGAGCTTGGGAGCTTGGCGCCCTGTGCAGGGCGCCAACACCAGCCACAGTGACTTTCTTCCCATATCAACCTGGAATCTGGAACGCAACTTACAAATGTCAGTGTACCACCTACCTACAGATACTTTTTCTTTTACTTTTTTTTTTAACTTTTTTATTGAAGTTCTCAGTCATATGCAAAGTACGTGTACATTATTCAGAAGGAAAACTCACCTTATACATATCATAATTTTCAAAAATTGTTATGTATACATTTTAAAATCAAGATAGCTTCTTGACTTTACACACGAAGAGCAATAGAAATTTTAACACAAGAAATACGCGTAACCCTTTTCGCCAAAAGTATTTTGGATAAGGCAAGTTTTGAATACTATTGTTACAAATGTTACTTTTATACAGAAAATGTTTCCCTATAATCACAATTTTCTTTTTTAATTAAGATATTCTTATTTCAAAAGCTACAATTTGAAATTATCTGTGATAACTTTCAAAAATACATTAAAAATACATTAAAAGACACAAATAATAATTGGATGCAGTTTTGCGTCCAAAAAGGTGCTCATTCATAGATTAGGCGCGTTATGTTAGTGAATCGATGATAAAGAAGACAAGCTTTGATTTAAAACAAACTTTTTAGATGACTTTAAAGCGCAGAGTTGAGGAGTTGTATATTTTCTTGCCAATCAAGATTTAAGATTGAGAACAACAAAATCATTTTTTTGTAAAACAACATGGCGAATTTTGCTTCTATAAATGACAGAATTTAATCTGATTTGTAATGTAGCTCTTATCACAAACACGTTTTTTTTCATCTCTTTCATATTTTTTTTATCATGATACTAAATTGATTCTAGATCTTGCATGTTAGAACTGGCGTCGGCGACTCTTCACAGTTAATAAACATTATTGGTGGGTGCCTACATTAGTTGCCCAAGCCCAATAAAAATTTAAAACTAATAAGTAAAAAAAAAGTTTCCCAAATACATTACTGTGCTTCAAGCTGGTTACGAGATTTTGGATAATTGGTCGATTAATTTGAATTTCCGTCTTCTAATTGTCTAGATTATAATTATTCAGAGCTTATTCCCCAGATTAGATTCTATATGTGACATTTATAAAACCGGACTAGGTATAAACTAGTTCTGTAATTGCTTATAGTTACCGGCGATTACTAAAATGTATTGGAAATAATTAGTCGTGAAAGTGGAAATATTTTATACAAGGTATTTTATTTATTGCCTACCATAAGATTTTCAAGAAGCAATAATTTGTAAGAGTGCTATACCAGAAAAAAAAATTACAATTTCTCCGATGAAATTACAAAATAAAAGTGATGGTCTCACTGTATATTTGTTTACGTCTTCATCGACGCTGTTCACATTTGCAAAGTTCTTTACAAAAATGTAATCAAGTAAAATGTTAAGTAAGTGAAAACCAATTACTTAAGATTAAACGAAACTGTTCGGTTTTATTCGACATTTTACTGCAATTGAAATTTCCATCATCGTGATTGGAAAGGGCTAAGGTATCCTTCTATACTTACAATCTCAATAGTTGTCATCATCACAGATTTTTATGTCTCAATATAAATAAATGTTTTCCACTCTCGAAATATTTACTTATTAATTTCAGTGATGTATCAAAATTTAATGTGGGTTGTATGCCATTAATTTAATGAAGTGCACGTGTAAAAGACAGATGCTCATGCCCATTGACCCCTGAATAAACGAAATACATTTCATTATTTTAATATTTGAAGACTGTGAAGATGTAGATACAACACGCAATTTGCAGTTAAACGCGTTGTTCTCGACTTCATCTCTCCATCTGCATTGTTTGCTTGCATTTACACATGCATTTTACGGGTGGTATTTGGAAGTCTTGAGTGAGCCTCCAGCCAGCAAGAAGGCCGTGCTCCAGCGGCTCCAGTCATTTACCTCCAGTCGTATAGCGCTGACATCTAGCGGTAGTGTTCATAGTTTCCCGCGCCGTGTGTTCGGTCTTGTCTGGAATGCGCTACTCTCTCATTGGTCAGTTGGAAAACGCAGAAAATGGTAGGCGGTCTGTTTTGTAGTCTGATATTTCAGTATATTGTGATTTTTAAGAGTATTTAATCACGTAAATCGGTGTAAATAATACCATTGTGGATCGTGCTTAATCAATAGCTACCATATAGGAATGCAATTGCTTATTTTAGCTTAATGATACGACGGTTTCATCGATTGACCATTTCAGTAATAACAAGTGCGCATGCGCGTACAAGCGCGTTTCTTCCCCGAAATTGATGGAAGACGGCTTTCTTGATTTGATTCGAGATCTTTGGTAAATTTTAGTTATGGCTGATCAGGCGTCGAGGAAGGTCGCTGGCAGCTAAGCGACGAGTGCGGAACCGACAGTCAAGATGACGAGTTTTCTTACAAAGACACTCCCAGTGGCAAGCCAAGCACAATGACACGGAACTAAGGTCTACCTGGTGAAACAGGCGTGTGCAATGAGTTAACAAGTGATATGGTGTTAATTTCCAGCCTTTATTGTGAAGTTTGAAACCATTTGTTGTGACCACGTTAATGAATCTTCTCCGCCTGCACTCCAGCCTCTAAGTCCAGCCTCCCTCTGTTTTGATACTCCGGTGTACTACACATGTCGCTATCCAAGTTCCGTGGTACTTGTATCATGCTCGATTCTATAGCTTCCTATATGATACCTTAAATACCTACCTAGTGAATGTAATCACATTGGCAAGAGCAAGTGCGTGGAAGTGACAGTTAATATAGCATCGCCGCAGAACTCGTGTGCATCAATATGAGTTCATTGTTGACGACTTGGGGTTATGGTATGTCATTGATTGACCGAGGAAATAACCCACTCTTTAGTTAGCGGTAAGTGATCGAATATAATTCGTTTCTTACAATGGGTGATGGAATTTCTGACATTTCTGTCTGTACCGTAGCCAAGTATTTCGGCACGTAGGTATCGTGCCTTTGTCAGTTTCGAGTAGGTAGAGGAGGCTGCTTCGCTAGCGCCAGCTGTGAAATGGGAGCTATTGAACGAAATCCAAACAAAAGATTGGATCCACTCGGAACTCTAGAGACTCACCTATCCAAATATTGGTTCTAGTCATGCTTTATGAGATTAGATTCTCAAAGTTAACGTTTCAACCGTAGCAAGTATATTTTCATTTTAATCACGATACATAGAGGGAGGTAGTACACCTACAAAACTCCCGTCGATTCATGCAAATTCAAATTGACTTTGATCAATTAAAATTGTATGATCAGAAGTTGATACATGAATGAAATGTTCCTCTTATTCATGTATTTGCTGGTGATGATGTTAACAAATCGATATTCTGCACGGAAATCTCCACATTGTAATAATTTGTACTCGGTCATTGATTACTGATTAGGCGTCGAGTACAGTCGTCTGCTTTCGGCCACATTCCCGATTCCATTAATTAGTGTTTCCACATTCCCGATTCCATTAATTAGCGTTAATAATTCATTACGAAAGTCTATCTCTTAAATGTTCCTCAAATGAACGTACAATTCAGCAAAGCCTTCCACTAAAAAAATCAAAGGAACCAGCTAATAAAAACAACAATCAAACAATAAAAAGCAAACAAAACAACACCGCTGCTTCGAGTCACAAACCACTCAACCACTCATAAAGGAGAAGTACAGAATTTTATGAGCATTTGTGATGCCTGATGTGAGATTCGAACCTACGCCCTTTAGAATTTAAGTTTATATGCCGAGCCATTAGGGAAAGATTAGCGCAGGTCATAAAATCTGAATCCTGATGAGCTATTATTTTCTGGGGACGTGAGATGCTTCGGATATATCAGCTATTGTTTATTGGACTGCAATTCACTATAGAACGCTTTCCCCCTCAATCTTATTGCACTGACAGCACCACGATCGGCACTAAGATCTGTGATTTCTATCGTATCTTACTTCTATTCAACTCCGAAGAGAGGATTGCAGAGTCATTGAACAACAATACGCTTAGCAATAACTTGCTAATGCTAGGCCATGTTTGGTTCTGTGCAATGGAAACGAGTTACGGGGCAGGGGCGACGGAATTTCTCCCCGTTACACCGGCGTGCATCACCCGCTAACAGATATCGTGGTGCCCGCACTTCTAAGACAAAAGAAGTCACAGTTCTCAGAACGGTTCAACTCCTCTCATTGCTTTCTATCATACGAACAACGTGCCCTTTCCGCAAACCTTCCTTCCACCTTCTCCCAAAATCACTCGCGTTACTGTCGTTATTAGCCTAGTCTACAGAACTTCCCACTACAAATTCACTTTTTTTTAAAGTACCTACGTCAATCGTATCCGTTCTCTTCTTTTCAGACACTTTTAGTAGGTATTTGAAACAATACCTCTAGGTAATAAAAACAACAACAGTATTTTTTATTACAATTCAAATCCTACATCTTTCACATCCAAATCTTCCCATCCTGATAACTTACATAACTTACAATAATATCTAGGCTAATAATGTCTAAACGATTGTAAAAAGTAAAAACATAAAACATTCGTCCTTCTGAATGTTCCCCCTCCCCCACTGTAGAAGATATGTGAGTTTAGCCAGTAGACGATGGCGATTGATTTTGTCATGAAATCTAATAGGATAAGGTTTGGTACCATCTTCCTTTCCATTCCTTTTATCGCTTCATCTGTTACATCTAAAAGTGTCGATGTTTTTCATTGATTTTGTCTGAATCCTGCCTGTTATAGGTAAACGCGCAGGTTTTTCACGACGAATCGGTCCAATATTTTTGACATCGCTGGTCCCTTGTCTTTTGTATTATCAAACATTCCTTCCAAGAGAACCACGTTTCCGGAAGCGATCTATAGAATTATTTACCTTATACTTGTGGCATGCACAGCTACAAATAATCTCATCAATATCGTGTTTCTTTTTGCACTCCAAAAGTCCCGGCTACGGTTCCTGCGACCTTCCGAATGATTTTTTCGTGGTTTCCCTTAGTCCAGCGGCAAATGCTGGGAAGGTTCCCTACTAATAGGCCGCGACCGTCTCATTCCCACCTACCATCCTTACCCATTTATTATAATTATCATTCATCCGTTGTAGTTGCAGAACATGCGACGGTAATCAACATTAAAAAGCTTTCGTCCTTATTTTCTTCTCCTTATTTTATCTCCTGCGCTAATACTCTCCAGCTGCTCTTGTAAGTTGTACCTTATTGAGTATTGTTCTTCTATTGATCGATGGTATTTGAATCATCGAAGCGTGCTGAATGGAGTCCATATTAAAGTTGTCAGTAACTAATAGATAATAACTAATAGATTAGTCGGAACGAAGCAAGGGACAAGGGTCACAGTGTGTGTGTGTGACTGCGGCTGGATCTTGGTCTACGCCAATCGTCTCCATCAAAGTGCACTCTCACGTTTTCTCTCCTAGCCACTTGACTTTGAGAATGGAGTTGAGGGGACAGAACACTGAACGGAGTGGAGTGGTGACGTTTGATACGAACAACAGAACAGAGGAATAGACAGAAGTTGAACAGACAGGGTAGAATGTAATGCATTGCCAACTATCCTTCAAACTGGAGTGTGCAGTGGATGGGAGTGGAATGGAATCAGGGTCGTACAGAGTTCTTGTCAGCGTCTAAGTGGTTGCCATCCGCAGAGAGGAGTGTATTCATCAGTCAATGATATTACCAGGAGAATTGGAACCTCCTTGAGTGGTTGGAAAACAAATCATCATTTGGAATAATGATACACTTAGAAAGAGGTTCGTTAGCCAATTCAATTGTATCTCATTGATCAATTCTAGAGGTAAGGTGAAACACTTGATTCCTTCTGGATTCTCGGTTCCTTTGTAAACCCAGTCGGATGTCGCTTTTGCAGGGGGGCGGCAAACAGTTTGCCAGGATACATTTGCCAGGCTTGCTGGTTTAGTCAAATAATGTTTCTGGACAGTATATTTTTCTAACTGCCGCATCTATTATGCATCTATTAAAATATTTGCTAGGTGCTCCATTAGACTGCTTTCCGCAATCTCTCACTGTACCTACCACTAATCTCTATTGATCGTAAAGTGTATTATGATTATAAATTAGTGGGAGTGGGACCTAAGTGTGATCTGTAGGAAATATTTTAAATCGTACCAATTTGAAAGCTTCAGTAAGGATGAAGATTATTTTTTACGGTAAAAAATCTCTTAACTAGTCAGCGGTGTAACTTCGGATCCCCCCCCCCCCCCCCCCCCCCCCGCAGAATGTTTTAGGGCCCCCTTACTTTTTATGCCAATTGCGAACATTTTGTACGCCATTTCAAAAACACAAACGTCGGTCGATAATAATTAATTTACATCTCTTTAAACTACTACAATTTTTATTTTGAAAATGCTATGATTTTCGATTTAGGTTTGGATAAAGCTCCTTCCAGTGTAAAACTGGCCAAATTACGATAAGTCGTCCAGTCTCTAGCCCAATCAGTTACCAAACAGAATAAGATGCATATATACATCAGATAAAACAACAATACGTTTCGTTAAATAGCCTATTCTTCATTTTTATCGATATTTTGCTTTTTGTGGTATTCTTTCTATCCAAATTTCGCCCCCACCCCACTAGCCCTTGCGGGGGCTGCATCATTGAAGTAGCGCCAGTGATTTGAGTGATTCCAAGCTGCCAATGCAAGAGATGCTTAGATATCAGAACACAATGTCTTCTATTGTATTATCAGCAATTAAAGGTGTTTATAGTCCGAGTAACATGTGTTTACAACATATTATTTACCATTCAATTGCATTCGATTCATGTTACGACATTACTATCTCGATCAATGTTTTCAACCAACGCGAATGTGTTACCGTGAACCTAGAACTATTATTGTTGCAGTATTACTGATATCTGGGCTCTATTTTGACCTTACGCAATAGAGGGCGAACTCATAACCACAATTTTTGAGATGGTGACCCCTGCTAAAAAAATCTTGGCAAGATCTTGCAAGTTAATACGCTTTCCTGCAAGTTCTTGTTAAGATAGCAGGGACCATTTCAAAGGATTTCTTATTATACCTAATTAAATTAGTTTTAATAGTTTTATAATATCTTTGTAATGTTGAAGAGACAAAATTTAGAGAATTAATTGCTCTTTGTGTATCGTTGACTATTTAAACAAATTATAAAGTTGAGAGCAGTTTTAAATTTATGAAATCCACTCAATTTCAATTTCAGCGCTTTTTATGCACGATATTAACCGCGCAAAACTTTTATGAGGCCAGCATTTTTATAAAAGTTGTAGTGCACAAAGAGCAATTTATTATACACAACTTGACCTCTTCGACCGTCCTTGCTTCATTCAGTACTAGTACCTACTAGTAGGCACCTACTACCTATTCAACTAGACGGTCACCATCTCGAAAATGGCAGAGATCTTCATTGGTCGTCGTCCTTCTCATGATTCATGATCATGTATTATCACTCACTTATCACGATTGAAATAACTTGAAATATTAATTTCCTAGTGTATTGAAAATAGTCAAGTAGTAGTACCTACGCTTACAAATTATGAGTGTTAACTGTTAAGTATAAAACACAGTGGAAGTACGAGGGTGTGGGACGAAATTTGGAATGATTTGGGTGAGCTACTCCTTTCGGCTGTTTTGTCACGGACCTGTTTCCTTTTTCTTTTATTGTTTGTCTGTTCCTGCCGCCATACAATTAGTCGCGATTCTCCGGTCGAGCTGAAATTTTGCACACCACATGTAAAGACCAACAATCCGTCGATGCAATCCGTCGATTGCTTAAAATTTTTAAAAATATCTTCTGATTGGTTTAATTATTTGACCTGTTGCATGGTTATTAAGACCATGAATTTAATATTTGATCAATTTAAATTTGATCAAATTTGCCAAAGGTTCAGTCAAATCGTCCATTTGGTTAAAATTTTCAATAGGTATATATCTTCCGATTGGCCGAAAATCAAGATATTCCGATTAGAAGTTCAAATTTTGCATGCTGATCAATACCCACATTATCTCATTTTCCAAATTTTCAGCCCAGTCGGTAAAGTACAGACCTGTTGCCATTAATTATCCACGGTAACTCAAATTCACGGCGTTTGGATCTGTTATTCAATTATTCCAGAGTGTATGTAAATTGGAAAGTCAGAAATAATGCTACAGTTATGTTTGAGCGAGTGAATCGTGTTTGGCCGGAGATGTAGGTACGTATCCGTGCTCGCTTATCAACGCGTTAGGTACACATAGCGTTTTCCTATATAGTTACATTGCATTTAATTTGGCATTTTTTTTGTTATTGTGCACACAAACATGCACCAAACAACGTTAGTTCCTACCCTACCTAATTTAAATTGATTTATATACCTATACGGGTTGGGGTTTACAATCAAATATTTATTTAGTAAATTAGTGTCAACAATTTGTTTCGTTCTTTATCTTTATGTACACGTCCTAATTCAAAGGGATCGTATTGACAATGACATTAGTTCCTAGATCTTCCTTGAGGGGGGATTTCCCACCATGCCCCTCCCTGTACTTCCGACTAGTATACACTGTCATCTAACCTAAATATGGACTTTCATTCCTCCGTAATCGTACAAGACAATACTGGATTGTCCCGCCCAACTAATAGGCCACTACCACTTCCTTCCTACTCCGTCATTCATACTCGGTGTCATTGTCATCACCCAGTTTTAAACAATACAAAGTGGAGTACTAACTGTATTCATACGCAGAGGGCAATGTTTAGGAGAGATGATGATGTTAGTAAGTCAGTGATAAATATTTTTCATCTCAACTCAGATTTTTTTGTTAAATTATTTGAATGGTTCGAAAATTAATGACGATATTTATGAAATGTAGAATTTACCTTGGGTGTCAGTCGACTCGAGTCTTCTCTTGGGGACAAGCTGTAAGTTTGTTGTGAAAGAGCATTTATCGCTCTTATTCGTGGGGTAGTGAACATTTTAGTATGTTGTGGTGATTACGTAGGTACTCTAGGGTAGTAAACGTTCTTTTAGAGATGGCTTCTTACGTTTATGAGATTGAAACACATTTATTTTTAAAATGCATTGCTTTGTGACGTTCGCGTTGTAGCATTGACGTGTTGTATGCAGCGTTGACGTGTTGTACGCAGCGTTGACGTGTTGCATGCAGCGTTGACGTGTTGTACGCAGCGTTGACGTGTTGCATGCAGCGTTGACGTGTTGCATGCAGCGTTGACGTGTTGTATGCAGCGTTGACGTGTTGCATGCAGCGTTGACGTGTTGCATGCAGCGTTGACGTGTTGTACGCAGCGTTGACGTGTTGCATGCAGCGTTGACGTGTTGCATGCAGCGTTGACGTGTTGCATGCAGCGTTGACGTGTTGTACGCAGCGTTGACGTGTTGCATGCAGCGTTGACGTGTTGTACGCAGCGTTGACGTGTTGCATGCAGCGTTGACGTGTTGCATGCAGCGTTGACGTGTTGTATGCAGCGTTGACGTGTTGCATGCAGCGTTGACGTGTTGCATGCAGCGTTGACGTGTTGTACGCAGCGTTGACGTGTTGTATGCAGCGTTGACGTGTTGCATGCAGCGTTGACGTGTTGTACGCAGCGTTGACGTGTTGCATGCAGCGTTGACGTGTTGCATGCAGCGTTGACGTGTTGCATGCAGCGTTGACGTGTTGTATGCAGCGTTGACGTGTTGTATGCAGCGTTGACGTGTTGCATGCAGCGTTGACGTGTTGCATGCAGCGTTGACGTGTTGTATGCAGCGTTGACGTGTTGTATGCAGCGTTGACGTGTTGCATGCAGCGTTGACGTGTTGTATGCAGCGTTGACGTGTTTGGAGTTGTATGCTGCGTTGACGTGTTGACACTGTAGTGCTTACTTTCCGACATTGTAGCGTTGACATTTCGACATTGTAGCGTCGACTTTCCGACATTGTAGCGTCGAATTTCCGACATTGTAGCGTCGAATTTCCGACATTGTAGAGTACGGTCGGTGACAGGCAAAGATGAACCCGCTCTACCATAGGCTGACCTATACCTGGCCATGTTAAACAGGGTTCATCTTTGCCTGTCACCGACCGTAGACCAACCTGTTACGGAACAGATTGGCTGAGCGGTAACGCTCTGAACTTGTATTCCGGAGGCCCGGGTTCGATTCCCGCGGCCGTCCTTCCTGACTGGGGTTTTTTCGTGGTATTCCCTCAGTCGACAGGCAAATGCTGGCATGGTATCTTACAAATAGGCCACGATCGCCTCCTTCCCAGCTTCCATCCTTATTCCTTACATACTCTTCTGCTTCACCATCATCTCCCAATCATCATCATAATCATTCATCCGTCGCCATTAGCCTCGCTGCAGAACAGTGCGTCGCTTAGCCCCAGTTAGCGTCGATTTTCCGACATTGTAGCGTCGACTTTCCGACATTGTAGCGAATGGTGAGGAAAGCAAATGTGCTAATCAACCGTAACGCAATGAGACGAATATTTTACTTGCCCTAACGATGCCGGTAGCAGTGGATAAATTGGGCATTACAAGGAATTTATATTTTTGATAGTAGTCAAGTCCAAACCTATGATGCATTGTGCTCTCTAACCCTATTCTATGCTGTGGACTTCAAAGGGAATTTCACAAAGTGTTCAGTAAGGAAGCATAAAACCCCAGTGAGCAATCAGCTGCATGATTTGGCAATGTGAGCGTTATATATTTTTTTATTACCTATATATATTGTTTATAATACAGACATACCTACTCAGAAACGATAGTAAAGTTGAATGAAGAAGCATCTTAGAAAAAGCTCACCAAACGTCCATCTATAAGACATGATAAGATCTTGGCGCACAAATTTGCTTTTGGCTTCTCCTTAGTTCAAAAACTGTCACTTGAATCGATCAGACACCTTGTTACAGAAAAGGAATGTGAGATGGTAGGAAACCTTCAAACAATGAAAACACATCTTACTCCAAGCAATTGAAACTAGACTGATGTTCTCACTGGTGCCTGATTGCTCACTAAATGCACGTAGTACCTAAAAGCACACAATTCTCGCATGTCCAAATCGCCGACTGCTTCATTCCGGCAATAGCCAACCAATAGTAATCCCAATAAATACCGGCACCTGTATTCCGGAACTAGTTGCCCACACTATTTTACAATGTTACATTTAGATAAGATACTACGGGAAAATCCATTTGATTCCAAGAGCCATGCATCGTGTGGGGAAAAAGTGAGTGTACACCAAGTTTTCAAGATATTATTGTTTTTAATCTGAAAATTAGTTATGTTGTGTTAATTGTAATTTCCCACGAACTAACGGAATTTCTATAAAAATACTTTTTAATCGCAGAGTGTCCCTCTTTCCCGTACAGGAACTTGATTTCCACCTTGGTGTTGGACTTGTAGCACGGGAACATTGGGATGTTATATTGTGTTATGATCTTAACGCCGCACTGATGTGCAACCTGGCTAATAGCGACGACGGCCGATGATTTGGAGTATTTGGAGATGAGGTTAGGATGTAATAGTCCAGTCAAATCAGGCTTAAAAATGTCCAAACCCAAAACAAATTGCAACATTTGGTTTTTTTGTGTCATTCTCTTCAGAAACATGTCCTCTACAACATATCCAAAATCCGCCAAAATCCGCGCACCGGAAGTAGTACTTTTTAATCACAGTTTAATTTAATTTCCCATGTTACTCCGATTTTGACGAAACTTGGCAGAATTGTTAATCATCCTAAATGAAACAAATAGCTCCCTGAGCGTTTTTCTCTAAATCTTATCGTTTGGGAAATATGGCCGATCGAAAAGTCATATTTTAGTCAGTTTTCGACGATTTCGGTCAATTTGAGAGCAATTTGACGTTTTGCGAGGTCCATATTTCCCAAACGATAAGATTTAGAGAAAATATCTAAGAGAGCTTTTTGTTTCATTTAGGATGATTAACAATTCTGCCAAGTTTCATAAAAATCGGAGTTACAGGAAATTAAATTAACAGTGATTAAAAAGTACTTTTGGTGTGCGGATTTTGGATATGTTGTAGAGGGCATTTTTCTGAAGGCAATGACACCAAAAAACCAAATGTTGCAATTTGTTTTGGGTAAATCTCTCATTTGACTGGACTATAAGGTGAGAATGAGGTGGTCGTGGCCTATTCGTAGGGCACCTTCACATCGGGACACCATGGATAAAACCTCGCTGAGGCAGTGTTGCCATATCGGATTTTCGAAGCGTACTGGATCGCCGTTGAAAAGGGTACCTACTCAAAATCGACGTGAAACTCAGATTCCAAAAGCAATCGGAATTTTCAGACACCCACACACCCTACAAAACGCCAAATATTATGTTGACACGGAAAAGTGAAACAATATTTTTTTTAAAAACAAATCGCATAATGCCACTGTTTGAGGGTTGGAATAATTTGAGAGCTACACGCAGGTATTTTTCCTAATTTCAAGGACGTTAAAAATGATTGTCGTGCGTATAAAATGAGTCGGACATTTTACAATAGACAACATTTTAAACCCCGAGCGCCATCTACAACTATCAACATTGCATTCTGGGTTTAGGATGTGAAGAGTTTGACAGCTGCCTGGTTGACAGTGCTAAGATGCATAAAGGAAGAATGTTTTTCGGTGTTTATTATGTTATATCCTCTCTGTATTTAAATGTAACTAATTTTAGTGGTATTCAACATAATTATGAATAATATTAAGAATAGCAGATCGTACGGAACAATGTGTTGTGTTCCATTGTGCAAAAATAACACTAAATTTAGCCGTGAAGTGTTGTTTCAATACTTTCAAGGGACGTTGATTTGAAGAAAGAATGGATAAGACGCAATAAATTATGTTTTTGTTGAAAATTTTTAGTGTAAGATGTAAATCCAATATTGTAGATATTATTAGCCCGGGCTTGAAATCATATTTATCGCTTTCAGGGGTATTCAAGTTATTTTTCCTCTTAACAAACAGGACATTTGTAGGTAGCCGAAAATCTTATTTTTGTCAGAAATTCTGACAAAATGTGACAAAGTATGTTCCTGTATACATAACTAATTAACAAATCAATCTGACCTATTGGTTATTCATTTCGGTTTATTCATTTATTCATTTTGTTAGGGGAAAAACAGGGCAATTTTTCTTCATATTTCTTATAACCAGATTTGTTAAAATGTGCACCACATATTCTGTGGTTCTTAATAGGGGACCATTTACTACATTTTCCCTGAGATCCAATTCGCCTCACACGCCTCATTCTTTCTTCAAATCAATGTCCCTTGAAAGTAGTGAAACGACACTTCACGGCTAAATTTAGTGTTATTTTTGCTCTATGGAACACAACACACTGTTCCGTACGATCTGCTATTCTTAGTATTATTCATAAAATAATGTTGAATACCAATAAAATTAGTTACATTTAAATACAGAGATGATATAACATAACAAACACCGAAAAACATTCTTCCTTTATGCATCTCAGCACTGTCAACCAGGCAGCTGTCAAACTCTTCACATCCTAAGCCCAACATGCATCACGGCACGTCGCGCATGCGCAGTGAATTTTGAATGTTGTCTATTATGTTAGAAATTTCACACATTAAAATGCCGCGCAGCGAATTTTTTGAATTTTAGACCTGAGATTTTGTCTAAATAATCGACTTTTTAGATAAATTTGCATAAAAAACTAAATTATTGGAATAAAACGAAAATGTTCTAAAAGTGATGATTTTCAGAAAGGAGGACTGACGCATACCTGCTGAGGTTGCTGGAGTCGAGCCAGGCCTCCGATAGTACAAGTTCAGAGCCTAAACCCGTCGGGTCGGGGTTTGTATCGATATGAATGATTTCTTACCACTTATACATTACGCAGTGCCATGTGCTTGTCGAAAGAAATCGTTTTCATTTCTTGTCGTTGTCGCTCGTGAGGAATTCTAATGATATATCGAGATATCGATGATGGAATGGGGTGTGCCAACTTGACGCACCTCACAGGGGTCGCTCGTTCCGAGTGGGTGGGGGTGGGCAGGGGGTGTTCAAACCAGCGCAGTTTCACGACCATTTCTACTCGTGTGAACATGTGAACGTTCACGCAGGGCTCGGAGATCCAGTACATACCTCATGTGAGCGTGAAAAGATCAGTCTTATGCAAATGAACTCGCGGTTCGAGTGTTGATAAATTTCTCTTTGATTTGGGACAGTATTAAAAAGCTTGTAATAAAATAAAATAATATTTATTAGTGAGCGTGACCTATGAAGAGTTTTTTAATCGATTTTTATCAATATCTTTTATCAATGTAGGTAATTGTTAATAAAATAACGCTTTGTACTAGTCTTCAGAACAGTGCAATGAAAATAATTTTATAGCTTGGAATGGTTTATTATTTTTATTTTGACCTACAGACGTTTAGTGCCATATTTTTACTAAATTTCAGGCATAAACGTCTGTAGGAGTAGGACAGAATAAAAATATCAATCAATTCCAAGCTATGAAATTATTTTCATTGAACTGTTCTGAAGACTCGTACAAAGCCTTATTTCGTAACAATTACATTGGCAAAATTTATGGATACAAATCGATAAAAAAATACTCTTTAAGGTCAAAATCATCACTCGGCCGTCTTAGCTGCTCAAATATCAAATTGTCGCATGGAAATAGTATTATTGATACTTGGAATACAACATTTTTCCCGTTGTGCAGTCAGTGTCGCGTATAACTTATGATGAGATGAGCCCTTTCGCAGACTCCCAATTTTATTCGTGAGCAAACTTGCTTTACCTAAAAAAGAACCCCATAAAAAACACTCCGTGTAAAAATACCAGCCAAGTCTCTTCAATTAAAAAAAATAGAAGAAATCTAAAAATTCAGCACTGAAAAGTAGTGATATCAAAAAATTGGCCAAGTCAAAACTTTTCAAAAAATACTTGGCGCATCGTGCATATAAATAGTATAGAAGTAGGCAGAAAATGAAATGTACTCATCTACACATGTCCTAAAAAAACGATGCGCCAAGTATTTTTTGAAAAGTTTTGACTTGGCCAATTTTTTGATATCACTACTTTTCAGTGCTGAATTTTTAGATTTCTTCTATTTTTTTTTAATTGAAGAGACTTGGCTGGTATTTTTACACGGAGTGTTTTTTATGGGGATATCACTCCTTTTTTCAGTTTATTATTACAACTTGTAACATATTGTGGCACCAAAGATTATAATTCTTTTAAAAAATAAGATTTTGTGATTTGGTTGCTAAGAAAAGTTGTGCTTGTTACTGTGTTAATGCTATAAATAATATGTTACAAAGTATAGCAAAAGTTTCGTTCCAATCGGTCCAGCCGTTCTCGAGTTACGGCATCACTTCCGGTTTTCAAAATGGCGGTTGACATCACTGCCACCTAAAATTTGTATCTATAAATGTTATGTAACATTATAAGCCTTCTGAATATGTAGTTATTGATATAAGAGATGATTTTAGTCAGATTTGTCATTTTTATGACGTCATTTCCGGTTTAGGTTATAGAACATTTCTTCTTTCACTATTGGTATACCTTATAGATGACCTTCTAAATCGAATGGCGCTAATTTCGTTCTAATCGGTCCAGCCGTTTTTGATATATGACGTCACTTCCGGTTTAAAAATGGCGGCACAAAAAAATTATAAGAACAAAGGTATCATCAGACGCCAAAAGTGCACATGTGGTAAAATTTTCATATCGATCGGTTCAGCCGTTTAGGCTGTGGCGGTGATAGCAACGTTTCCTGATATCTGAATCTGAATCATCATCAGATAGCTTTTAAAAGGGGTGTAATTTCACTGTTTTCACGGCCCTCTAGCACCCAAACGGCATAACGTATTGTTCCCAAATTTGGTATATGTTGTCAGGTGGGCCATAGCTCGAAATTAAGTTATTTCGCAACAATGTGAGATTTCCCAATTTTGAGATCCAGTAGGCCGAAAATGCCATGTTGTTGCTTACAGTGTTTAGTCTGCTCCTCAGTTTATTAGGCATTTACGGTATGTTGAGTGAGTGTGAGTGTATAGTACGACTTGGCTGGGTGGAGCGACCGCTCCACTAGATTTAAGACGAATTTTGTGCGAGTTAGATACCAATTATTGTGTGGAAATAAAAATATCGTTATTTCTAACTCGAGCGCCTTGCTAACAAATTGGCTGCTCATCCCTCCCGGCTGATTTCAATATCTAGCGCCATGTTTACCCAATTTAGACGCTTCAATGCTTGACATCAAGTACTTTATTCGAGCATTTGAAGGCAGAGTTGATCTCTAATTTACGTTTTATCATCTATTTTGTTTACATTAGACCGTGGCAACATTGTCAATTAATTAAAAGACAGTTCAATGATTTGATAATGATATGGAAATGAATCGAATGTTCGAGAAATTGGCACTCAATGAACGCTGACCAACTAGACGGTAAATTCTCTCTGCACCACTTCACTCGATCACATTTAATGTTCACCTCTCCAGAGTGGTTTCCGGTTCTACAACTAGGTAAATTGTGTCTGTGATTTGGGACTCCTCGTGTCCTATAATTAACTAGGTACCACATCATTTGGTTGCGGAAATCACTATGTGGCCTGAGACCACACAGTCATTATCTGGTCGGCGTCGGCGTCGGCGTCGGCATCGAACCAGGAACCTCAGACTGGAAATGTTCGACATGTGAACTCAATTTGGACCGATTTTCATTTTGCGTATATCTGCAGAAAGATAAAGTTTCTGTTGATTATCTCTTGAAAATTGGATGAAAAGAGAAAATCTATAATTATAAGGGCAAGAATGCTTAGGATCTATGAAACGTCCAAAAAGGCAGGCAAAAAGTACCTTAAAATCAATGCTTAATAAAACTATTAAAATGGGACCATAAAACCCCAAAAAAGTACCAATGAAATGGTATAAATTAAATTATTATTATAAATGTGTCAATGTGTCAAGTATCGTTGTTGAATGGTCATCCAAGTGGAGGATGGAAATTTTGTGAAGACAACAATTTTATTTGTAACTTGAAACAAATACCTATTTGATATTATTTTCCGAAATAATTTTAAAAAGGACAAAAATACCTTAAAATAGCAAGAAAGGGCTGAATTCATAAAAAAAATTGAGAAGAAAGTATTTTCAGGAAAAATAAAACACTTGTTTTTGAGATCGTATCATTTTTAGACGAGTCTGAAGTCTGAACAAAAAATAAATACATAAGGATATGTCCTAAACATCCTATTCCTAGCCCTACTAATTATTATGAACGAGTCTTATTTTGATGTACTATTCTCTGTGACATCGCTATGAGTTGTGACTATGGTGTTACTGTTGCGCTATTGTACTCAAGGGTGAGCTGGAAAGGGCTCGCGAGAGCCCTTTTTTAAACATG
Source organism: Leuctra nigra (assembly GCA_934045905.1). Lineage (NCBI taxonomy): Eukaryota > Metazoa > Arthropoda > Insecta > Plecoptera > Leuctridae > Leuctra > Leuctra nigra. The sequence goes on from OW203763.1 coordinate 38,070,650, forward strand.
CATTTTTACATAGCCCTTGTTAAAAAAATAATAAAGTAACAAATATGTATTTGAAGAAACAGTTCTCCGTGATCAGATATCAAATTGTTAAAATGCCTATCTTTGTTTTGATTGAATTTATAATTTTACCGTGCCTGTGTGCCTTTGTGGCTTTCAGGGGCTTCCCCCCCCCCCCCCCCCCCCAATTCCCTATTGTTTTAGTGCGCAAACGTCATGTTCCACAATTTTTTTGTTTCTGAAACAGATCCATCATTCTGTTCATGTCCAGCCCTTTGTTAACAAATTGGCAGCTCGCACCCTGGTTTTACGTGTTTCCACCTACCTATTCATGCTACTTGCTTGTATTGTGTGATTTGATAGCAATTGTTATATTTGTCATTTAGTTTTTTTTAGGTAGATTTGCATGTATCTTGTGTAGGTATAATATAAACAGATTATTTAATATTGAACTATGCCTAATTTGTACGATGGATTACTATGAAAATATTAAAACGTTCGATTCTGGGCGGAATTTTTGTAATTTGATTTGATTTTGTGTGTTATCATATTTTTAAATGGATTTGTTTTTAGTACATCATGAATACATTTATTTAGGTGAGAGCTCTTTTCAGGGATTTTTGTTAGATAGGTATACGACCCATACATACCCTCTCAATTTCTAGTATTTGAGAAATAAAATTAGATTCATTTTTACGGTGGTAGTTGATACATGTGTTTAGAAAATGTAAAAATCATTAGATGGTATTCCAATGGACCCACATCACATGTGATCGCTGTTTGGTTGGACGAAGACTAAAGTCTCTGTGTTGTGTGTTTCAGATGGTGTTTGCGAGCAGTGAACAGTAGCTCTGTCCCCCCGTCACTATGAATGTGGGTAACGGAGTTTTGCCTGCTCTCCTGCTAATGCTAGTCGGCATTGGTACAGCAGCTAGAGCTCACATTGTCGCTCAGTATCCGCACCTCAACGCGAGCCGCCTCCGCTTCACGCATCTCACGGTGGACCGAAGCACCGGTCGCATCTACGCCGCCGCCGTCAACCAGCTCCTCCAGCTCGACGGCAACCTCCGTCTTGAGGAGACCGTCGTGACGGGCCCCCGGTCCGACAGTCCGCAGTGCCACGCCAGCGGCTGCAACTCCCCCGAGATCGAGACCAAACTTATGGATAATGTGAACAAAGTTCTGGTGATCGACCAGGAGTCGAGGACGCTGATAGCGTGCGGTTCGCTTTATCAGGGCGCGTGCGAGAAGTACAAGATGTCCAACGTGTCGCTCGGCTCCGAGTTCATTCCAATCAGCATAGCGGCCAACGACGAGGCTGCCTCGACGTACGCTTTCATCGGGCCGGAACATTACAACCCGTGGGGTCGGTCCAACGTCCTATACGTCGGTACGACGTTCACGAACACTGGGGAGTACCGGCACGACGTTCCGGCCATAGCCAGTAGGAATTTGTATAACTTAGATCTGGCCGAATACTCGTTTTCGAAGCAATCTCTTATGCGAATCGACGTGAAATACAGGGACCACTTCCTAGTGCGGTACGTGTACGGTTTCAACGCCAGTGAGTTCGCCTACTTTGTGATCGTGCAGAAACAGTCGCCTCTGCCGGGGCAGGAGGAGTTAGGTTATGTGTCGCGCCTCGCTAGGACTTGCATCAACGACGCCAACTACGACAGCTACACGGAAGTGACGCTGCAGTGTCGCGTGTCGGTGTCGGAGACGTACAACCTGGTGCAGGACGCTAAAGTGACGCCGGCGGGGGCGGACTTGGCGGCGAGTCTCGGGGTGGAGGTCGGCGATCCCGTCCTCATGGCTGTGTTCAGTCCCAGTCGAGGGATCACCCCCGATCCGCTGCCCAAGGCGGCGCTCTGCATTTACAGCCTGCAGGACATTGAGGCCAAGTTCAATGAGAACATTCACATGTGTTTTAATGGCAGCATTAAATACAGGAATATGGGTTACGTTTCGGGACTTATTCTGGATGGAAAATGTCCAATGGCCGGGGTAAGTGTGCTTTCAGATTATTAATTTGCATTACCACCATGATACAGTCTAAGAGAGCATCCAGTCTTTTTCAATCTAGAGTCTAGAAACCCAAGCACCTAGTTCAGCAATGTTCTTTGGTCGGTGATGTTCTTTGGTTGGCCATACCGAGTTTTTTTTGTACCTACTTGTTTTGTTCAGCTTCTTTTATGACAACCACTTATTCAATTGATTTGAATAATATTAGATAGTTCTTAGGTACCTAACATAGTGAATAAAAGATATAGTTAGTTACTAACAACCATAGTCAATAAATCATCATAACATAATATGCCAGTTCTCATCTCGACTCATTTACTCTTTCCTGATCGGGACATAGAATTCATTCATGTCATACCTATTCGTACCTTGGATACTAATGCGGGTCTAGTACTATAGGAAAAGCAAATTCTTTGCTTCTTTTTGTTGGCTAGCTGAGTAACCAGAGCCAGCGGAGAACTCTATAATCAATACTCTTTGATTGATTGTGACAGGTGGCAAATGCTATTTACATTGTCAGGAAACGTCGGCCATGGCGTGGTATATTACACTTTCAGCTATCTCGGCTGCCCATAACAATGAGAACTGGTGGAACTATTTCAGATAACTGTAATATTGAACGTTTTAGGTAATTTTGCAATTCCGCTGAATTCCTACACTAAACAAAATGAATGTCACTTTTTTTTGAGTTGCCACTGGCTGTGATAGTGCATTATTCGAGGCCGGCCAGATGGCAATTCATGAAATCTCATTAGTGGTGCGTCGTTAATATTTCGCATGCGGTGTTGGTGTGAGCGGGTGTGAGTCGGTGCCTGCGAGGTGCAGTGTGAGTGCGCGAACTATGGCGATGGGTGGGGCAAGCATTATACTGCCAGATGATCGACTATTGTGTCTACTATTCATGCCGCGCTCACTTGGCCGAGTCGGGGGGGAAAACAACCGGACCGGAGCCGATTCCCTTTGGTTTTATAACCCGCCTTTACTTGGCTCGAATCAAACCACCCTTCCCCCATTGCCACGGATTAACATGGTAGATAGACAGAGAAATGTACGGATTCTTGTAGTTTCGGATCAATGGAATGGATACTAACGCCACTTCACCACGGAGATGTGGCGTCTGGACTACGTGTGTTGTCACGTGGTGTCTGCGATGAGGGGTGGGAACTGGGAACAGATCACCCCGAAATAGCGTCTCTTCTGTCTTATCCTTTACGCCTTATTTTGAACGCCGCCACGTCGCTGAATAGACGAGTGCTGAGAGAATTATGCGCTCGAATCCAGAAATATGCATACAATTAGTGGTGACTTGTGTTGAGGTTTTCGGCGTCCCTTGTGACGCGGAATGCAAGGATTCTTCGTACTCGAGAGTCAAGACGTGAAATTAAAGACGATCGGCGTTTATTACGAGCATTGAATCGTAACCCGAGTTCCGCCCGTTATTTTTCTTCTGTGTTTTGTTGTGTTTTACTATAAAAACGTATTTTTTTCGAAATTGGGGTTATTTTATCCTTAGTTTTATCCGTCACTTGAACGAATTGTTCCGAGTTACAAAGGTTTGATTTGTTGTTTGTACTGCCTATACAAATAGGTATAATAAAGAGACAGATTGCAGATATTGGTAGGTTGAGAGTGGGGGGTCATACCTATAGGTAGGTACTCATTCTTTCTGGGGGTAGGTACACTTGGCACAACGTAAAACGGTATTTGAAATTTTGAATGAAACGGATTGACTGCTGGTCAGATTCCTTGCCAATCAATCCTTGTTATTTATCAATGAAATCAGAGCTCACCTACTGGAGTTAGGGAACGCGTTAGTATAGACTTCATCGGATGATGCCATCAAATCTTTTTCAGACAATCCTTTTCTTTCGAATACCGTTTTTAATTTGACCAAGTGTACGTTGGGTAATGTTAGAATTTCGTCTCCCTTTCTAAATGTACTACTTGATGACAGACTTGTAAGGATTTTTGCAATTTTTGTTTTGGAATTGTTGTAAATTTCTGCGAAGAAATAAATATACCACTGTTAATCTGCCAACTGCCACTACGTTAGTGCATACTAATTAAAGCAAGACACCCGGTGGGGGGGGGGGGGGGGGGGGGGGGTACATTGGTTCGAGGTGATGATGTGCTTACGTTCGGGTTCTCGTAATGTAACGGCTATTATTGGTCCAAAAAATACTTAGGAAAAGACTCAGGACAATATTTGCACTTAAATTGGATGATTGTAAAGAGACTGATTTTAGGATGAGATTTTGATGATCAATATCCAAACTTGACAACTGAGACAAGTACAACTGTTATGAATAAATCAGCCTCGAAATGAAAATTATTAATTATCAGCGATTAGCACAGAGTCTTTATGTGGGTACCTATACCCATTGTTGAAGAGGTTGGGGGGGGGGGGGGGGGGCACATCTGTATATATGTACTCTATTGCGGACATTTTTTAATGAACATTATATAATTACCTATATCGATAGCAGAGAGAATACCTATGTAGGTAGGTACCTAACTAAAACTTATGTTTTCTTTATTCATGAAAATAGGAATTTGGCAGATTTACCAACATATCTATAGCAATCTGTATTTTGTTTTCCCCTCCCCTAATGTGGTGGGTTTTGAATGTAGTATTCCAATGTGTTTACAGAACGCAAACGGAAAAGCACTGGTAAATGACCGTAAATTGGTACCTAATGGATTGACGATATGACAGGTAAAGTACCTACCTGTGCAGATAGATAGAGATAGGTAGATCTAGACAGTCAAAGTATCAGCAGGATATATTTGCAAATAAATAAACCCACATTGTTATGAAAAGCAAAGAGCCCTATTGTGGTTGCGATGACATACAAGTGCATTGGAAAAGTCGATTTTCTTTTGTGTATCGTTCATTTCTCAATATGATAGAAGTTGAACACATTGATAGTAAGCCTGTAAGCGACTTAGCACAATCATATAGAACCGCGTCGGTTTATTGGGAATTACAAATTACTCTTAGCCTGTATATCTTGGTGCAGAATGATCTGCCCAGCTTTGAGTCAGCTTAAAGTCCATCGTCGATACGGACTTTGAAAGACGTGGATGGCGATCTTGATGAAGCCAAAATATCCGTAATTTTTCAAACAGATGTTTCTTGACTCAATCCTCAGAGCGTTATGGTTTTATAACAAACCCTAACAAAAAACCATACGCTTGTTTTACGAATTCTGAAAAATCAATGTATTATTTGAAGACGTCGAGTTCATGCTCTCACATTGGCTAGAATTGATTGTATCATTGAGCTCAAAGAAATGTTCGCAGTTGTTCGCATTTTAACAATTTCAAATCTACAAAATGCAGCATGGAAATCACGTATAGAACGAACGTCTACGTGACAGCGATACACTAACTTGGAATCGTGGATTTCTTGACAGAAATTAAAGTAAAAGAATGGAACGTCTCAGCAATTGTCGAAGATTTATCTGCATGATTTATGGCTATGAATATGCTCGAGTGTTACCTGGAGTACCTACTGATCACGTTATTGTTCGGTGTTCTTTCTGAGAGGATTGGTTTCAACCTTTTGTTCTTTATTTTGTCGTGTCAAAATATGCAATTTTTGATTTTCAAAACTAGCCTGCCTGCATGTGATTATTTTGAGATTTTTTGAGAAATACGTCTTTGTGTAGTTCTATGAGCTGGCAGACTGGTCTATAGTGTTAGGAACCCAAACCGAATTTTTATGGTTATGGATAGACAAGTACTAAGACAGCATTAATTTGCTGCCCAATAACTGCACCAAGCAGAACAAATAACTTCCACAGTTCCCAATTACAAAAAGATACCTTTTTTCTGGGATTCCCAGAAAATTTTAAGCTTCGTCGATATTAATTTAGAAATAGCAGTAAATCCAAAAAAAGACATTTACAATTAACTCGAGATATTTCATTGTACTCTTTGCTTTGTGTTTGAAAGATCAAGTGGTGCTTCGGTCTGTAGAGGAGAAAATATGTAACATCGGCGCACGAGAGGTCAGCTTTGAGGGTGAATCCTTACCGCATCCGTAGCTCGACTGCCCTTTGACTTGGAGAATAAAGGAAACACGTGTTCAGTAAATTGTGCGAGTTATATTCACAAAATTGTATTATGTACTGTTGAGGAAACTGTTTGATCGAAATTGAGATGATTTGGATTTTGTATCGAGCGTGTCCTTACTTTGCATCGTTTTCTATACTACACAAAAAGAAGCAGTGAACTTTCTTTGGTTGTTTACTTACATTGAGTTTACATATGATTGATAAAATATGGTTTGAATTGAATATTGTAGGTATGTTACAATAACCCTGAAGAATTGTTTTACAATTGAAGGGGTTAGTAGGTACAAGAGTGGTCTAAGCGCCATTTCCAATATTCTGTAATAATTAAGGGTTTATTAGAATCTTCACATGCATATACTCGTCAGAGGACTTAGACCAAGCGTCAATAGAACTTGGAATATTTTTTTTACGCTTAGACCATTATGTATTCTGATAGAGGGCTCCGAGAGCGACAAATGCATACAATATCTCAATTTTGAAAAAAGTGGCGCTTAGACTACTCTTCTTCTAACCCCTTCAATTTCTATTGTTTTTCAGATGTTACCTTCATTCATTATTTTGAAGTGTTGTGTTGATTATTTAGAATTATAGATACAGTCATGGTTTTGCAGCATCTGACAGTGCTTGAATTTCTCACGCACTAGCATTCAAATTACTTGACTTGTTATAACTAATGTGCACATTTTAAATACCTTGGGAACATATATTTTGTTCATTTTGTGTGCATGAACAAAATGCATGATATGCACGCGTTTATTTCTCAAACACAATGCTGCACGCACATTTGAGCCATTCCTGCAAATTCAAAATTTTACAGGTATTATCTGAATGTGATTACCAGATTATGAATTCAGTTCTGATCATTTATTCTCGTTAAAGTGGACCCAGGGCTCAGCCATGGTGCTAAGAATTCGCTGTAATTCATACAAATTTCTGATGAAATAATACCTCAAACAACAGCATAAAACCATTATATTATCTTACCATATACTCCAATTATATGTTCTTAATTGAAGTACTCCAATTAAACTTTGCCAAAATAATTATTCTTTGTAGTGCAACGTTGTCAGATGTAAGGTATATTTCTCATATTATACACATTTTCTTTCTTATTTGGCTGGTCGCCTTATATTTACAACGGCAGTCACATTCTAAAAATGATTATCTTCAAATTGAGACTATTTTCAATATTTTGTCATTCCTCTTGCGGTTTTGGGAGCAATATTACTGGACGATTTCAAGTCTCCCTGTGCTATCTTATGGGGGAAAAGTAATCTTCAATCAAGAATATCTAATTGAATATCATACGGTAAAGGGCAACTATTTTTTGCTAGTTGTATGTAGTAATAGGGTTTCACTAATCTTTGGTATGAATTAACAACAAATTCTCATTCCTATGACGTAACCCTGGAACCCTTAACAATGTACTTTATTTCGTTTTGGTAACGGAGTAAAAATAACTATTAGCTTCGAGTATTAGTCCCAATCAGTGTTGTCATGTTGTAGTCTCCGAATATCAGAGTGTCCATGTTTTAATTTAGTTTTATGAGATATTCTAGAAGTGCAAGAAAACTCGCGCCTGTGTAAACAGGGGTTGTTGCCTTGAGACAGGAATTTGCAAGCTATCCGGTGTACATTTGTGTGGTCGCCTGGGAAATCGCAAAGACGGTCAGACACTTTGGCCTAATATTGTGTGACAAATGACACAACTTTCAGGCCATGCATTTGATCAAAACACAATTTACTTCCTGCGAAGAAAGTGATGGGATTCTTGGTGGTTATGGGGGTTGTTTGATATTAATTAAATGTTTTACCTCATTCAAATACCTGTATGTATACAAAGTATCAAGTAGGAAATTTAAAAAGAAATTCACTAGATCTATAAGGTATATTTTAGTTTAGATGACAGAAAAAGATGAAATTACAATCGGTTCTTTAAATAAATTCATATTTTGCAGTGTGTTCAGTATGTTCATGGAGTTTCATCGTCCCTTTAGAACCCATTATAATACACATTTTAATACACAGCCTATAGGTTGTGTTGTGGAGGTTGTCAACCCTATTATGATCTAAAATCCTTTTCTTTTAGCTCGAATAATTGAATAGGAATTTTGTATAGGGGTATATTGCAAATTGGTTTAGTAGGTAATCATGTAATATACATTTTTCTTAAAAATATTGTGGCAGGAAAGTAAAATATACTTGAGTCTACAAATGAAATATCGCCAAAAAGTAATATTAGTAGAACACATATTATTGATAACTCATCAGTCTTGAAATTAATTTGAACAAATGATTTGAAAAGATTGAAAAAGGGCCTCATAGTCATATTCATGGCCCAGTATACCTCACCTTATAAATATATTATTTCATGTGGGTATAATAGTATGTACTGGATGTGTAACTTTGTCCTAACTCCGGATTTACCTTCCGGAACCTACAGAGTTAATGAAAATATTAAAATATTCAACAATTAATTCCCTTTTTTCAATGAACTAATATGAAGTCAAATGTCAATTTATGAAACTCGTTCCGCCAATGGTTGCGTGCAGGAATTGTTATACTTTCCGCCGCGTCAATTTGCTTTTAGTCAATTTAATTATGCAGTCAAACTTTCCCATGAAAAGCGACTTATAGGTGACGTGAATATTTACTCAAATTATGATTCTTAAAACTAATTAACGGGTATTTTTTACAATTGTTCTTCATATCTGACATATTCAACACAAAAGCTAATTTAAACTAATCACGAAAGCTATGATGCTAATCAAAATCAACACTTCGACATTTCAACTAAAAAAGTTTCTAATGTGTCCAAAATCCAAAAATATACCTTGCGTGGCTTGCTAAGGGGTTGGGTCTTTGCCCTACGACCCTCTTTCCACTTGGTGGGAGTTACAGTTCTCTTCATTCCATTTCTGTCAAGCTGGCAATCCTAGACCCTTACCTACGAACATTTGTGAAAATAACTCAAGTGTTCTCTTGATGAAATATTGCATTTCATTATTATTGCGCTGTTAGAAATGTGAATTTCCAGGACAAAAAAAATGTATCAACTCCTACATCATTATATTTTTGTGTTTGTTATAATTCACTTAACGTTGGTAACATAGTTACATGCTATTATAATTTTTATTATTACAGCTTTTAAATTAAAATTAAAATGAAGTTTCTTGTAAAAATTCTATTTGGAGATCAAAAGATTATCCAATTATCAAAGTATAATTCGCGAACCTTGGTGTTAGCCGTCCCAGTTGCTTCCTCTAGATGGTATCTCCCTTTGTCTCAGCTCTTTCTCGTCTCCCCTACGTTAACATACTGCAATGTTGTGTATCATTAATTTATCATCATCATGAGTGATCTGGCAGAATTCAAAACACGCATAGAATCTGTCATTTTGGGAGTTTCGTGCTGGTTTTACGAACTTTGTGAATATGAACTTTTGCTGAATCAGGGCCTATTTTACAAGCTTGTAACTGTTATCTTCCATATAAACCTATTCTGTAACGAGCCAGATATGTTTGTCAACTGTGAATATCTGATAGGCGATGCGCTTTTACATCAGAATAACCTACTCATAGAATAGAGTGGTTATGAAAATAGTGGAGAAATATGAAAGTGGTTATGAAATATTAGTGGAGTATGAAGATGAAAATAGCTACTACAAGTTTTACTGAAAACCAAGCGGCCGTAATAAATGGAAAAGAAAAATATATGAGAACACTCCAAAGTTGTACCTTTACAGAAATTCCACTTTTCAATATAATTGCAACTCAAATTAAAATTACCATGATGTGACGAAGTGGAGTGAAAATAACGTTTCTCAGTTTATGCTTCATTAAGCGAAGTTAAAGAGACTTTGAGATCTCAGTAGTTATTACATAGTTTTCAAATTGGAAGATCGACCAGTAAGATATGAAAAATGCGACTTCGGCGATTTTTAAACGAACCAATCTTTTCTTCGAGTTTGTTTGCTGATCAACAACATTTCAGAATCACCGCCGTAATTTTTAACGAGATTGTCAGATTGGAAATCGTAGTTCACGCCATATGAAAATGCAAATACAATTCGTTTAGTCAGTGATACTTATTTATAGATTTACTATTACAATTATTATTAATAATTTTGAAGTCCATCTTTCCAATTTTCACTGCTTCGCTTCTTCGAAGTTTCGAGGGTAATCAGTCTTTTCAAAAACTGTAATGCACCTAGATGCTATGCAAGATACTTAGCAAGATTTTAAATATATCACGTAAATTTAAATAGTAAATTCAAATGTTTTTTTAATGAGACAGAAAACATTTTCGAACTTTAGTTTTGAAACATAATTTCATGCGAGTTGTCGGAACGTGATGCACATGTGTAACCCATCTTTAAGTTTTATCACAGATCTCGGGAGCATTATTTTCAAACTAAGTATATACGTATATCCCTCAACGGAAATGTTCAATTTCGCTGGAACCATGCGAAAGTCACAAAAACTGGCCATGTGGTTTCAATGTTATGTAATGGCGTTCATTGTTCAGTGCCTGATTTCACGTGGGGGGAAATTTGAGTAAAAAAATGAGCAGGTACGGGAAAATGTACCTAATTTAGGACTTGTTAGTGGAGTCAGTCTGTGGATGAGCTTACTTTGTAACACGGGAGTACCTAGTAATCTTTATTCTGTAAGAAGTTATGATTGCTGAGATAATCTAGTCTACACTAAATTTATGAAGAATGGTCGATGGGGTTGATTTTATTGCCATTGATGGTCTTTATTTTAACTTTATTATATCCACCATTTATTCACAATCAAGGTTCCAAAAACCAGTTTTTCAAGACTTTCTCAATCCTTGGTTTCAATTTTTTAAAAAAAGTTTAAAAAAATTGGACCGAAATGTTTTTAATTCTAGTGTAAAATTGCCGAGTGCCACCGGTTCCGACCAACAATGCGGCAGAAATGTGGTTGCCGGTTGGTGTGCCATTCCAAATGATATATTTGTAATAAAAACATGTTGTTTAAGAGGCTGCCATGGCCAAACTATTGATTGGACTAATTGGTCAGACATTTTTCACGGGTTGCCGTATAACCGGCGACAAATTGGTGTGTGATTGTTTCATAACAAGTCGTTACATAGACTTATAGTCACAATTTGAATGGGGGGAATCTGTAATTCATTTTGGAAGATACTTGGATTGCTCCTGTTGGGGAGTGCCACTGACAGATCATGCATCCGCTGCTTTCTACATTTATTTTGTTTTTTGACGGACAAAGTGATTGCTATAACTTGTCTCTGTTTTTTCTCGATATAAATCCGCACGGTTTCAAGGTGAATTCTTGACTGGAGCAGAAGGCAACGTAAAACAAATGCCGGCCAAGAAGTGGATAATTTTGGAGTTGCACGTGGTCATGTGGTTCTCTAGCTGGACAGTGAAAATGGCCGACACAAATGCGATGAAATATTGAGTTGGTCAACTGAATTCAACATAAATCTGATCGAATGCCTGTGGTTGATACTCAATTTATATTTTGTAAATTATATAGGGGCTGCCACTAGCCACTATTTTTTTATTTATTTTTTAAATATTTGTCCATTTTTATAAAACTCCACTGTTTGCATACTTTTTCTAATAAATACTCATGGAGGCCCGTATTGTTTTTTTATATTAATTGTTATATTTGCTGTGCGCTGCTATTTTTGCATACCTTCTCAAAATCATATAGGATCGTTTGCAACCTTTTTTGCGTTGAAGTTCTGGGGTAATCAGAGTTCAATAGTTCTGTATTTACGATTAAAAATCGGTCGAAGCGATTTATTTTGTTAACTTTGACGGGTCCTCTCTCGACACCAATTGAGCCTATTTGATCCATCTTGGGCCACTAGAGTGGGATCCCTGAATATGCGACGGTCGGGGTCCTGAGCTTGCATTTTATTTCTTTACCCCCCCCCCCCCTCCCCCCCCGCCCCCTTCCATGTGACGTAAATACCTCGGAGTTACTCATCTGCGGAGGCCCTGGGTTATACATTTTGTTCTATTTATGCACCACACTTGTTCAATTCGAGACCCTTAAAATGGGTATAACGTGTTGATTTTTTAAAGTGAAAATGGTATAATTTGTTTGAAAATCAGGTTATGTGAAATTCGTTTCCGCTTCGGTTTTCCCAAATGTTTTCTCGTTACGTTGAGTTTTGGTTATTTCCATTAAAAAACCATTTAAAATTTAATTTCGTTGCCCTGAATAGCGTTTATTGCAATCATTATTTTAAACGCGTCGTTGGCTCATTGTTGATGTTACACTGGCAAATTCAAACTGGACAATTTCAATTTGGAGTTCGATAAAGGATAAAAGGATAAAGGGAAAAAGTTTCAGATCTTGGCAATTCAAATCGCGTCTGAGGTTTAGTATCTTCTCTATATTTGCCCATATCTTTTGATATTTTTATTTTTGTCTGTAAGTATCACGCTAATATTCTGTATGAGAGTTGATGATCTATAGATCTTGGATCGACTGTATCTATAGATCTTGGAAAACAGCTGTACCTACATAAGTGATAAATGTGCGGTGGATAATACTTAGGTACTTTCTCGATGAAAGAGATTTGATGTACACCCAACAAATCATAAAACGGTATTTGAACGAAACGGATTGGCTGCTGGTCAGGTTCCTTGACAATAAATCCTTGTTATTATCAATGAAATCAGAGCTGCGCCTACTAGAGGCAGATGACGAGTTAGCATATAGACTTCATGGGATGATGCCATCACATTTGTTTCAGACAATCCATTTCTTTCAAATGCCGTTTTATGATTTGTCGAGCGTACTTATTTCAAAATTAGCTTAAAATATCAATAAATCGTTAGTTCTTGACAGATTTGACTGAAAAGCTTTAAAATATGTCTTGATTTTGTCTTGATAGCTATGTAAAATTTCAATTTTATGTGAACATTTTGACGTTTCCACCAATCTGAGGATTTTGTTCAAAACTACAGCAAACCTGAAAATGTTTCTTTACATGCAAAATGTCAGCCTGATCGGGGACACAGACAGTGTGACCCGTATCGCACCAGGAAAATACAGAGATCCGAGACAAATGAGTAAAAGGGCGTAGCTGCATCGCATCCATCCCTAATAATTTACTAAGTGTTCGGTCTTTTATTCGACATTTTTAAATAAGTGTGGCGATACGCCAGTAGAAATCCCATTCATTCTCATTCACAGCTCGGAATTCTTTTCTTCGCAGTTGAATTCGTTTCAGCGATGCAGCGAAACAAAATGTATGTCATGCTTACAGCAGAAGATAGCTATAAAATATGCAACCAATGCCCAGTTTTACAATATCCCGATCAAGTTATCATGAGGATAAATCGGTTGTTACCATGGCAACTGTCCACGAGCACTGCCAAATATTCGGTTTTATCGTTCCGATCGAGATTGAGATATTGTAAAACCGGCCCGGAGTCGAGCTAGAGAGATTCTGGGTGCAAATACACTCGAGTCGAGTAGGTATGTGTGGTCAGAGTCGCAGATGTTGCTGCTCTTGTACTTCGGAATGCATCAATGAGGCTGCTCTCTAGTTGGAACCATTTCATGAGCACGCCATATCGTGATTCCAGTCAAACGAAGAATGAATTCAACACTTATTGATCACTGATAAGGAGGAACAATTATACACACTCCCATGCATGCACTACAGTTTTCTTGCCGTCAACCCTGCGAATCATTGGGGTAATTCACATCTCGTTAAACTGTTTTTGATGCCGTAATTAAAAACCGCGCAACCTTTTTTCCCTATCTGATGAATAGTAATGAGAATGCCACATACCTCCTAGCAAATGGTAATACATTCAGTGGTATGTCTTTGAAACTATTCGGTTTGATGTCCCCTCCCCAATACCGCGCTAATTTCAGTTTAAATGTTCGGAAATTGCAATAACAATTAATGGCATTGTATTGAGATTAGCGAGGAATGTTGTCTCGAGTTGACGTCTGCTCGCTGGTGAGTGGTGGGCATGGCGGGCATGGCGGGAATGGGATCCTGCCCATTCTATTCGTGTGTTTGTGGGATTTGGGTGCACCTATTGTTCGCGCGTTTGACGGGGACGTGGAAAAGAGTCGGGGATGAGATCAGATGTGCGAGATGTCGCTCTCACTCTCAGTGTGTTGCCGAGGCAAGCCGGCTCTCTCGACTCTCTCGCTACGTTTTGGATCCTATTGATTTTCCTCCCCCCACGTTTTACCCCCTCCCTCCCGCAACACCCTTCCACCCCCTCACCCCCCCTCCCCAGAAAACATACAGAGAAGTACCCCTTACATCCCCTTGTCACACCGCCAACTCGACGTAGAGTGCCATGTGTGACTAGGCGCACGGTTTTGTATTTGTTTAAAAGGTTTCTTCGCTAGTCTCTCACTCTTTTTTTTCTCTCAAAAAACCGATAAAAGGAAGTTGAAAGAGCAATAAAAAGCGTTCGCAATTCCAGCTTCAAGTTATTGGTTTGGTGGAAAAAGTGTATCAAGGGGAGATCATGTCACAACTATATCAAGAAGGGGTTGAATGTTTTCATACCTATGGCATCTCACACTTGAGATTCCGTTCGATCTGGTGAAGATGCATGGGTGTTCGTATTTATACCAATACTTAGTTCTATTTGCCTGTCTTTTTTCTCGAAAACCGATAACTTCCAACAACAATGAAAGGCGACGTGAAAAATTGGCCTTCGTGTTCTCGGTGTTGGTGTAAAAACGTGATAAAGTAGAGATCAGGGAAACGCGTTCAATTATTTCTCCTGTGATGTGAAGAATGTTTTTATAAGTTTTGGGATGAACAGTTCACACTGGCAACATGATTTAGAGTGGCGTGTGTGCACCAGGCGCGCTGGGTGTTCTTATTTAGTAGCTGGAACCTCGTCGACTCGTCTGTCTCCCAGACTCAACTGATATTCTAGTTTATACACTTTACCTCATGTTGCTCAAGTTTCATGGCGATAGTAGTTTATTTGTACTCAAATTGAATTTGAAGCGATGAGGTAAAATGTGCAATATTAAATCAATATCGATGAACAATCACTTTGATACGCTTCTATTCCTTCTCCTTGTACTTTGGTAAGTGGCCTGTAAACGGAGCAAGCCTGAGCAAGCATGAGTTGTCAGATGACTTCCTGCTCGGCCTCTCCGGAGTTCCGAGCTCCAGATTCGATCACCGCTGCCGACCTTTCTGACCGAGGGGTTTCGTGGTGTCCCTATCAGTCCAAAGACGACTACTGGGAACGTTCTACTAATTGACCGCGACCGTCCTTCCCATCCGTCCATTCTTCATCATCGCTTCCCAATCAAATCGTCATTTGATTCGTCGCTAAGTCTAGTTGCGGAATAGTATGACGACTTCCTCGATTTCAAGTCCCATTTACTAAACGTTTGGACTTGAGCTGACCAAATTTGTTTTTATTATTTTGGAGGAACGAGAGAGGCTCGATTTATAATATAAATATTATAGCCGTTTTGCTAAACGTAATTGCTCCTCAAACTTGACGTTCCACGATTAATTCTAGTATGAGCAGGGCGTCACGCTACCTAAATTTTTGGGTGGGCCAGACCACTTTACCGCCCCCCACGATTTTTAAATGTTGTATGGACAAGGCCACTATGGGGGGGGGGGGGGGGGGGGGGCTCTCTGGACCCCACATGTGTGTCCGGGGCACATAGCCCTGAGGAAATGGGGTATTTTTTGAGTTTATTAGATTCATTTCTACGGATTTTGTGATACAAAATGTTACGAAAATGCCGCTCCTAAAGTAAAGCAACGAATATAATACAAGAAGGTATTCTCGCACAATAATGCCACCTCCAAATAACTGTTATATTATAATAAATCTAATCTAAATTGTACTAAAAATGCCGCCCTTAAAATAGCAATGATAAGGTATGAAATTTCGCTATAATGCCGCCTCAACAAGTGTATACTTATTATACAAACTTGATATAAATTAGGTATAAGAAATACCGTCCCTAAGTAGTATAGCCCTACAATCATAGTCCGTAGTGTGTTAGTCTTATCAAAATTCTTCAATTCTTGGGTAGGAGAGTGAATATTGTTCTCTGTACGATATATCTTTATTGAGCTTGTTGTAACCTCCGCTCTGTACGACGTATCTTTAGTATTAACAGACAGACTGGTATATTGAGCTTGTTGTAACCTCCGCTCTGTACGACGTATCTTTAGTATTAACAGACAGACTGGTATATTGAGCTTGTTGTAACCTCCGCTCTGTACGACGTACCTTTAGTATTAACAGACATACTGGTATATTGAGCTTGTTATAACCTCCGCTCTGTACGACGTATCTTTAGTATTAACAGACAGACATGGTATATTGAGCTTGTTGTAACCTCCGCTCTGTACGACGTATCTTTAGTATTAACAGACAGACTGGTATATTGAGCTTGTTGTAACCTCCGCTCTGTACGACGTACCTTTAGTATTAACAGACATACTGGTATATTGAGCTTGTTATAACCTCCGCTCTGTACGACGTATCTTTAGTATTAACAGACAGACATGGTATATTGAGCTTGTTGTAACCTCCGCTCTGTACGACGTATCTTTAGTATTAACAGACAGACTGGTATATTGAGCTTGTTGTAACCTCCGCTCTGTACGACGTACCTTTAGTATTAACAGACATACTGGTATATTGAGCTTGTTATAACCTCCGCTCTGTACGACGTATCTTTAGTATTGACAGACATACTGGTATATTGAGCTTGTTGTAACCTCCGCTCTGTACGACTTATCTTTAGTATTGACAGACATACTGGTATATTGAGCTTGTTGTTACCTCAGCTCTGTACGACGTATCTTTAGTATTAACAGACAGACATGGTATATTGAGCTTGTTGTAACCTCCGCTCTGTACGACGTACCTTTAGTATTAACAGACAGACATGGTATATTGAGCTTGTTGTAACCTTCATCTGGTTTGTTGCAGACGACGGGCAATATCCTCAACTTCTGCGAGGTTGGACTGAAGATCTCCGGGGTGGCGGCCATCAGCTCGTTGGCCGCTCTCGAGTACAACTCCACCCTCTTGACGGCGATCACAGTCGGGCAGACCGAGCGGCACACGGTTGCGTTCCTCGGCACGAACACGGGGAGAGTCAAGAAGGTGAGTCGACGAGGAAATAGTGCAGTCAATTTTTTATATTCTCGACTTGCTCAAGAGGAAAGACGAACCTCTCGTCGAATAATTTTTGGGATTGTTGCTGTCTCGTTGGATAGACGTGTTGAATTGGCAAAGTTGTAGCGAACGAGTATTGTGATTTGTGTCACTTTTATAAAATTGAACCGAAAATTAATATGAAGAGCGGGGTTCAAATTGTGAAATTCAATTTGGTGACTTAATAAAATATAACTGCAGATATATACACAAATTTACAAAAATGGAGGAAATATGCAGAAATATTAAAGTATGTTTTTTTCATTAGGTAATTAATGAAACTATGACTTTGGGAGATCAAATTTAATAAAACTGGTCCACGATTAACAAAAGCCAATTAATTCACTACCATTTGTTTTCCAACGAGACGGCCGTCTCACGTGACCCAGCTAAAATATTTCAACAATTAATTGTCATTAAACCTGAATTCACATCGTAAATAGATTACTCCCGTGCTAATTTCATTAGCTTTTTAATGGAATTGGCAAATTCTTGATACAATTTCCAATCAAGAACTGCCGGTCAATGAAGTTTTTTCTCTCCTTCAACCCGATAATTTTCGCGAACCACTGTCTATTAGCTTATCATTCCACAAACCATAAAGGACCGCGGAATGTAAGGTATTTCGTGTGCTCAAAACGTATTTTAACCGTCTGCTGATGTTATATTAAATTAGTCATTTTGTGTTTTACTGCTGAATGCGAAACATTAATTAATCTCTTGAAACATCAATGAAATTATCTCGGGATTAAGCTCGTTGGCATTTCTCTGTGATTTTAGAAATAATTGCAATTATTTTATACACAATATATTTTAACTGGTCTTTTTGAGATACTGGTCTGGTCTTTGTGAGATCTTTTTGAGTACAACGAAAAACCAATTAATCGCTAAATTGGAACAATCCTGTTCTACTTACATTTCCTAATATTCCACGACCACTCCTTCCCCCCATCATCATTCCCTTATCAACATCGTAATCATTCTGTAGATGCTTTTTCCCCGATTATTAGTTTGGATGTGAATTATCTAATTGAAATAAAACTACTAATACTTTTTACAAACTATTTGTATTATAAATCAATATTTCGTCCACCCTTCTGTGAACTTCTTCAGGATGAAACTAAACAAATAAACAGCAAAAATATTAAAGGAAACAGAAGAAAAATACAATCATAAAATACTATCATACTCATTCATTCGTCGCCAAGCAATTTTGTAGCCTACACCGTTCAAACAAAGAGTATAAATGTGTATTACAAATTTCATAGTAGTTTTTAAATTTGTATGTTTTTTTTTCTTATCGTATTCGGGTATAATTGCATTGCACGATAAAATTTTGTGACGTGCAAGAGGACACAATTCGCAATTTTAATGAGGGGGTTAGGCAGTGGCGTGCCGAACCTATCTTGAGGACTGTGCAAATTCATTGGCGAGTATACCCACCCACCCCCACTGGTCATTTATATTAGCAATAAAAAATACACAAAAAACCGCACAGCGATTTTTTTGTTTTTAGCTTCATTAGAACGGGTTTAAAATGAGTTTACAGGTAGGTACTATATTTTTATAAGAAAACAAAAAAGTCGATAATTCATTTGAAAAAAGCACACATAAAAATGCTGCGCAGCGATTTTTTGGTTTTTGGCTACCTTAGGACGGGTATAAATAAATTTTACAATAGCAATAAAATCACACATAAAATAGCCGAGCAGCGAAACGTTTCGATTTTGGCTACATTAGAGCGGGTTTAAAATGATTGTATAGATAAGTACTACCTATATTTTTTAAAGAAAACAAAAAAGGCTATAATTAATTTTAAAGTATATAAATACACATAAAAATGCCGCGCAGCGAATTTTTTGTTTTTGGCTACCTTAGAACAGTTTTAACATGATTTTACATTAGCAATGAAATCACACGTATAAAATAGCCGCGCAGCGAAACTTTTTGTTTTTGGCTACATAAGAACGGGTTTAAAATGATTCTACTGGAACTAGATTTTTGAAATAAAACAAAAATGTGATTAATTGATAAAATAAAAAACACATAAAAATGCGGCGCAGAGAATTTTTTGGATTTCGGGTACCCAGGACGGGCTTAAAATATAAGTGATCAGATTATGCAGAAAAAAGCCGAGCAGCGATTTTTTTTTGGAATTTGGCTACATTAGAGCGGGTTTAAAATGATTTTATAGGAACCTTTATATTTTTGAAAGTGACCAAAAAATGTCTTTTAAAAAAATAATCACACATAATAATGCCGCGCAGCGAATTTTTTGGATTTTTGTACCTTAGGACGGGTTAAAAATGATTTGACATTAGCAATAAAATCACACATAAAATAGCCGCGCAGCGAAACTTTTTGTTTTTGGCTACATTAAAACGGGCTTAAAATTATTTTACATACATGTAAAATGATACGGTAAGTCCTACCTGTAAAATAATTTTAAACGCTTGCTCTTGTAGTTGAAAACCAAAAAAATAGCTGCCCGGCATTTTAATGCTTTTTTTATATGATTGACTTTTCTGTTTTCTCTCAAAAATATATAGTACTACTATATAGTACTACCTATAGTACTACCTATGTGATTTTATTACAAAATATAAGTTAATGACTTTTCTGTTTTCATTCACAATTATACGGTAAGTCCTACCTGTAATATAATTTTAAACGCTTGCTAATGTAGTTGAAAACCAAAAAAATAGCTGCCCGGCATTTTAATGCTTTTTGTATATGATTGACTTTTCTGTTTTCTCTCAAAAATATATAGTACTATATATATTAGTATATATAGTGTATAGTATAGTATATATAGTATATTAGTGTACTATAGTATATATTTTATACATATATAAATATATAATATAATACATATATACATATTTTATGTATATAGTACTATATATATATTAGTATATATTGTGTATAGTATAGTATATATAGTATATTAGTGTACTATAGTATATATTTTTGAGAGAAAACAGAAAAGTCAATCATATACAAAAAGCATTAAAATGCCGGGCAGCTATTTTTTTGGTTTTCAACTACATTAGCAAGCGTTTAAAATTATTTTACAGGTAGGACTTACCGTATAATTGTGAATGAAATCAGATAAGTCATTAACTTATATTTTGTAATAAAATCACTGAGGTACAAATGCCGCGCAGCGAATATTTTTTGTTTTAGGCTACCCAAGGAGTGGCTTAAAATGATTTTATGGTACATGATGGAAATGTATCGCAGCGATATTTATATTTTCGATGCTTATTTGCTGATAATAATTTACTATTTTCGATACAGCATGCAGGAGCATGAAATAAAATGGAATATGATTCTCTAACAGCTATTCTGTTTTTATGGTTCATCAAATCATTTCAATAAGTACTGAAAATAGGTCATTTGAATATTGTTTCATAAGTATTTTAGTATCCATTCCACCCAACGAACCTTCAACCAGTTTTTATAACCACCCACCCACCTAGTCATACTCAATCCCCAAAATGTATCAAGCATTAGCACAAATTGACATGTTTACTGCATACATTTCTTGATAGAAATCTTTTGTTCCCTTTCCTTTATAGATACCTTTTTACAATGCAACTATAATATTACTCTTTGCTGGTGAAATAAGACGTAATCACCCTTATCACCACGTTTGTGCATGTTTGTGTGATACATGAGATACTTGAGAATGTATCACTGTTACATTATAAAATGTGTCTCATGGTGGGTAGGTCCCCTTGCGGGGACCACCCACCCCCAAAAAATGACTGCAATTGCACCAAATTTAGATAGGTCGGCACGCCACTGGGGCTGTTTGTTCCTCTCTTTTCGCCTTCCTTGAAAACTTCAATATTAATTTCAACCACACAATTGTGAATTTTTGCGTCCATCTAACAATTAGTTAGGCGAGCGCCTGATCATAAAATTGTTTTAGGAGCGATCGAGTCTTGCGATTCTGATTTCGAGTTCTGGAGTGAGGCATTCATTTGACATTTCGACGGGAAATTCTTGATTCCACGCGGAGTTCTGACTTGGCCTATAGTTTTCCGATTGCAATAAATTTGTTAATCATCATTCATCTCGCCTGGCCAAGCGTCTCATTATGATTTACATTGTTTAATTGTGGATAGTGGTGGGGGGGGGGGGGGGGGGTATGTTTGTTAACGTTATTATTAGGGACTTGGCAGTGCATTTTGGGATTAATTTGACTCCGAGGGCAAGCCAAAATTCAGCCCACATGCATTTCTTGCAATTTTACTGCGAAAATGATTATTTTCAAAAAAGTCATGTTGGAACATTACTATTCATCTTTGCAGCTTAATCAGGAATCAAGGAACATCATTGAGACTTCTTATTCCAGCTTAATAAGACAACCAAGATCTTTAATTGACGATGATCAAATTAATAATGTAACGGGCTCCGCATACGCCAGAATTTTACAAATGATGTAGAGAAGTGAAATGGCTCCAAAAATGGGGAGGTGCTGTAAACCTAATATTCAATATATTCAAAATTCAAAATTCAAAATCACCCCCCACCACCCCCTACCTCTAGTACGTTTTCTAAGTTCAGTTGCTATTAACGTAATCCTACTTCATAAATACAATTGTCATTTTGATAATTACTATCAAATCCAGTTGCGTGCGGTGGATTTTTGTCGGAGGTTAGCAATAAATATAGTGTTGTAAACAATGCAATGGGGGGTCTGGGGAGGACCCCCAGCCGCACGCGGGTCCTGCTCGGCTAACCCCGGGAAATATTAAGCATTTCATTAATGAATTTAGTGCATTTACGCGATTTGAACATTAATAATTCGACATTTTGATCATAACGGTTTACAATTACGACTTTTATTTTACAAGTACTAAAAACCCATTATGAGTTTCAGTTTTTATCTGTCCATCGTGAAATTGGGGAAGTTGCTATAAGTCGCCCATATCCCTTACTCACAATATAAAATAGATTATAGATGTTGATTATATCTTTATTTTTATCTCCAAAGCCTTGTTTACACAGTTCAATATTTCATTAATATCATTGAGTTCAATCGTTTGGTTGAAGGTAACCGTGTAGACGCGAAATTGAAGCAAAATTACGTTGCATAGAGTCGGTCCCATATCCCATATGTTTCCTCAAATCAATTAAAAATTTAAAACATTTAACGGTGCAAACAATGCGTAATATATTTGCCTTTATGGCATTTATTCTCTCCAAAACGTCTGCCTAACCTTAGCCCCCCCCCCCCTCACACCTGTGGGTGCGGAGACACCCAAGTTCCATACTGCGCAAAGCTTATTGTAAGTGGTGGTTAGTGCAGTGCGCTTTTCTTATGTCTGACACGAGTATCAGTCTAGTGTGTACGACTGACGATGACGACGATGATGACGACGATGATGATGACGACGATGATGTGGTTGCCAGGTGCTGGTGAGCGGCGCGGAGCTGGCGGCGGAGTACGAGGAGATCGCCGTCGACCCCGGCGCCGGTCATCACGTGCTTCCAGACACGGCCTTCACCCTCGCCGGCGACTACCTCCTGGTGCTCACCACGACCAAGGTAGGTGTCCGTCAGTCACATACGTGCATGTCACACACAGGGCCGGCATTAGGCATAGGCGACGTACGCGACCGCGTACGGCGGCACATTCGGATAGGCGGCACTTTCAGCATTTTTCGAAAATTTACTATTTTGTGTCATCATGTTGACCAATATTCAAGCTCGGAAGAAATACAATTATTTTTGGGGAAACGACGACTGATGTTTTGTAATGTATCCAAACAAATCTCGTTCATGTTATGTTAATACCTTCACCTAGATATGTTCCTGAACTTTTTGTTTGCGCATGAAAAATTACCAAGAAAAATTGAGTTCAATGTTGCAGTAATTTTACCAGAAACGCGTAGGTTTACTTCAAAATGACCATGAAATGTAAAAAATCCGGGAGCGTCCCCCCCCCCCAAAATCAGAACATCATCTAAGAAAGCAGCACATTTAAAATAATATGTGAACATAAAAGTAAAAGAAAGAGGCAGATCATGTCGAAAACTTACCAAAATGACTGGAATTATTTTTGGACATTAATAATTTATATTTCCCAAAAATAACTAATCTGCGATTCAAAATTGCACCAAATCGAATGACCTTGAACCAAAATTTTCTCTGGGCCTCGCCCCCGAACCACCCTATTTCGTCTGTAAGTTTTCAAATTATTAAGAACGTGCCCCCCCCCCCCCCCCCCTCCTCACAATAGAAATGTCATCCTGCGTACGCCCTTGATAGGCGGCATTATCATTTTTCGCGTACATCAAGAATGTACCTTAAGCCGGCCCTGGTCACACCACACACACCTGTCACACGTCCCCGTCACTCACACCTTGTCACACGTCCCTGTCACTCACACCTGTCACACGTCCCTGTCACACTCGGTGATATCACACACGTCCCTGTCACACTCGGTTATATCACACACGTCCCTGTCACACTCGGTGATATCACACACGTCCCTGTCACACTCGGTGATATCACACACGTCCCTGTCACACTCGGTGATATCACACACGTCCCTGTCACACTCGGTGATATCACACACGTCCCTGTCACACTCGGTGATATCACACACGTCCCTGTCACACTCGGTGATATCACACACGTGCCTGTCACACTCGGTGATATCACATACGTCCCTGTCACACTCGGTGATATCACACACGTCCCTGTCACACTCGGTGATATCACACACGTCCCTGTCACACTGGGTGATACTGATTTCACACACGTCCCTGTCACACTCGGTGATATCACACACGTGCCTGTCACACTCGGTGATGTCCCACACGCCCCTGTCACACTCGGTGATATCACACACGTCCCTGTCACACTCGGTGATATCACACACGTCCCTGTCACACTCGGTGATATCTTTTCAATGTCTTGACTCTATTTTCCCTATTTCCTTACATTATATCCTCTCAGAAAAGGATACAGAAATCATTTTAGATGAATTATACGACCTCTTGTAGTTCCCCCATATTTAGGGACATGGCCCCCTTCTTTAATATCTGAAATGCCCCTGTAAATCCATCTCGTCATCCGGGCCCTTCTTCCTGCCTGCTTCTGGTAATTCATCATCGGTGTCATGCGTTGATTTGCGGGCAAAGTTTGAGCAGTTCGTTCCAGGGCTCGGCCGTCCATCTCCCTGCCCTTCTTCTTCCTCCATCTTCCTCCATCATCGCCGCCCAACAACGATCATATTCATTCACTGCTCCGTTGAACAATGAGATTCAATTAATTAAAGACAAACAAAAATAGAGACCATTGTCTCGAATCCGAAACTCTGTTCGGCCGTCGCGGTATCGTGGTGTGTGAACTCGACTTCGGAACCGAGTGCGGAGTTTACTTACTGTCCACGGGCGTATCCCGGGACTCTTGTTAATTTATCACAATTTTCATCTGATATTATTCACCGTTTAAAATGTGTCTACAATTTAAAAGGTAGCGGGGGGTGGGGAGAGTCTATAGGAGGTCGGTTTTGTGGTCCTCGAGTAAATATTGTTGGTAAGGTCGTTTCGTTTGAGTGCTATTTTGAAGCATTAAACGTCGGAGTTTTTGAAGAGTTTTAGGACGTTTCCAACGTGAATGTTGTAGAGTCACATTTCGTGGACGCACATTGACTTGAATTGATAAATCTGTGCCTGTTGCCAAAATTAGGGTTTTACATGAAAAATCTCTAAAAATCAAGGAATCCATTGGGGAAGTCATATTTGAAAAATGTTTTTAATAACTGTTAATATAGATTGTGATGAATACACCATGAGATCCGAAAATATACCGTCTTTCCATGGGCAGATAAACGACGTTAGTCCTCATTAGTTAATTGCTTGGAATAAATTAATTAAAAAAATACGGTGATAATGATACATTTCTGATAATAAAATTTCAAAAAATGTCTATAACGCACTTGCTACATGAAAATATTGTTTTGTTTCTAATTCTACTTTAACTCAGTATATTTGTATCTTAAAATGTTGTGTTTTTACTAATTGCGTCGATATTTAAATGTGTGACGGCTCTTCCCCCTTCTCCCCCTTCCGTTCGGTACGACGACATCAGCTCTCACTTCCAATCCCATTCACAATCATTCAACGGAAGCCGTTGAGAATCCACGACAGAACAGTGCTCCTTTAAACCAATATCAAACCGGCAGCATTCCAGCATTTTTCTCTTGTTTTTCCCGATGGAATGCTCGACTGCGGCGCTGCTGTACCTGCCGTGATTTCACCGATCTCTTTCTCGTCATATCCTCCGCCAGATAGAGTGCACTGGGTAGACGCTCCAAGTTGCCCGCTCTGATGTTTTATGAACTTGCAACTGAATCGCAGAATTGCTTTTGTTGTTGGAAAACTAGTCTGTTCGGAACTCTCAAGTGAAGAAATTGATAGATAGGATGAAACTTATAAATTGGAAATGTCAGTGTGTGTTTTTTTGCATTATTTCTCTTCTATAAGCCTGTCAAATTAGAGACTTTCTCTTGTATAAGGTTGAAGTTAGTAATTAATTTTGAAATTGTATATGGTCGTCAGCACTTAACCTCTTTTAGCGTTGATTCACTTCACTTCATTGTAAAACTGTACCCCGAGGCTGAGATAATATTTCCTAAATATCGTAATAACTTTCAACAAATTGAAAATATTCGAAATGTGATAGTTTGAGAGTCGACCCAAGAAATATTAACACCAATTGTGTCCAAACTCGAAAACACATACTTTTTCATCTTTGCGCCGAGTTGGACACACATCTGTACGTCAGAGGTAGCAGGCCCGATGTCCAAACCATTTCAATGATAATGATTCTTGAGGCAAGCTCATGATCATATTTGTAATGGTGACGCCAGTAATTTAAATGAAGAAAATGGAGATCGGGCCTTCTACCTCTGAGGTACAGAAGTATTGTACATGCAGAAAGAAGATGGCGTTCATATTTCTTGTGGAATCAATAAATATCTGCGTAAACTAGTTTTCATGTTGTGAATCGTTCCAATGTTTCAAAAGCTATGATAATAGTTTTTATGTACAGACGACTCATAACGTGAACAATGAGATCATTGGATTATCTTCGTTTCAACAATCTGTATCGGTATTTGAAAAACATATCTGAATACTAGTAGTATGTGTGGTTAGCGGGGATGTATCTCAATGTTTTCTCCTCCCGTGACACATGAATGAGCTCAAGAATTGTACCAAACAAAAGTCGAGAAAATTAATCAGATACAGAAATTGCTTTTTCTCGGAGGGGTCCTCTTAGCTCCGTGTACCATTCTGCGGTTCCTTTGAACGGTGTGTCATGATTAGGATCCGAGGAATGATATCACTCAACTGAATCAGACGGTGTTCTGGTCACCGGTCAGGAGATTGGAACTTGGAACATCGTGGCAAGTCTCTTTCGGCGTCACATCCGAAGATGCCATGCAGCGCCAAGTGATTACTCGAGCTGCAAATATTAGCGCTCGGAATCGATACTGGAAGACGTTGCCGGGGCACATGGCCATGCATGAACACTTGTGCCCCACTCGCACTCGACAGGGGGGGGGGGGGGCTGATTTGTTTTCGTTTTTAACAAAGCGAACCAAGTGGAGTGGAAAATCGCGGTGTCTTTCTGTTGTGGTGGCCAATGGCGTTTCTACATGTTTAGACAGACATATCAGCCGTATGATTTTTTAAAAATAAAAAAATGTTGGGATGTTATTCAAAATGTAAGTTAGCTTAAGGTTCCCACCAACGTGGATTACCTAAATGGGAAAATAATGATATGTAACAAACGTCCTGGGAATTGTACCAAAAACAAGGTGTATAAAATGATAACGTCATGATAATACCAAGTTACGTAATATTGCTGTAATTTTGTCGGAAGAAATAAAAAAGTTACTCAAATAATTGATACTATAAAATGTAGTTATCAGGCTTGGAGTGCAGGGGTGAAGTCTCGTTGATTCTCGGAAACCTGTAGAATGGAACGAGCGTGAAGCGACTGCTACGGGGATCGAACCGCTGTACTTCGGAGTCGGATCCTGCGGGCCAGGTCCAGAAGTTTGAGACGCCGAATGGCGAGGCGAGGGCCGACGTTGCCAGATGATGTTGGTTGCTTCTTGAAGAGCGAGAGAAGAGCGCCCGGTGCAAGAAACCGGTCTGCAGACACGAATACCGGTGTCTCGGTGGGGGGAAACGACCTGACCAAGGGCGAGGGTGGGGGGCAGAGGGGGGGGGGGGGGACGATCCGAGTGAGGTGAGAGTAATGGTCATTCTCTACATCCTATTATGTTCTCGAGAAGCCCATACTCCCAATTAATCTTTTTTACGAGTAATGCGTTGAGCCTAGTTGAGCGTTGTGTCACTGCATTTGCTCGCGGATTGCGATGCGCCACATCGGCCACATGCACGGGCAGGGGGACAGGATATCGGCAGCGTGCTATCTCCTCGA
Source organism: Leuctra nigra (assembly GCA_934045905.1). Taxonomy (NCBI): domain Eukaryota; kingdom Metazoa; phylum Arthropoda; class Insecta; order Plecoptera; family Leuctridae; genus Leuctra; species Leuctra nigra. The sequence continues at coordinate 38,098,424 of OW203763.1, forward strand.
GGTCGGAAGGATCGTTGGTGGTCCGCGGAATAAATATAGCTTCACCCATCAGCAAAGCAGCCGACAAATGTTCGCGCTTCCCTTGGCTTCCAGCCAGTAGCCACGTGGCGGGGACACTGGGCTCGTCATCGGCGTCGTCCAGCGCGACCCAGGTGCTCGTCGTACTCGTCGTACACCGTGTACACCCGTACACCGTGCACACCCGTACACCGTGCCCGCACCACCAGCCAGTACACGCGGACCAGTATTCATAATATGTATCGTGTAATTAGGAGTATTTATTATGTCTATGATTCATCTATTACTCATACCCTCGGTTTATCATTCGCATCTGTGTTTCCGCCTTCAGCTATCACGCCCTATCTCACTCTTATCTGGCTTCTACATTATTCACCTTCTTAGTTCCACTCCATCTCTCCCTCATCCTTCTTCTATTCCATTTCTCTCTCATCTTTTATCTACTCTACATCTCTTTAATCCTTTTATAAGTCCTACTCATATCTCCCTTATTCTTCTCAGTTCTACTATCCCTCCTTATCCTAAATTCGACTGCATTTCTTCCCCATCCTTCGTAGTTCTACTCCCTTCTTCCCTCATCCTTCTCAGTTCTACTCTTTCTCTTTCATCCTTCATAGTTCTACTCTTCTTCCCTCATCCTTCTCAGTTCTACACTTTCTCTTTCATCCTTCTTAGTTCTACTCCCTTCTTCCCTCATCCTTCTCTGTTCTACTTTTTATCTTTCATCCTTAGTTCTAAAGTGACCTTACTCCATCTCTCCATCATCCTTCTAAGTTCTACGTCATCTCTCTCTCTTCCTTCATAGTTCTACTCCATCCTTCTCAGTTCTACTATTTCTCTTTCATCCTTCTCAGTTCTAATCTATTCCTCCTCATCCTTCTCAGTTACTCTTTATCTTTCATCGTTCTTAGCTCTACTCTATCCCTCCTCATCCTTCTCAGTTCTACTATTTCTCTTTCATCCTTCTCAGTTCTAATCTATTCCTCCTCATCCTTCTCAGTTACTCTAAAGTTCTCTTTCATCGTTCTTAGCTCTACTCTATCCCTCCTCATCCTTCTCAGTTCTAATCTATTCCTCCTCATCCTTCTCAGTTCTACTATTTCTCTTTCATCCTTCTTAGTTCTACTCCATCGTCCCTCATCCCTCTTCTACTCTATATATGAGAAACGATGCTCTACTGCTGGACCTCGCCGAGGCACGAACCCGAGCACCTATAGAAGCGGTCCACATCCACGTTCCTTCTGCCACCATGTCGTCACTCTCTGAACCGTCTGAACCGTCTGAAACCAGCCACCAGAGCATGAGCCGCTCCATTAACTTCAACTGTCACCTCCAGGACTTTTACTAATATCCAATTAGGAATTCACTCTCGTGATTGAATAGCATGTTCATGTTGTAGGTATGCTATTCCACCACGGGAGTCAAATCCTAAATGGATATTAGGCTGATATCCTATTAAAGGAGTTGGCAAGTCCTGGTCGTCGGTCTTGACGTGCCCCTGTTAATAGGCCACACTGCCGTCATCGCCAACTCCCAATCATCTTTGCATCGCTCACCGTCATCATTAGAGTCGCAAGCTGCGACATCTCGCAACTAACTATAGCTAACTGTTTGCCTCTTCTTCTTCCACAGATCACCAAGGTGCAGGTCGAACACTGTAGCAACTTCACAAACTGTTCGTCGTGTCTCGATGCCAAAGATCCGTACTGCGGTTGGTGCTCGCTGGAGAAGAGGTGAGACATTTTCCGCTCATTAGCCATTGGATCCGTGTACTTTATTATTGTTACCCGTTAGTGCACTATAAGTTCCCTTGTACCGGGCCGATTAAAAGAAAAGTGTGTATGTACCGATATATAACTCTGAACTGTGCTGGGAAAACCCAGTGGGTGTTCGGTGTGTTATTTTGTTTAACGATATTAGTTTCATCGGCCTAATTCGACCGGGGATCGGATGGACTTGGCCGCGGCCAAGGTAACCGCAACACCCGCCAGAGTCGAGACGAAGATTCCGTCAAAAGAGACGCAGTTTCTCATCGGTTTCTTTGGCTCGCTTTCAAATATTTCAGACATTTCGATATGTAGTTGAAATCACAACTCTCATTCACTAACTTTCCTTAAATGGAGTAACGTCTCACTTAGAAGATGAATTAGGGTTTGTTGTCAAAATGTTGAATGTCGGCGGAAAGTGAAGAATCGAAACGTCACAATATTTTCTGGACCACCTATTATACAGTTCCCATAGATCTGAACTTGTCATTCCCGCTTTTGTCTGCGACTTCTGTAGAAATAACACTTATTTTGACCCAGTGTGACTCTCGGACCGTCACTTTCATTTATATTTTCACGCTGTGTCTTTGTCGAGGCTCGGTCAAAGGCGAGTCCGACATTTCGGATATTTTTCTCGCGGTCAAGCTGTCTACATCTTCCGCCAGAGTTTCTATAGAGACCACCGGCAAGATAAAAGAACGGAACTATTATTTTGTTACTACTGTATTATTTTTATTTTACGTCCGTAATACTAAAGTTCTAAAAACAGATTTTTGCTTCGCGTAACCTCAATGCTCGAGCAATGGTTTTAAAAACCTCTGTGGAATCGTGCAATAAGAAATGTAATAAAAACCTTCGTGGTTTCTAATACCACTCTTCGTGGCTTTACGGCCCGTGGCAATCTACCGCCATTAGGGCTTGATAGATTTTTGTATAACTCGAGTCGAAAATTGATTATTTTTTCTGGCGAACTAGTTATTAGTCTACCATTTATAACGTCTGAACGCCTAGTATATTATTGCATCATGGTCTGAACGCATATTTTCAGTCCAAATGAAGCTTCAAATGGTGTGGAATATCTAATCACTGTTTATTCAAGGGAACGCTATAAAAAGTTCCAACTAATAATAATGATAATAAGGTCGAATGTTTGAATTGCGGAGCATTTGCAGTGGAATATTGTTTGGTTCAATTAAGATAAGTGTTCCTTGGAGAGCTACAACGGCTATCTACTGTATCTCGATGTGCAGCCTACGGTTTTTGTTGCTGGCAATTTTCACAGTCGGATAAAAAAATATCACAGTGGAAGAATTACACGAATTTTCTCTTGTGTTATTAACATTTTCAAATATTCTCCCATTTGAAATACAGATAATACTGTAAAACCAAAAAATTATTATTGAGTTTGTGATGGCGTCGTATTGTTGTCACTTTTTTACTCCGTCTTGTTTTTTCAACTGTTTCCGGAACTTCAGAGATCCCGGGTTCTTTTCCCGACTTCCTTCCTTGCTGAGGTTTTATTTCTTCGCTTCAGTTGAGAGACAAATTCTGTGAAGGTTCCCTATACTAAATGCATTGACTAATAGGCCACAACCGCCTCCGAGACCTTCCCACCGATCATCATTGCCTATTCTTCTTCATCATCATCACTATCATTCATCCTCACTAAAATAAATAATAACTGTTATTCCCGTCATAATCTGACCTCGATGTCGAAATTATTGATGGCAATTTTGAAATTAGACTTCCGAAATAAAATCCACCAGTTCGTGTCATTTCCTAAGTGCACTTCAGTGTCCAGACATGTCGAACATTGATAATGTAAATAGATCCGATAGGAACGGGCCGAATATGACATTTACATTACTCCCCGCTTCCATTCCGCCAGATATAGGGCAGCGGGTTCTAAATTATTTAAAAAATAGTTTGCCAAAGGAAAGCTTGAAGACGAATCGAACTGTCAGCTGTTTATGATAAACGTACAGCAAGCTTGATTTTCATGTTGATTTGCCAACTTTCAAGGACCACTTCGGCTCATTCGTCAAATTCGGCGCATTTGCATGCAAGTTGCAGAAAACTGTGACGTGTTGTGAATGGGGGAACAAGCACGGCAAAAGATTGCTTTGTTGCGTGCAATTTCTGATTTACTCGCTGCAGCTTCATGACTGCAAAAGTGCACGCAACCGGAATTCCCTAGACTTGAATAGTGAATTGGTCTGAAATATCTCAACAGCGAAGCATAAGCGTCCATGATCGCGGCCTGTGTAACGTGTCGAAAAGTCGTCTTGATTTGCAAACAAAGTGTGTGATGTGATGTCAGTTATGTTGTACAATCACCAACAGTGGCATCCTGGCATGTCCAGGCAGGGTCCCCCCCCCCCCCCCCGTTGTACATACTCATCAATTCCCCCGATATTATCAAATAGATAAAATAGATCACCAAATGAAAATGGTTGGTAATTATATGAAACGAAAGATGTACAGATGTGTGGAGGGGATAAAATTCCCAAAACTAAAATGCATGCTATTATTAATATTATAATTAATATAATGATGAATGATCAATTATGCATTATAATTAAGTTTTGTTATTGAATTACTTTTGTTCTAAATATATAACTTCTCAAAATTGCTCCAAAACAAGGGGGCCTTGCCCCCGAGCCCCCAATATTATATCTCTTCGTCGACTTCATCCCTAGATACAATACATCACTGCTCTCAAAGGGCCCAAGAGCCCAGCAATAAGCTTTTAGCTTTTATAGCATAGCAGGCCAACCAGGGATGCTTGCTTGTGACAATTTCAATTCAACACGGATGCATATAATATATCTAATATTATTATCGAATTTGCTCTCTAAGTGTGATGATTTGTTTGAATATCAGTGCCAAGCTGTTTTGGCAGTCGCCACACACTTCAAGTCTGCAACCGGAGTTGCGTCTTATCAGGTCCTTGGCCCGCCCACACCCAATGTCTCAATCACCAGATTCTGCCACCTGACGACCACAATCCTCGTTCACAATGCATTCGAGGTGTATGTTCAATCAAGCTATATGGGTCCTTTTTTCTCTGTTGATTACTTTTACTTGGTGGAACAATTCTTAATTTGTGAGCTCCCTGCAATATCCCCGGCATTGCATTGTGCTATTTTACAATTACAAGGGGTTTGGCCGCGCTTTGGATGTAGCAAGCTTTCGAATAGACTCCTTGGCAAACTAAGTAGTCCTTTTCTGAAAGCTAATTTCTTCGTTATGTTACTCATTCTCGTTCTTGTTTCGACGTCGCGTTTGATGAATAAAGTATGCAGTTACTTCCAAATCTTTCATAACCTCTGCCGTGTCACGTGTGACGTGAAAATAAGAACAGAAATGAGAAATCATAACGATAAAAGGATCATTCGAACAAGTCATAAGTCTGGCGGTTATTGCCGCTTGTTTCGTTATCGTCTGAGTCTGACACCATTCCACTGCATTGGCTCAGTGATTCTTCAACTGAAGAGGTTTTTGTGTTGAATGCTAGTGAAATGTTCACTGTTCACTGTTTACCATCAATTTGCTCACTTTTTCCTAATACAAATACTAAAACCCATATTTAACCACTTCTATGTTACTTTTTTTTGTTATTTTTGTTATACCTACACTGCTATTTTTCATACGTTCTTAAAATTATATAGTAGCATTTTCAATCATTCTTGAAGGAAAACTGAGTGGAGCCCCAGTTAACTCAGATTTAATTAATTTTACACACTTGATTTCGATAAATGACTGAATTAATCACGTTTAAAAAACCGTCTTAGGCCACTATTACGACCTATTTTAGAAGTTCAGTAGATTGCAAGGAAGTTTGCTATCTCGCTCCTAATTACTTCAATTATGTATGAAGTCGTTCGCTCTCTTGAAAAGAGTTTCCTCGGTTGTGACATTTTCCTTGCGACTTGCAACTGCATTTCCTCAACCACTTTTCTTCGCTTCTTACATTAACCCGATGGATGAAGTTCTATAAGTAACAATAAATCCAGACTTTTATATCGAACTGGGTAGAAAAGGAGCACAAAGTTGAGAATCTCGGGTCGATTCTGCAAGTTTTTTGTTTGTTGATAGCGCTCGACATCGATAAAACCCATAGCAGATAAGTGAGAAGACCGAGCATCAACTAGGAACAAAGAACTTGGAATCACAGTCAGTGCAAGCATAAGTGCAAGTGAGCAGATGGAAGAAATGTGCCATCTCTAACTAGAAACTATGCCTTTAGGCTTTTTACAATCGGCTGCACCCTGTGGTACATTCTTGTGATAATATTGTCTATTTATTGTCTTTACTTTTGAACCATTTAAATGATTACAAATGTGAAAATTAGTATGCGTAACATGTTTCTTGAGTCGATCTTTATGAAGAATAACCTGTCGATCTTAGAAATACAATTTGTGTGCTTTTAGCTGCTGCAACCGCGAGCAATTTTGCCGCTTGTTGCAGGCACTTTTTGGATACGATTGGAGACATAATGGGTTGACGAAATGATTTGCAATTTTAATCATGGTTAGATAGATAAAAGACAAACTTAGGGTTATCACTTGGTACATATTTAATTTTTTGCTTTGAAAATAAGTAAAAATTATAGTTGATTTTCGGTGAAACTTTTTATTTTTTCTTGTCTCGCTGGGTGCTGTATAAAAGTTAATAAAACAAAAATTTGCCAAGTGATAACCCTAAGTTGGTCCTTTATCTAATCATGATTAAAATTTGAGATTAATTGGTTCGCGGGTTTGGTGTACAATCGAATCGGAAATTTCATCGTTTTCCTCGGGTTTGTTGAATAACCAGCGCCTAATTAACAAGGCACGAAGCAAAAATTAAACAGGGCTACTAATATACAATCAGACTGATCATGTGAACATCATGTCAAGTTACACCCACTTATGAAACAATTTTTCTCTCTCATATTTGCTGAAACGGCAGAGCGCTTGCAACACCTTAAATTGGCCGAATGTATATTAATAAATATTATATCCACTCTTTCACCCTTTGCGTCGAATTTGGGATATATTGTTTTATAAGAAGTCTCATTCTAACATTCTAAACTATTTATCACATGTTTAATAATTTCGATATCCAAAAGCTATGACAATGAAATTACATATAGTCCCAATAACACCTCTAGGTACCTATTCTATATAATTTTTGATCTCGTTGCTAGCGAGTTAATTTCACTGTCATTAAGATAGCATTACGCCGATTCGGTCGCGACGAGATCAAAACGAGATAAAGAATAGGTACTCTGGGTACAGCCGACTCCAAAAGCATTGTCAATTTAGGGTGTGCATCCACAAATTGCGATATTAAGTGGCAGTAAAATTCTTTATTCAACAAGATTTACAATTTTGTCTAACGCATTATGGAAAAAAGCGTTCCTGATGTAAATAATAATTAATATTTCTATCATATACACATAATTCTATATGTTTTTAAACTTTTTTTTAGATAATAAAAATTATGTTATCAACGATGAAAACTGGGTGTCTTATCGTTTACTTTTTGTGGCAGGATACACTTGAGCTTTGTATAAAACATCCCAGTTCACAGTCAAAATTGCATCAAGAATTCGATGGTTCAAACGAGGTGTCCTCCTTTGTAAAATGTTGAAATTTAAAAGAAAGCGAGAACGAACTGAGGAGCACCATTTAGAAGAAACTGAATTTTGGAAGGGAGTGTTCGTTTTTGTACTCCTGTGAGAGGACAGAACTGTGTGACAGTATACTCATTAAAAAAATGCAAATAAATCAAGCTTGCTTGTAGCCATCATATTGCTAATGAAACTGAATTAATGCTGTGGTGCCTCAAGTAAACGAGGCGTAATGAATGTGTTTTAATCACTGGATGTTGTTAAAATTTGTTAAGTGATTTGTAAAAATAAATATAAAAAATAAATAATATTAAAACCTTGTTAGAAATTATAGGAAACTGTATGTTATAATAATTCCAAGTTGGCTCAGATAGAAACGCTCTGGACCTGCATTCCGGAGGTCCCGGGCTCGATTCCGGCGGCCATCTTTCCCGAGTTTTCTTCATATTCTTCTTTGTCATGATCATAATTCATTCGGCGCCATTAGCCTAGTTGCAGAACAGTGCGACGTTAAGTACCACTAAAATAAAAATAAACTAGTTATACGAGGCTTCTTCTTCTCCGATCCTAATGAAATTTGCTGGAATAGTAGACAGTAAAAATAAAGTACACATAAAAAATCTGTGCGAGCTCTGGGTCAATTGGTGTGGAAGTTGTGGTATACTCTTGAGTCTTGAAGTACGAGAAATTGTATAAAACCGGGCATTTAAATACTTTCAGATATAATTCTCTTATTTATGGAAAATTCTGGTGGAATCCTAAAAAATTATATGTTTTTATCAATTATGATGACATGTCATCAAAGACCTTACTATTGGTTGCTGTTACGGTCTTTGATGACATTATTTCAAAAAGTTAGTTGAATGGAACACCGTAATTAGAAGAATTTACTATAATTCGTAGCACTGAAAATTACACTAACATGCGTACGTTTATAAGATGACTGATTTGACTGTTTTTAAGAATTGTACAATGTATCTGCTAACAAATGCAATACACCGCACTTTTATTCGGGAAGTCCCTGGACCCCCTATTCTATAACGAAAATGAAATCATTGCGGTCTGAAATCATTCATTATTATAATGATTACGTATTTCTGAAATGATTTCATACCAAAATGATTTCATTTTAGTTGTGAATAAGGGCTTGAGGGGGGTTGTGAATATTGTGGTCTAATTCAAAATGCCACTCAACGCCTATGCATTATGTTTTGTCAGGAATATTACCCACATTGTTTATTAAATGCATGAACCTCTTTACCCCTCACCACCCTCCCCCCCCCCATCTTATATCGTACCGTACACTATTCTTTACACCTGGTATACTCTATTTGGATTTGCATGGTGCATGGTTGCATTTACTGCTGCGATGTAAGTAATGCATTCAAATATTGAAAACCATAAAATGGCGGCTGCGGAATGTTTGAAGACGATTGGACAAATCGACTATAAACTTTCACAAATTAGAGATGAAGAGTAAATTTGTGCCTCCAGTGCTCAAAAAAGCAATTAAAATTGTTTTTGCTTGTATAGCAATGGGCTAATAAAAGCATTTTTTTGCATTCTGGCACAACTGCCAGAAAGTAACGAAGCATAAAAAAATCGTCACTGGAGACACGCATTTTCTATTTATCTATTACCAGGAAACTTCTGAAATCAACTGGACAATAAGCCAGGGGTGCTGTAGAAACGACTAATTCGACCCTTACAGACCTTTAAAAATTGGGAAAAAACATAATTGGAAAACAAAATAAATACGTCTGTTGCAGTTCCAATTGCTAATGTGAGTCGATTAGTGCGATGTTGTCTGGTGCTGGTGTGCGTGTGGGGACTGGTGTGTATATGTGTGGTTCTGTGTCCCAGGTGCACTGTGCGAGGTGCGTGTCAGAAGGCCAGCCACAGCTCGCCGAGGTGGCTGTCGCTGGGCACGGGACAACAATGCATCGACTTCGAGCAAGTGCTGCCGGACAGGATGCCCATCAGTCAGATGACCACGGTGAGTGCAGGGGGGAGGGGGCCGGGGGACACTGCCCAGGGGTGCAGGGGACCTGAATTAATTGTCACATTCTCTCTTTGTTAGTTTTTCTTTATCGGGGCCTCGTGCTCGAAAATAATTTCGAGATTTATCGACGCAAGTGCGCGGAGTGTATTTAGTTGGAAACTCTGCACTCGATAATATTTCCTAACGTCGTCACTTTGGAACCATTCAAATTATGAGAAGTTCGACAAATAATTATCGTAGCTATTTTTTAGTCGACCTTCTTAGCCAACACAATAAATCAAATCCTTGTGACCATATTTTCAGCTTTACGTCGAGTTGGAACACAAATATTGTATTTATAAGGTTGTTCATATTGATAAGTTGACTAATTTTAACAATTTGAATGGTTAAAAAGCTATGACGATATAGGAAATATTAGGTGCATATTGCTTCACGCTCCACCACTCTGGACCGCTCCGAAATCGGACCCAAATCAAACCTTTTGTTTTTAAATGAACATTGTCACCAAGCAACTAAATGGAAACTGCTCCTGGGATTATTAGCTCGCGGTCTGTGGAGTTGAGGACTGACATCCGACGTGTGGACGCAACTTCTTACGAGCGTGTGAGGCCGAAGACGCGTTCAATAAGTTCGTTTCAAAATGAATCATGTTGCAGTAGCAGTAGATACAACGCAATCGTATTACGTTTTCGATAAACAGAAACAATGACGATGGAAACAACGGCGCCCACGTGCGAGTCGGAAAGGCCGAAACACTTTCTAATGCTTCGTTGCATCCGTGTCATAGGTCACATTTTGAATGTATTGTGTTACTATAAAATCAAAAAACTTCTTTTGATGGTACATTTAACATTATCATCATTTCACAGTTCTGTATCCAGACATGGCGCATCATACATTTTGGATAATTTATAGTTCCCAATTAATTAACACATAATTTTTATTGCGTATCAATAGGTATTTATTTCTGTAAGTTGCTGGGAGTCTGGGAGCTGTTGCAATTTAGTGTCTTCTGTTCTACGGTAGAAGCTCCATGATAGTTTTTTCCACGACGTTTCGTGAACGGCCCTTTTTTTCTATATTTGAAATATACATTTTTTTTGTTAAAACGCCACTAGCCAAACACAAACCAAACGCAAAGTTTCATTTTTCATATAATTTTATGCAAATATTCTCAAGGAAATGTTCACCGTTTTTCCTATTCAATTGAATTTTTTCGATTCGCCAATTCTTCACACGCCAATTTTCACCATTTTTGCCATCGCCTTTTCTTGCTTCGCTGTTTTTTACGCCAATCAACTTTTCCCTTATCGGTATTGCGCGTTAAGGGTGAAATTCCAGTGCCATGGTACACGGTATTCACCGTCACAGCACTTACAGCGCCCGTGACGATAAAGAACACGGTCTATGACGACGTGTTGCGGCGATGATTGTACACGATGCCAAATGGCGTCGCCGGTTGGGAACGAGACGGTGCGAGTAATTTGCATGCCCATAGCCCATCCCATACACAGCACTATCAGCAGACGGCTGGCGTGAGCCCGTAACAATAGCCCTTTTCAGATACCTCGCCGCAATGGACAACCAAACATAATAAGGGACAATGAGCAGGGTGGCCCAACTCAGTGGAGGCGTTCACATCTTGAACAACTCGGGGCTTTTAATGTTCATTATTGAAACTCCCAGAGTTGTTTCCTATATCTACTATGTGTTTATCAAGTGGATAATTTCGATGGCAGATGTGCATTAGTCGTGTGTGCACCATTATTTGGCGCATTGTTTTGATCGGTTTTGACTTGGTTGAGTGTTTTGTTGGAGAATCAACAGTTTACATACATTTCATTTTTTCCACGGTTACAAATATGTGAACTGCAAAGTTTGTTGAAACATGCCACTCTCTCCGGGGTTTTGCGCCTGCTTTTCAGACAGAAATCGAATTGATTGAGCAGCCACGTCGAGTGAAGTATACTGGGAATATGACGTATTTGTTCACTGTCAGAAGAGTATCAACAACTGTCAATATGGACCAGCTCTTGTTATCTTATGTTTTTACTAGATTTGCGTCAGCTGATCAGATATTTTAGTTTCTTTAGGACGGACATGTAACGAAGAAATATTCTAATTATATCAGCTCTAATGAAAAGAGGTATGATATCTCTGACACAAGAATTTTATGTTTCTGCTTTTGAAAATATTACATAATATTATAAAGAACGGATGCCTGAAGAAGATGCCCCGCGCACATGAATTGTTCACAGACATCCTTGTATCACATTTCTTGTTTTAACTTATCAGCTCGTTGGTTAGAATTTCTGTAAATAGATCAATAATTGCAGGAAGCTGCTGCAGCCGGCCAGACACGATCTGTAATTGACTCGGTCTCCTCACTCCACTGTTTAATAATGAAATTAGTGTTCACCGAGGGTTGGCAAACTTGAAACCCAGGGCTTATTGGAACATACATGGTCTGATAGGATGAAATATGAATCACGATATGATATGATATCATGTGAATGTGATATTTGGTATGTAAAAACGCTCCATGTTTTTCGTTCAATGTGAAATTTGTTTGGAGATGTTAGAATTAATTTACTGGATAATTGCAGGTTTTCTTTAAATATTTTTTTTTGTTAAAAAATATTACCGATGTATTGTAGACAATAAGCTAAAAATTCTCATGCATGATCAGTCCTTAGGGGATTGTGTCAATAATACTAAACTCAACCCCTTCATGAATAAGTCAAAAGTTTTATTACCATAAAACCTCTTTTGCATCAGATAATTGGTGTTATGGTCATAGTCAAATCAAGTTGGATTGTGAAAGAACTCAATTAGCTGCAAGAAAGTACACCTGCATATTATGCAGTTTTAAATTCGAAGATAATGACGTCCTCTATTATATTTGTTTAAACATGGGCAAGGGTAGTTGCAGTGTTTTCTGTGGGAAACAATTTTATTACATTCTCACAACAATTTGACATCCTGCTCTGTGTATGACAATTTCATATAATTCTTGTGTATTCCTCAAAAGTATTCTCTCCATTGCCAATTGAGAAAAATTTCACCACATTTGCGAAATATGATCAAATCCTTACATTTAAATTTGTTTATACATAGGTACATATATTTAGTATGGACAAGACCTATTCTGAATATTATTTTGGAAAAAGTAAACCCCACCTGCTCACGTCTAGATATCATATTCATTGATAATAACTGCACAAATGAAATGCATACTCAGTGCTCGAATTGGTTGAGGGGTGGGGCTGGTGATGAGGGGGTCTGTATTCATACACTACCAACTTGACAGACTTTAACAACAACCCCACCACATGTGAAGTTATTAAACATCATTTTCAAGACGAGTAAATGCCAATTAAGAATACAACCTTAATTTGTAAGAAGTTACAAAGGGGGGGTCTTTTTGAAAGGACCCCCCCACCCCCCTTGATACCTCAAATACCCCGATAATGAAATAATAATATTTGTATGTGGACAATAGTAAATATAGGCTATGGACACTATTCTTCAAATTGTAAATGACTACAATGATTGATAGTGTTTGCCGATATTGCTGAAATAATGTTATCTGCTTTACACAACTAAAACTGGTATTTTAACAAAATGGTTTCTTGGTTGAAATCAGAGCTCTCCTACTAGAGTTCGATGACGAGTTATCATAGACTTCATCTGACGATATTGCTATCAAATCTTTTTCACACAATCCGTTTCTTTCGAATACCATTTTATCTTTTGTTGAGTGTACATCTGAGTGTGTCTGTCTGTTGTGACTTTGTAATCAACGAGTGTTGTGTTTAGGTCCAACTAACTATCCGCACACTGCCTGAGCTGCCGTCGGGCGCCAAGTACAAGTGCGTGTTCGGCAGTTCCGATCCCATCGACGCCGCTGTCACTGCATTCGGACTATCCTGTCCGACGCCCGCCGTGCTCGGACGTCCCGCCATCCCGGACTCCAGAGATCATGTTCTGGTGCCACTCTCAGTCAGGTAATGGCATGCAATCAATTGGATCCTACAACAAAAGAAAGTATTTACAGAATTCAGGCTAACCATGAAAATTGTATACCTACTCTTTATTTGGCTAAATTATCTGAATATGTTTTGCAAACTAAAGGCAGAAATTGTTGATAAATTAAAAAATGTTTTAATATCCAAATGATAGGTATGTGGCTTTAATTTACCATATGTTGTGTTTATTATTACAAAATTTTATGTTGATTAGTATTCACAGTTTTCCAAATGTACTCTGTAATTTTAGCACAACAATTTTGTTATAAAAAAGCAGTTCTGTAAATATGTTTTTCCTTGCATAAAGTTATTCACTTTCAGATTAATTTCACTATTGATTTATGTATAATAATGTCACTTAAAACAAGCTTACAATTGACTTTGAGCACATGAATTTAATGACCAAAATAATTGAATACTATTTAAAATATTAATATACTGTCTTGATTAAATTCCATTTCTGTACTGTAATGTTAGCAAACTTATTTAACCTTTATATTAATTCAATAAGACTCGAAAGACAGCTTTTGTACTGATTTATCTTGGAGTGAATAAACTGGATGTCCCTAGGCTTGAGCGTAGTATCAACATGTAGACATATATTCGTGTGAGTGTGGGCACATTGTTTTACGTAGTGAGCAGCTAGCGTCTGCGGCATCACATAACGTACATGAACCTGGCTTGAGGCTGTAATGAGATGTGATACATCCTAATAGTGTTGTGGTTGGCTACATGCACTGAACCAGGGGGCTCTCCATTGTGGGAAAGATACATTTTGTTGAGAGTACGCAACTAATTTGCCCACACGTTCAACCCTTCTGAAAGTAAGATTAATTGCTATAAAACGTAAGTGGAAAGTGTTACATTGCATGGAGTGATTCCACCAAGAGCGCAGAGTGTAACAATAATGCTAGGTTAAATGATTCATGCATTTACATTTATTGAAATAAAAGCTATGTAAACAAATTATAAAACTGCAAGGTAGTTATCTAGGTATATATACTTGTACACCATAATGTGACCATGAAGAATCAAATTGTTCTGTCTTTAAATTAGTAAAAAATTAGGTAAGTAGCTGTTTGGGCTTAAAATTCCATGCAATGATTTACAGCTAAATATTATTACTCCACGATACCCTATTTTTGTGAACTACTTCTCCATTACTCAGGTTCATTATAGTAGGTACTAGGTACTCACTTGCAACACTCGACACAAGAGCTGACATAGTAAAAGGTATTTCTTGGCCAACATATTGTGTCTTTGCTCCCTTGTGTACTGTCCCTTGTGCGCTAGATAATGAATGTAACTTGCCTTGTTCTCAGGTCTTCCGAGACGAACAAGGACTTTGTGAGCCGCAACTTTGCCTACTACGATTGTGCCAAACACACGACGTGCGTGGCGTGCATCAGCTCCCAGTGGGCGTGTAACTGGTGCGTCTACGAGAACAAGTGCACGCACAACACTTCCACTTGCCAGCGCACGGTCATCAGCGGCGACAACGTGAGTCGCGCGTCACTTTCATTGTGTTTGCTTTCATTGCAGTTGAAATTATATAGTGGTCAACTGTAAATAGTTTGTTTTATTTCTTGTTATTTAAACTTTATGAAATGTACAGCCAACAAACTGATTCAAATTTATTTGGTTTGCAATTCACAGTAACTGTATAAAAATATTTCTATGCTCCTTTACTCCGTCTGAATCACAGAAATTGTCTCTGTTTTCGTTCCCAATAGAACAGACCCTATCTTAAAAATCAAGAAGGATTAAAAAAACGTTTCTCATGCGTATTCTTAAGAACCACCTCGAACAAGGGTTGGGCAATAAATGGTCGAGAATTCAAAGAAAGCTAGGGGTGTGCGAATAGTGATTTTTGACTTCGAATACGAATATCGAATAATTGACAAAAATATTTCGAATATCGAATCGAATATCGAATAATTGGAATCTACATTAAAAGACATAATATCAATTAAAAACAATAATTGGACACCAAACTCTTTTCATATGACCAGAATGAAAGATGGCCACAGTGAAAATGTACTGATTATGATGTAATATGCAAGGATAATATTGTTGTCACTTATCATCACAAAAAATAAAATCAACAGGAACAAAAGGAGTATGAGGAAGGTCTACCTGGAGGAACAATAACCTACAAATAATATTCCCTCGAAATCAAAATGGCGGCCATGACTATTTTCGGTTGGAGTTTTAGACTTTGCAGCAGTTGGCAGCATTGAAAAACACTCCCATATGAGAAATGGCGGGATAATTTTGAATTAAAAGACATGAAGTATTCGAAATTTTCGAATATTCGCACACCCCTAAAGAAAGCATATGATATGATTTACAATCAGAACAGAGACACTTTCTGCAATTTTTTAATCAAATTAAAAAAGTTATTCAAACAAAGTTTTAATTTAAAAATAAACATGAGATGTACATTTTTTCTACGCATTTGAAAGTCATGGAATTCTTACTTTAATTAGATTATAAATTGTTACATTCTATAAAAGTATCTAAAAAGGGCCTGGTATACTATGAAGAACCAGGAAAACAATAATATCAATAATATCTTTGCGTGTTTAAAAATAATTTTTGGCATTCCAATGAAACCCAATGAAATTATAGAGAGCTCATGTTTAAGAATAATTTTGTACTAATATCAGACCCTTTTAGAACCCAACCGTCTATCCAAAGTTGGACACTAGAAGTCTCTAAAACTAGTTTGGGTGCCTTCAACCACATGGCTACATGAGCAACCTTGTGTTACAGAATCCTGCCCATCTGATGACCCACGGCGCTGGTTTCTGCCCTCGCTTCCGTCGGCCCGCCACCGACATCCTGCTTCCCAACAACGTGCCCAAGGAGATCGTGCTGGAGGTGGAGAACCTCCCGCATCCACAGGTCGGCCACACGGGCTTCCAGTGCATCGTCAACATCGAGGGTGCCACCATGATGGTGCCGGCCCGCGTCGAGTCCAACCGGTTCATCGTCTGCGATAAGACCACGGTAAGTTGTTGACTATTTCATCAAGACTTTCCCGACCATGTCTAACTTTTCGGATAATTGAGCCACAAAACAATACCAATGTAGGTGAAAGAGATATGATTTATAATATCAATACAATGACTACCTATTTATTACTCCTATATAAAAACGGGTAAAGCCTCAACATTCACCTATAAAGGGGAATCAGTCAACAAAAATGTTCAATTTTGCATGAATTATCCTGTAGCAGATTTAACATTTTTGTTGATAAACTCAACTCAGAATAGGCCTCCTGAACCAGGATCGAGTCCAATTCACTAACTGTTGCTACAACATTGCCAGGACTGAAATTATTTGCTCCTATGTAATATGCACTCGCTGTTTTAATTTCTTAAATAATCTCTTTTTTTCGTGTGGTGTGACTGCAATGACAGTTTCGGCAAATTCTTTTATGATTGAGATTTGAGAAACACATTTAGTTACGAGTCCCTGTTAGAGTATAAAAGTCCATGACTAATGAGGACAATGTATTATATTGTTTTGTAAATAAGTTCTAGAAAAGCCTGTGTTTAAATAATTCAAAGTTTTGAATGGCCATGATTAGTTAACATGACACAGTGCTTGTACTCGACCCCGCTTGCCTTGCAGTACTCGTACGAAGCCAACAGCGGTGACTACCAGGCGAGCGTGACGATCGTGTGGAACCGTAACCACCACGTCGACACGATCACCGTCGTCGTCTACAAGTGCGACATTCTCGGGTCGCACCGCGAGCACGCTGACTGCTCCCTGTGCGTCACGCGCAACCTCAAGTACCAGTGCACGTGGTGCGGCAATACGTGCGCGTACGTCGAGAACTGCCTGCACTCGGCCAACGAGTGTCCTAAGCCGCGTATAGACATGGTCAGTACAACAGACTCGAGCAAACCAAGCAGATGGATTAATTCTTAAGAAGCATTTTATTTATTATTTTCTACTCCAAAGTAGCTTTCACTCTAACGACTTTCCCTTGATAGATACCCAGGAAAAACAGTTTAATGGGGTATAACAGCCTTTTCCATGGTCCTACCGTAAATCGGTTCGTGTATGAAACCAACTTAAATGTTTTACCTAATACCAGTGCTGTCACTACCTATTTCAATTGTGTTATTGGAGTTCACTAATAATATTTATTATAAAAGTTTGTACAAAGTTTATGATATTAGATTACAGAAATCTATGAGTATTATGTATTTGTGTATTTTGGTACTTCGACTTGGGTTCCATCAAGATTAATGCTGATGGTTTTTACTTTCTTGAAGAAGACTTATTTAACTGTGGTCCATTGCCACCATTGCAGTTCTCTGTTCAGTTGCAAATATATAATAAAGATCTCTTCTGCAACTGTATTGATTCTGTACTCCAGATCAAGCCACTGTCGGGGCCGATCGAAGGCGGCACTCTCGTGACCATCGAGGGCAGCAACCTGGGTCTGAAGGAGGAGGACGTCAAGGGGCGGATCCACATTGGCAAGACCCCCTGCGAGCTGATCCACTACGAGGTGTCCGTGAGGATCATCTGTCGCACAGGCCAGTCCGAGTCTGAGAGCTCAGCGGCTGTTGTTGTGGGCAACGAGGCCGGATTTACGGAGTCGTCCGTTCACTTCAGCTACAAGGTAAGTTGCGTAAAACTCAAGTCACACAGATCATGTCTGGAATGCACTGATGGTTCTTGCAATTGCTGATCAACTAATCCAAACCCCAAAAAGTAAAAAGTGTGTTTTTATTTGAAATGCAAACGAAATTAATAACAGATTGCATTGCTTGACTTCACTGATAATTTCTAGTAACCTATTAACAATAATTTTTACAAATATATATGATTTAACTAATGATCTAGCTAGACAGATCTGACCGAGCCAGTTGCTGTGCTACTGGTTAATTTAACTCATCTTTAATTTCTCATATTTCCTCCTTACTTCCAATATATTCCAGCGCAGCTATTGAACTATTTCTGAGGTCGATGCCTACTTACGTATTTTGTTGATAAACCTTTCCTGGCAATTTTACTTTTTCTATGAAGCCCTTGAGGATCCCATGTTAAGCAGGCATATTCGGCAATACTTTGGATATATGTGCCATTTTGGTGTCCTCGACACTACTACCACTAGGTCATTAATCATTATTAACCATTCTTCAACATTACAGTTTTCATTCAATTCATGTTTATGATTGTCTTGTCTACAGGACATCGTGTTGGAGGGTGTATTTCCACCGCTGGGGCCGCAGAGTGGTGGCACGCAGCTAGCGATCACCGGCCAGTACTTGAACATCGGTAGCACGATCGCGGCCCACCTCGATGACCTGCCGTGTCGAGTCAACTCCACGCAGGCCTCGTCGAGTCGCATCACTTGCATCACCTCCCGGTCTGCCAGTCCCAAGCTTGTGCACAGGTAAATGCCAACTGCATCACGGAGTAGGTGTAGGGCGAGCGACAGGGTTGCTAAATATTAGGCGAGGCAGCTAGAATTTATTCTGAAATACTAAACATTGTTCAACTATCGTCAAACAAATTTTTGTTTTATACATACCATTTTTATAGGTACTGAAATTATTCTTGTATGTACTCGTGGACTGAGTTAAAACGGTATTTGAACGAAATGGAGGAGCTGCTGGTCAGGTTCCTTGAAATCAATCCTTATTATAATAAATGAAATCATAGCTCACATACTAGAGTTAGATGACACATTAGCGCAGAATTCATGGGACGATGCAATCAAACCTTTATCAACCAAGCCTTTTCATTCGAATACCTATTGTACTTTGGCCAAGTGCATGTGTATTTTCCAGATGGATATCAGTATCACAATTTTAGAGAAGTGTTTTAAAAAATGCCACACATATTACAACTTTTAGATTGCGCTGTGGAACTTGATGCCTCTTATTTGTCAACCCTATAAGAGTTAAAACTGATTTGTAAGGCCAACACAATTGATGATGTTATAGTCGGTCCCACCCTAACATGGCAGTAGAATCAGATTGTTAAGTATAGTATTTCCAATTTTGCTTTTGTGCTAATTCATTGTTTGACTTGGATAATAAGGACAGTTTAAGCGTTGCAGGAGTTACTGGACATATGGGAATAATCAAAATAATTGTTTTGCTGATTGATTCCACTGCCATGTTAGGGTGGGACAGTCTATAGGTTTGGTATTACTTAATCTGCCTTCTTTTCTTAGTCAATAAGCTTAAAATTGTATCCATAATCCCTTGTCTATCCCAATTGTCAGTCTATTTATTAACTGCTCACTGTTCATCATCGTTATGCCTGATGCTCTCGCAGACTGACGCTGTCTATTGACGGTGCGAACCGCACTCTGGACTGGAACCCGTTCAACTACACAAGTGACCCGACGATCATGGAGATCAAGCCGCTGCGCAGCTTCGCTTCCGGTGGACGGATGATCACCGTCCATGGCACAAACCTCGACACCATTCTCAAGCCGGAGATGGTTGTGTATCGTGACGATGAGCCCACGCCCATCAACAAGACGGTAAGTGGCAACGTCGGTCACATCATGTTCCGAGTCTAGTTTCATTACTTTATAGTAACTTCAAAGGTCAGTTATTGTTTGTTCATTTTCTTGAGAGATTTTTCTCTCAATGAATTTATGTAACTGATAACTGCACCAAATGTAAAATTAACTACTATAATTGCATTTAGAGAGAAGATAGGGTTTCATTTTGTTGTGATCACAACATGATAAACTCTAAAATTGTTTGTTTTCATTTTTGTAATGTTCTATGTAAATATGTAGTACACTTGGCCAAACAAAACTTGAACGTTTAATAAATCTGATAGGCTGATAAATGTAAGATCGCACCATCAGAAGTCAGTCTAAGCGATCTCATTGTCTCACTCTAGTAGGTGACCTCACATTTCAATGATAATAACAAGCTTTGATTGGTTATGGGACATGACCAGCAGTCAAATTTGGTCAACGTTCAAGTTTTGTTTGGCCGAGTGTACATGGTGCTTGATCATTTGTGATGTCTTGAAAGCTTAAATATGTACTTTTGCTCAGACAGACTTACTTATTATTTTTTTTAATTGGTCAATATTATTATTATTTTTATTATAATTATTATTAACCTAAATGTTGGTATTAAAAGTTTTCCTTATGCAAAATGATGAAATGTGTATGAAATATATGGAGCTTCAGCTCTCCTTCATGATTGACTGTGTTCTGTGAATAATATCCCATTAAAGGCACAGCACTGTTAGATTATGAAAACGTGTAAAACAGGTACATCAACGTTGTAAACAAAACTGGTCTTGACACACTGTTGAACTCATGTTGTGCTGCAGGTATGCACGGTGCTAAACACAGCGCAGATGGAATGCCCCGCGCCTCCGATCAACGCCAAGTTCGATCGCGAGAAGATGGCCGACTCGCGGCTACCGTTGCGCATCGCGTTCAACATGGACAACGTCGAGGAGGTGCGCGACCTTGAGAAACACTTCCAGAGTCTGCGTTCGGAGTTGCTCTACGTCGAAGATCCTAAGTTCTTCCAGTTCCCCAATCAGATCAAGTTATACAAGGGAGATACTTTAGTCATAGAGGTAAGCTACTGATTCTACTAGATATTAGCCACTTATAAGTTACTAGATTAGGATACAAATATCCTAGATACCTATGCACTCTCAATTTTATTTTGTGATTGTCGAGAGCACACTTAGAGTACTGTGAATAGTGGTACCTAATATTCCTAGAGTTATTTTTATCATTGTCAGATAGAATTTATTATTGAAATGAGCTCCTCAATCAATGAGAGAGCAGGAAAATTATATTATTCAATGGGTATTTACTATTTATCCAGACATTGGAAAACCAGCTCTTGAAAAATAAGTTTTTGTCTATAGTCTGCTCATGATCTTAATCAGTTGAAAATAATGTAACAAGAATTCAAGGTAACTGTAGGTAATCTAAACCAATATTTTAGATGCCATTCATAATATCAGCAAATTAATTTATGTAAGAATACATTCAAACACTGCTTTCAACTTTGGAAGACTGTAACTGGACTCGAACCCAGGTTTCCTGATGCTAGTCCTGTGCTCGTCATCCCCTGCTTCAATGATGAACTTCTCCAACTCTTGCAGGGTGAGAACTTGAACTTGGCCAGCGATGAGTCCGATGTGAACGTCACGATCGGTACGCAACGTTGCAACGTGACTTCGCTTGCCATGAGTCAGCTGGTGTGCACGCCGCCCGACATTCAGCCCCCGCCCACCGATGAGATGGGCACGCGCATGGACACCGGGCTGCCTCTTGTCATCGTCAGGGTGAGACCAAAATGTCATTTTAATCAACATGTTTGGATTAACTTGAGAATCTCTAAGTAAAATTATTCCTACTTTTATGGCCAGTTTGGAATTGGTTTTAAGTTTTCGCTATTCCCACCTCACATTTTTGGTTATCATGTTCAGAAGTATTCAGGGGTGTAGTCCTAAAAATAATAGTACCAGGGCGGTCTATGCCAGGTTTGAAACTTGATAACGTCTCAAAGGGGGGTCTGGGGGGCTTGCCCCCCAGAAAAATGCCGCGCAGCGAATTTTTTGAAAGTCAGCACTCAAAGAATGGCTTAAAATGATTTTGGAGCATAATAATTGAAGGGAAACAGAAATGTGAATAGTTTCATTTCGTTACAATCTTTTCAAATAAAAATGTTAGCAGCGAAATATAGCCCTAAAGAAAGGTTTTAAAATGTTTTTGATGCATAATGAAACAACAAAAAAGTGACAAATGAATTTTTTCAGAATTTTACCTAAAAATGCCGCACAGCGAAATATTTCATTTTCATCTTTCTATACCGCATTTTTAACCTTGATTAATATTTTATTGGAGGGACACAGAAGTCATTCAATTTTGCCAGAAGTAACTACCTGAAAAATGCCACGCAGCAATTTTTTAAAATTTTCTTCTCTCTTAAACATGATTAAAACGATTTGTATACATATTTATTGAAGGGACACAGAGGAGTTAATCATCGAATTTGGTAAAAATTTTACCTGGATAATGCCGCGCAGTGATTTATTTTATTATGATTAAAATTACTCTGATTTATATTTATTGAAGGGATGCAGATTAGTTATTAATCGTTCAATTTTTTCAGAATTGTACCTGGATATGCCGAGCAGATAATTTTTTCTCTTTCTTAATCAGTAGGTAGAATAAATCATCACTTTTTTCAGAAGTGGAGCACAGCGGCATTATTGTAAAGAAAATTCAGAAAGTAATTCAACAAATTTTCTTCCTAGAAATTGCACATCAATTTCTGTACTAGCGCAATTTTCTGGCGAAATAAAGTGATGCATTCCTCCGTTTGTATGCATCAGATTCATATTAAATCTTCATGAGAGTGTTTTTAACACTCTGAAAATCTTCAAGAGAGCTGCATAATTTAATTTCGTCAGAAAATCGCGCCACAGAAATTGATGTGCAATTTCTTTATCAAACTGATTTTGAATATTTATTGACCCTATTATAATATTGATTTAGATTATACAAAAAAGTTGCTTCGCCCTGGCTTATAGTAAACAGTGAGCCAGGGTGCCGCCCTGGCTCAAAAAGTAGTACCGGGGCGTCGCCCTGGTGCGCCCTGGCCCGACTACACCCCTGGAAGTATTGGCAAACACGAAACAAGATTTGTTTAATGAAGTTTGTTAGTTTTATGTTATTGTGGATAGAGACACAAAATAGAAAATACTTCATTTCACCATATGATCACCATGTGACCAGTGTTGGGGTAGGAACTTTTTAGAACACATTCTTTTTTTCAAGAACTTTTAATAGAACACGTTCACATTTAATATCACAGAACATGAACGTGTTCAAGTTTTTTTTAACCACGAACGTTGACCGTGTGGAAGTTCTCGCTATGCTGTCCGAAATTTGGAAACATTATAATTTCTAATTTGAAGGCTTGAATAATTTGATTAATACCTTACTCTGGAATCTTTTAATATGATTACTTGAATACTTTTTATACTTTGATAGATACCATTTCCGTGTTGTTATGGTATTGCTTCATCTTATTTAGGTTTAATTAATTTTGAGGAAATTGTTTTGCAAATGCCAATAAAACAGGACAATCAGCAGTTTACTGTTGCCACTTTTAGGTATGCACCTACTTTTTTCCTTATTTGCTACAATATTTACTTGATATTTTTTTTTTAAATTGTAATACATTTTTCGAAAAGACCTTTTTAAAAGAACTTTAATCCTTTTTTCCAGGAACTTGAACGCATTCCTCAATGAAATAGTGAACTTGAACTTTTTAAAAGTTCTTTTTTTATGCAATGAACTGAACTTTCTAAAAGTTCTCTTTAGAAATGAACTTCCCCAACACTGCATATGACCATGCAATTTATGGACATGTTCGATATTGTGAGATTATCTAACTCATGCTCTGAACTTGGCAGGTTGGTCGCAGTCTGCGCTTCCAAATCGGCTGCCTCCGCTACGAGGTGATGAAACCGTACGCGTTCCCTCCGGAAGCCATCGGCGGCATCGCGGCTGGCGTCTGCCTCCTCGTCATTCTGTTCATGCTGGTCCTCGTTATCTACCGGAGGAAGTCGACGCAAGCGGAGAGGGAGTACAAACGGATACAGATACAGATGGACACCCTTGAGAGCAACGTTCGCTCAGAGTGCAAGCAAGGTATGTTCTCATTCAGCCAGGCCTGAGTTTATTGATAATTGATTTTGATGACAAATCTTTTAGTTTTATCATATTCATGGTATTACTTGCGAGATTTTCACGAAAAAATGTACTGTCTTTTTGTGTGGATGACGAGAGATGCAGAATTTTATGTTTTTAATAATAGAATAGATCGTTTTGATATGTATATGAATCACGACATATTTTGATATTTTTATTTTTAATATTACTAAACAAAAATCTCATAAGAACTCAAGAACTCAGCTGCTTTTTGCTGTAAAGTGTTGAGTTAGTTAAAGGATTTTCATCATTTACCTGGTGCAAGACAGATTTTAACCCTAGTCATCCCAACAACTATTCATTTTGCACTGTCTCAATGGAGGTCAGTGTTTCAAAGTTGTTCAAAATGGAATTGTGTAACACTCGGGAATCTAATACCAAGCGAGAGGATATCAGGATGGCATTGAGCAGATCTTGTCTAACTTGTTTCAGCATTTGCGCAGATGTGCGCCTGGGAACCAAGTGTCAATGGCGGCCCGTGCTTTCTTCATGGTACATTCTGTCCAGTCTTATTGTCTTCTGTTTTGCCTAACTCCACCCTAGCCCATGCACTAACAGATCTAACCCTGGTTGTAATAATGCTGAGAGTGCACCTTCGATAGATAAATAGACTGTTTCAGGGACACAACTCTTGCAACTTTTGCAGTCGAGCATTTGCATATTTATCTTACTATTGATTAGGTAATTAAATTAATTAGGACTACAAATATTACAAAATAGAGTGTGAGTAGATTGATTATAATGCATTAAGTCATATATGTATTTACTCTCTATCTCTTAAATTCACGCAGAGGAACAACTTTGCTTATACGGATGTGATAGTCATGTGAAAAATTCATATGTTATTGGAATTACACAATATGACTTTAAATAGACTTTCTTTACATAAGCTAGAAGTATTCTTGCAATTACATAGCGATGAGTTGGCTATCTCTGAAAGAGTGTAGTTATCCATGCATCAACTAATGCCTAAGTCGTGTGTAGGATGTCCTGGATCCCGGTGCTACTTACTTTGTTCCAATTTCCAGCTTGGAGTGATTGGTGTAATGGTGTGTACTGGTCATTACCTTCTGTATAGTTGCCATCAATTATATGTTTAACTGATATGACATTAAACATGATATTGGAAATTCAGTGATTTGTTCCCAAACTAGTATATAATAAATAACATTGCATTTCTATCTTGCTTCGAAAAAAGTATTTTATGGAGAATATTCTCAGTTTGCCAACATTTGTCCCAGGGTTTGGTTCGGAATTAAAATGTTTATGTGGTAAAAGTAGGTTCTTTCTATATGTTTCATTAGTACTACTA
Organism: Leuctra nigra; assembly: GCA_934045905.1. NCBI lineage: Eukaryota > Metazoa > Arthropoda > Insecta > Plecoptera > Leuctridae > Leuctra > Leuctra nigra. Next base: position 38,123,920 of record OW203763.1, read on the forward strand.
AAAATATCACTATAAAATCTATCCATATGTATGTTTTAGTTATACTGGTATACCATGTAAATAATACCAGGTTTTCAGAAAGAATATAGGTACAGTCATGAAAATATATTCGGTAAACGCTCCTACACCCCCCACCACATTCAAACGTCGAGGGGGAGGGGTCTAAACTAACGTAAATGCATGGAAAGGGGAAAGAGCGTTTACCGAATATATTTCCATGACTATACATATACGTATATACTCTAAACTAAATGACTGGCTTGCTACACTACAAGCTACAGGTACATACCTAGATGACTTTTTTTCGTTAAATCTTTCTTTCCCCATGTACCATTCTGGCTCGTGAACGTTTTCTCAACCATCACTTGTTGGAAAGGGATGATCCACTAAACAACAAATACATGTTAAAAGCCTAAAATAGCATTATTATGTTAATACATTGAATATTGATTCATTGATAGTGATACTGATAACTTATGCAGCGATGGATATGGTTACAAGTTGAAATAAATGTAGTATAGTGCTTACAATTTCTGAGCATTAACAATGGTCTGTTGTCTACCATTTTCAGTGAGAAAAGTGATTTGTAGTACTACATATTTATTCTCATATTACCAACTCTACATACGTATTTATTTCAGCTTTTCAATCTGTCTATCCTGGTTTTACTGAAAACTGATGAGTGATGAGCATGCAGGGTTCTCTCTTTCAGGACGGTTGAAGCAACCCTTGTTTTTACTGCTGGCTCTGTGCCAACAGCTGTGTGCTCCTTTCTCTCCTCTCCATCTCACTGATCATCTGTGTCTTCACTCTTGCAGCTTTCGCCGAGCTCCAGACGGACATGACTGACTTGACTGCCGACTTGGAGGCGTCGGGTATACCGACGCTGGATCATAAGAACTACATCATGAAAGTGTTCTTTCCTGGTGTTAGTGATCATCCGATACTAAATGACCCCAAGGTAAGCCATTTTGTTAGTAAATTTGCCATGAAATATCTTTTAATGCAATGGGTTTGAAAGCTTGTGGTTATTTACTAATTAGGTAGCCACTGCCCTAATGTGTACAATACATTCATCTGAGAGTAAGTAATTCGTATATGTATGCCAATAGTGAAGACAGCATAAGCTAGGACCTAGGTGCTATGTATCTACATTGGGGTTTTAGTTTATAAAGCGGGGCAATTTATCTGGGTTTAAGGTCCTCTTTGACAGAAATGTTTCTTATCTTCTGTTACTTCCAATTTTCCTATTCAGAGTCAGGGAACAATCTATATTTTCTCTTCAATTCTAAAAAATCCTCTTGCCATATTTTCAAAATGTGATTTTGAGGAACGGTTGAGCTGGTTTGTCGACTCAACACTGTGTTTGCTTCAGGCACGAATCACCGGGCCTCGGACTAACTACGACGCAGCGATGGTACAGTTCGAGCAGCTCATCAACAATAAGTGCTTCATTCTCACCTTCATTGAAACCCTGGAGGTGCAGAAGTCATTCAATATCCGTGACAAGTGAGTTCGAGATTACCACATCTTTGAGTACTTTGCAACTCCTCAATAAGCAATTTTTCTAGTAGATCAGATCTTTATGTAGGTACATACAGATCTAAAATCTCATATGAAAGTTCAATTGAGGGGCTTAGGTTCAATATGCAACAAATGAAAAAATTTGAATTTGAGATCAAAGTGAAATTCATTCATTGCATGCTTTGAAGGACACTCGATCAATAAAAAAATTGTCGAACAAAAAAATGTGATTATATAAAACCTAGTATGAAATAAACTATTTCCGTAAGGACCGTTAATGCCTACTACCCACCTTCCATCATATTCTTTATTCATCATCTCCCAATTATCCTCATAATAATTGATCCTTTACCATTAGCCTAGTTGCGCAAACAGAACAGTCCAACTTGTCAACTTGACAACATGACAACTTGTCATATGAAGTAAAGACATGTGAAATCAGGCTGGTTACAACGTGGTTGCTTGTGTTGCAGAGTGAATGTGGCATCGCTGCTGATGGTTGTGCTGATGGGGAAGATGGAGTACGCCACGGACATCCTCCGCAGCCTCCTCCTCCGGCTGATCGACAAGTCCGTCCGCACGAAGCATCCGCAGCTGATGCTCCGTCGCACCGAGTCCGTCGTCGAGAAGATGCTCACCAACTGGATGGCTCTTTGCATGTACTCCTACTTGAAAGACTACGCGGGTTCGTCGCTGTTCCTCCTCTACAAGGCGATCAAGCACCAGATAGAGAAGGGGCCCGTCGATTCGGTGACGCACGACGCCAGATATTCGCTCAGCGAGGAGAGGTTGCTGAGGGAGCAGATTGACCATGGAGTAGTTGTGAGTTTACCTCAGTATTATTTAGGGCTGTGCGGGTAGCATTTTTGGAGGTCGGGTCGGGTTCGAGTCGGGTAGTAAAAATACGTCGGGTATCGATCGGGTAATTTCGGGTATTTTTTTATTTAAAAAAAATCATTGTTAACTCTCTAGGGTAGTATTTAGTTTGATTTACCATGAACAAATGATGAAGAAGCCTTCCTACTGTTGTTGGTACCGTTGCTTGTACCATTTGTACCTGGTCTTGGACTGTTACGTCGCAACAAATCATTGTCAAATACCTCGCCTTCCTCATCCCTATCCACAACAAACCGATTGGCACCGTCCGTTGCTTGTACCTGGTCTTGGACTATTAGGTACGTTACGTCGCAAAAAATCATTGTCAACTACCTCGCCCTGCTCATCACTATCCATAACAAAAATATTCATTGCACTTGGCACTTTTACATAATTTAGAAACTCAACAACAAACTGTAAATTGGACGACGCACATATTTTCATCCATCAGTGTTTTCATCTCGTCAATTCCAAAATGGCGGACGACCGACTTCACGGCGCAGGCGCTTAGCGCAACCGCGGACTAGTGCAACCTAGCGGGAAAAAGCGCAACTACGTTCTGGAGACTTTTGGCGGCAATTTCAAACTACCCGAAAAAACCCTTTTTCGAGTTTTATATTTTGTTTTTGAGTCGGGTTTCAACTACCCGTCCGAACCCGAAATTTCGGGTACCCGCACAGCCCTAGTATTATTAACTTAAATCGTTCTAACTGCGAAGAGTTTAATTGAAAAAAATCAAAATTTTAAGTCAATCCCACATTCATGTTTTTATATTTTGTTTTTTGATTGAAATTTTTTTAAGTTACATCAAAATATGTAGTAGATGCGGACACTCGTTTGGATGACTAAACTGAAACACTTGCTTCCTGTTTAAATTAGGTATGTCATTTTATCCTTGTTGGTGGGAGAGTAATGAACAGGTCTCATACAAATACTTAGCCAACCTTCCTGATTAGGGTTAACCCCCTCAGTTGAGCGACAAATTCTGGGAAGGTTCCCTAAGCGATGACTTCCCCGTTTCCAAATTCGTTTCTTATCCTTTCGTTATCTTCATTTCCCAATCTTCATCACTATCATTCATCCACCATTGTTAGCCCAGTTGCAAAATGGTGTGATGACTGTTGTTATAATCTATATTAAAAAATAAAAGGATACCTCTGTAAATGATTAAATACTTCTCTAAAGTTGTAAGATTCAAATCAATATATGTAGGTATTTTAATTTTAATTTGTAATTTCAGACAATTCATCTGGTGCAAGAAGATCCACATTATGAGAAGATCCCCTACCAGACATATCAAGTGAGTAACATTGATCACACCTCTATATAGACTATAGAGCCAAGCCACAGAAAACGATGCAAAGTATCTAGGTAGATGTTATAATCTCCAGTAATGTGACTGCAACTCTAACTGCAACTATCATTTCATTTATCACTTATTTTCATCAACGAATATACGTTAAGTGATTTACTTTACCTTACCTTACCCTATGGCGCTACGGCCCTTGTAGAGCCCTGGCCTCCTCCACTACTCCTCTCCACACTTCTCTCCTCTCCAAAAGTGTAATGAATGGTGAAATGTCCCACTGTATAATGTGCAGTATTTAGAGAGATGGTGTGAAGTATCAATTGTGTTTCTCCTTGCCTAGACTCTTCACGCCGTGCAAGACGAACTGGACGAGAAGATTCAATGCAAGGTGCTGGACTGCGATGCCATCAGTCAAGTCAAGTCCAAGATCCTAGATGCTCTCTACAAGAACACTCCGTTCTCCATGCGTCCGTCCATACACGAAGTTGATCTCGGTATGCGTTTCACTTCTTTCATAATAAAATTAGGGGGATAATTATAGGAAGTCAAGATTGAACCTTTGTACTACAGGAAGATAGGTTAAGTTATTTAGAGGTAGTTTTCATTGGCATTGTCTTCATTTCTTGAATGTATATTATTTATAATTCGTAATATAATGCTTTTGTGGATTTCTTATGTAAATGACTGCCTGTCCTTTGTTGACATCCTTTACAATCACAATCAAGGTGTCCTTACATTTAATGTGATTTGCTTAGTATTAATATTCAATTAATATTTTAATATTCAAGCTTTGTGATTCATGGGATAAATAAATGCCATTATTTCTTTTCTCCAATACCTAATTGTTTACGAATTTGTAATCAATTTCGATACAATAAACAAGTATTTTAATCTTTAAATAATTGAGCGATTGAAGCTAGCGTCTCCTTTTGGCTCTTTTCAAATTTAAGATTCAAGATTTTATTGTTCCAGAAATTGATACATGTACATTTTATTAGCGATCGATTTGTATACCCTAAGAAGATTAACTATCTTGTTGGCACGGACCTCTGTTTTTTTTTATTTTTATGCTGTTAACCAATACGCAGGTCGCACCGTTTCACCGATCGATCTGAAATTTTGCACACATGTAAAGACAACTTCCTCTGTTTGCAGACCCAAACTTTTTTGAAATCCATGCATTGGTTAAAATTTAAATAAATATCTCCTGATAGGCTGAAAAATGAAAATGGTCTTCGATAAATGTATCAGTATCAGTATGTTTTTATTGATTTGCTTTGTGCACAAAACACGGTGGCAAAACATATAATGTAATTATTACATTAGATTAGATTGTGATCAAACTCATATTTTGCATGGTCATTAAGACCAACATTGTCTCTAATTTTACAAATTTTCATCCCAATCAGTAAAGGACATTATTGACATTTTTAATAGCTGTCAGCAATGAAGTATCGAAATGAATGTTTTCCAGTGCCAATTGAATTGAATCTGATTTGCTATATGTACAGTCAGGGAAACTAGATGGTTCATACTCTGTCTCTCTCTGACCCATAACATAATTCATGTTTTTATATGGAGCAGAGAGAGATAGAGTATGAACCATCTAGTTTCCTTGACTATACACCCACCTCCAAGTGTTCCTACCGGTTTATACATTGCGCTCTTATGAGAAACACAGTACGAAAACTTGGAGGTGGGTGTACAAGCTACCAGGGTGCTTAGATGATATTTTCAAGTTTCGATGAAAAGCATATACTGTTATGTTGATTGAGTGGATCATATTTCAATTCAATATGGATGTATATGTTTTCTGTGCGTTGTGTACGCATTTCCGGTTTGAGAATTTGTACGTACCCGTGCTCGCTCATCAACGCGTTACACTGAGTGTTTTCCTAGTGTAATTAACTTGGAGCTCAAATTACTTGCTTTATGTTCCTATTCTTGTCATAACATTGATTTACCTTCTCGTGCAGAATGGCGTCACGGTCGGGGCGGCCACCTCACGTTACAAGACGAGGACTTGACGACCAAGTCCATCAGCGGCTGGAAGAAGCTCAACACTCTCGCACACTACGGGGTGAAGGAATCAGCCGTGATGTCGCTCATTCCTCGACAGAATGAGACTTACAGTGCCAACTGCAAGCAGCCCTGTCAGAACTGTAAGTGAATAACAATACTGAATAGTAAAAGGGAATTCTTTTCTTTATACATTAGCTATTAATAATGAATCTGTAGCTTAGCTTCATGTAAAAGGGACCAGTATAGAAAACTTGTTAAATGAATTTGATTGTGTATGGATCGTACTGGAAGTGTTCTACTATAGTAATTTTCAATGCGAGCGTAGTATCCCACCACTTTGTACTTCCTTCAGAAAGGTGGAGTGGGTAGTGGGAAGTGGAGGTGGTTTGTACGTACCAGGAAGTATCAGTAGCTCTACGTACCAGGAAGTATCAGTAGCTCTACGTACCAGGAAGTATCAGTAGCTCTACGTACCAGGAAGTATCAGTAGCTCTACGTACCAGGAACTATCAGTAGCTCTACGTACCAGGAAGTATCAGTAGCTCTACGTACCAGGAAGTATCAGTAGCTCTACGTACCAGGAAGTATCAGTAGCTCTACGTACCAGGAAGTATCAGTAGCTCTAGGTACCAGGAAGTATCAGTAGCTCTACGTACCAGGAAGTATCAGTAGCTCTACGTACCAGGAAGTATCAGTAGCTCTACGTACCAGGAAGTATCAGTAGCTCTACGTACCAGGAAGTATCAGTAGCTCTACGTACCAGGAAGTATCAGTAGCTCTACGTACCAGGAAGTATCAGTAGCTCTCAGCTGAATACAATGGAATGGATTCTAAAAACGATTTCTTTTTACTGATTTCGCCAAGTGTGGCTTACTACGCTCTGAGAATAGGTACCACTCTTGGTTTTTTGTTTTATGTGACAGAAGCAAACCAATTGCATTGCAAAATTTGTGGGTATTTGTTTGGTATTGATAATGTATTGCACCTAAATATTATTATAATGGTATTTATAAATTGAGGTTTATAGCTGCATTATATAATTCCACCAAAATTAATTGGAGGCACACAATATTCATAAAATCTATCATTATAGGAAAGGAGTGTTCTTGGAGGGTAACATATTACCAATTGCCAATTACTGGTTTATTAAAAATGTCAGCAAAAACTTGTAGTGATGGAATAGTTTGAGTGGCTTGCAGAACTATATTGTTGGTTGTTTCTCTTCTAGGCACCGCCACCTATTTGTCCAACTCACTCTCTCCTATGATGGCAGCTACTAACGGCGATGTAGAAGGCGGTGGCCACCTACGCATGTACCACTTGATCCGACCACTGGATGACCACCACTTTCCCACTAGTAAGACTGGCGAGCGACACAAAGCCATTCCCGAGATATTTCTCACGCGACTCCTCTCCACTAAAGGCACTATACAGAAGTTTGTCGACGACTTTTTCACTACTATATTGACAGCTAACGACTCACTGCCGCCCGCAGTCAAGTGGTTGTTCGACCTATTAGATGAAGCAGCTAGAAAACATGACATATTGGATCCCGAAGTAGTTCACGCGTGGAAATCAAACAGGTTAGTTCGCTACACACTCCTTACTTACTACTTGCCCACTTTGCAATGCAAAACTCATGGATAATCAAGGTGAAAGTCCTTAACAACATCAGTCTGTGACCACGTAGTATATGGGTACATTCACTTTGTAGTGAAAGTATTCCACTTTGTAATAACAACTTTACCAAATATATTTTGCTTGTTAAACTATTCCCAATTTAGGACAGCATTGGATTTCATAGCCTTGGATTTTCATAAATGGAAATATGTACTGTTAAGACTAATTAATCTCGCTAGTTAATTTGCTTCAATATTTTGCTTTCGTCGAAATGGCTACATTCGTTGAACAAAAAGGTTGAATTCAATTAATTGAATGAAACATTGAACCGTGTAAACTAGGCTTAAAAGTAAGAGATACACAATAAATCAGATTTGGCCCAAAAACATTTAAAATATTGTATCAAATCAGGGAATTTTGATAGATCAAATTTTAAAGTTTAAAATTTGTACACCATGTTAAGATTATTTTTCAACCATAATTCCCTGAATGCATATTTTTCTTGTATGCTTTGATTGCAATAAGCTTGTCTTGAGTGAATGAATAACAATAGATTGTCTGTCTTTTCACAGCCTTCCTCTCCGGTTCTGGGTGAACTTCATCAAGAATCCGGACTTCATCTTCGACATCAACAAGACGACGACCGTCGACTCTTGCCTGTCGGTGATCGCACAAACGTTCATGGACTCTTGCTCGACGATGGAGCATCGCCTCGGCAAGGACTCCCCCTCCAACAAGCTCCTCTTCGCAAAGGACATCCCCCACTATCGCGAGATGGTCTCGCACTTTTACTGCGACGTGCAGATGCTGCCGCAGATCACCGACCAGGAGATGAGCACCGCAATGCAGCAACTCTCGGTCACGCAGTCGGGCGAGTTCGACACCGTTTCCGCTCTCAAGGAGCTCTATATCTATGTTACCAAGTATAGTGAACAAGTGAGTAGCTCTATGTCTAAACTTTAACTAGGTGTTCAGAGTAGGTAGTTGTAATTGGCAGATAAACACAAATTTCGTTCTAGAGTAACAAGGTTCTATCTGCATACAAGCAATATGTGTGTAGCTACAATAGTACCTTGTAATTCTAACTTACCAACGATTTTGCTTACAACATGGACACACTGTCAATAAAAGCAGAGCGCTAAGTGAATAGCACTCGCACTCTCTCATTGGCTGACAACTGTCACGTGACCTTACTTGCCTCTCTGCTATTCGGTCATGATCACGATGCAGTATAAGAGGTGAGACGACAGACCTATACCGCCCATGCTAAGTTAGTTTGAGTATCTATCAGGGCAACCGAACAGTCTTTGCAGTCACCAGACAGCAGAGCGCCCTAGCGGCCAAGTCACGACACTCACGACTGCCGGACAAGTGTCTAGTAGGTACCGCGTTCTCTGCCAGGCGCGCTGCTTGTTGCTAACTGACTGACTGCCAGTTGGCACAGGTCCAAACGTGAAGAATACTCGACACGCTCAGAGCTTCGTCGTCTCACCTCTTATGCTGCATCGTGGTCATGATTGAAAATTAGAGAGTTAAGTTGATAGTGTGTCCAGTGTTTTACACTGCTCGTGTCACCTTTACATTTATGTTTGGAGGAGGGCAGAATCCAATTACTTAATGGTTTTTGAGCCCACCTCAAGAATCATTGAAATGGACTTCTGCCCCTCTTCCTCTGAGGGACAGATATATATAAAACACGTAACTAGCTTCTTATAACTATTAAATGTAATTACTGTTTTAGAATCTAAGAAAATGTTCCAAAACATGACTAAGTAATGTCACTCAATACTCAATCAATATCTATGTATGTAATATTTTTATGTAGATGGTACCTACCTACTATTGTTAGTATCAAGTAATCAAATATTTACTTAGAGTAAATGTTACGTCCTTTTGACAGTCTACTTGTGTATTATTTGGTGAACTTTATTGTTGAAACAGTGAGTAATGTACATCAAACTGTCAACACTGTGGCGAGTTTGGTCGCTTTCTCTGGCGGGAAGATAGTAGGTAGAAGCTACGATCACCACACTTTACAGGGATCGGAAACTGTCTGCGTATAGTGACGTCACTCCCATAAGACCAATGCTAAATGATGGCGGCCGAGTGCTTGGGCCGCCGATTTGCACCTGATGACTTCCTGCACCCGTTTACTTCCGGCCGGTGACCCGCGAAATTTAAAAAAAGTACGATTTTGGAGTGTTTTAATTTGATTCACACAATTGCCGCCAGGTTCGAAAGAGCTTCTCAAACTTGCCGCTGCTAAAGATGATAGTGCATTGTCGAATATTTGAATTATGTTCTGGCGGGAGATAAAGACATGTGTAACGAGATTGACATCACAGCCGCCTGTTCTATGATTGTTGTGTTCAAGGTGACCAAGCACATGGCCAGCTAGTCAGACAGTTTCCGATCCCTGTAAAGTGTGGTGATCGTAGGTAGAAGTATGTTTACAAGTTTCCTGTTTTGGAAATTGTAATTTTTAACTTCATGTGGTATATGAGGGTATAGTTTGTTTGTCCCACCATGGGTTGAGCCTAAGGCCCTCACCCACATTGACTGATTTCTCATGGAATTATGTCTTTGCCAACAGATTGTCGACGCCCTGGAGCTAGACTCCTACTGCAAGAAAATGCATCTGGCCCACAAGTTGGAGAACGTTTCTTGCACTCTCGAAGGAGAGGAGACTTCTGCCTGCTGACGCCGCGGGTCACCTGATCTATTATTAGCCAACTGTTGAGTCGATACGAGTTGGCCCGAACGCAAGACCGCAATGTAACAAGACTGCTGTGATACTGATGATAGGACTGTGACTGTAACTGTGCAACTCTATTATAAAACAAACTGTGATCCTTGTGTGGCTCGACGATCAGGTGACCTCGCGGCAGTGACTAGTGAGGCGAGAATGACACAGAAGAGGCGTTAAAGAGACATTGGCAAGTGCGACTTTAAAAAATGAGAGAAAAAACACTGCTTTCCTAACATTGAGTGCCTCGAGTAAATACTGAATACCGATTCTAGGGGGAAAATGTGTCAAAAATGTCCTCAGCTGGATCCAATAGATTTACTGAGCTATTTATTTTAATTCCACATTTTTATATTCAACGAAATAAGTCCTAGGAAGTGTTGCAGAACAAAGTGAACACTTTGTAACCATTGGCATCTCTTATTAACAATTAACAGTAACAGTAGTAGTGTATATAAAGTTAGTTTAATAATAAAACATGTCTACTGTGAAATTGTGTATTACTCCTGTGTTTTTTATATCCCATAATGTTCCTGTAGTCGTTTCAAGCATGCCGCAAAAAAGATTTCACACAAAATGGCTGTTAAATTGCTAATAGTGGCGCTGTGCAGGTGCATGTGTGAATAGTTAGTACTACACTTGAGCAGCTGCTTTGCTCGTTAGCTGTCAAGTGGTAAGGTTGAAGGTTAGGTTATGTCACATTCCTAAGCTAATTGATAGCAGCATCCCGGCAACGTACTTCCTCGGCATAACGGTACTTGTTTGTTGTTTGTTGGCTTGTCGTATAAATATTAATATGGCTAGTTTATGTCAATCTGTGTTGAGAAGTTTACAAACATGTCCTACTCTACCTCTACTAACAAGAAAGGTAAGTTGCATGCCATGCCAAGGTAATCTTAGATGTTATTTGTGTTTAACACATCAATCAATTTTATTATTATCAGTTTCTGTTTACCAACAATTGCCTCTAAATCACATATTTTGTAGATTCATCCGTCACAAGTAAGATATCTCAATCTTCTGGAATATCAAAGTAAAAACATCCTGCAGGAGAGAGGTGTTACTGTTCAGAAATTCAGGATAGTCGAGCGGCCAGAAGAGGCTGATCGATTGCAGCATGATTTCAGTGAGTCCATAGTTTACGTTTGCACAAAATCTGTAACAACGAAACTCAAACCACTCTAGTATAGTACTTATGCTTATTCCACGTGGTATTTGATTGTCTGCAGAAGTGGACGAGTACGTAATCAAAGCTCAGGTGCTAGCCGGAGGAAGGGGTCTCGGGCATTTTGATAATGGATTCAAGGGTGGTGTACATCTCACTAAAAAGCAAGTTATTTTCTGATCTGAATCATGCACATTTGATTTTATCCACTTGCTGTTAGGTATTAATAAAAATGCATTTTCTTTTACTATAGTCCTGCCGAAATATCTCCTATCGTAAAGCAAATGGTTGGTCATCGCTTAATAACTAAGCAAACTCCTAAAGATGGTATTTTAGTGACCAAAGTAATGGTGGCTGAATCAGTTGACATTAAGCGGGAGACTTACATTTGCATCGTGATGGACCGGTAAGTTATATTTTCTGTATTCTTATTTCTTATTTTAGGGTTTAGCAAATAGGTAGAGTGCAGAGCAAGTCAGGACATGACACTGGCCATTCTGATTCCTCATTCATTAGGTCATTTTAAATTAAAAATATAAAATTTCCATCATAATACTTTATAGGTAGGTAAGCTACTACACTTCCAATAGTTATAAGCTCCCTGTTCAATGATGTAGGTCATTCGATGCCTTTTTGTTGAAACGAAGTCTTGCATAGGGTGACCAGATAACCTGAGTATCCTGTAGGTACGTCCAACTTTCCCGAAATATTTCCCCGGGACAAATTTTGTCCGAAAAATGCAAATATTGGCATGCTTTTTTATATTCTTAATAATATACCTAGATGTACCTACTTAATATTTGTGTTTGCTGGGATGGATTAATATTTAATTTATTTGATCTGAAATGTCCTAATCAAAAACTCAGCACTACTGGGTAGCTCAACCAATCGGGGCATGGTCTCAGATCTCCATAACTTTTGAAAATCATGCCATAACAATCTCTCAAAATATTAAACACTTTGTCTAGTTTCTGAGATAAATTGAGTTTTCTTCCCCATCCTATTTTATGGCAGCCGAGTAAAATTGTGTCGGCTAATTATCTATTCTCCCAAGAGAATACCGAAGAGGGAATTTGAAAGAGCGAGAGACCGGGAAAGCAGAAGGGGTAGACCGAGAGCGAAGTGGGAGGTGAAGTGGGATGTAGAGGAAAGAGGTGAGGAGTGGGAACAGTGACTGCAGGAAGATTGTGGGAGGACAGAGAGAGGTGGATAGACATGGTGGAGCGGCATGGTGGAGCGGCAGCAACCAGAATACGAAGAGGAGGAGGAAGAAGAAGAGTGTGATGTGTCAGGACTGGCCACCCGACATCACTGAAGCGAAGGCCCAAGATGGATGGTGGAATTCCTCCCCCCGACCCAACATTATGTTGGAAACGGGAGACAGATATTTATTATTATCTATTCCCAACTTTGAACAAAATATCAATCAAGATTTATATTTTTAGTCGCGTGATATTGCTCGAATCGCGTTAAAAGCTGTTGAAATTTGTTAATCCTCAATTTGTATTGGAAAATTTTAAATTTATAGCGCAAAACATGTTTTAAGAGTAGGTACACAGACAAACTTTGAGTAGTACCTACTCTACTCTTAAATAAGTAGGTAGGTATATAAATATTCTTTGTGATCAAATATATTATGTGAGCTCATTACAAAAATTACCAAAAAGTAAAATTAATTTAACATGTTGAAAACAAACCAATCAATCCATATTGATCTCAATATAATAAATATCGCGACCCTGCTTTTAACTATTGTCGGGTCAGGGGGTGGGATGATCCCACCAATGTTCTAGGGCACTTGTGATCTCAGAGCCGACTTGCCAAGTCCGACACTCCACACTTCTTCAATCTCTTCTTCCACTTCTTCAGGCTCCTCTCTTTCCACCAGTTCCCTCCATCTCTCTCTGTCTTCCCACCACTTCTCTGTTGTAATTACTTCCCAACACTCTCCTCTTTCTTCTGCGGCTGCCTCTATTCCGTTCATCCATTTAGTTCTAGGTCTTCCTGCCTTTCTTCTGCCACCCATGGCTGCACGCTCTGCCTCTCTATATGGTATCCTCTCTTCTCCCATCCTCTTCATATGTCCGTACCATCTTAGCCTCTCTTTTCCAAGTTTAAATCTAAGAGACTCCACTTCTAGGTCCTTTCTAATCTTTGAACTCCTCACCTTGTCCATCTTCGTCACCCCTGCCACACTTCTCAGGAACTTCATTTCCGCAGCCTGCATTTTCATTTCTTCCTTCCCTCCCATTGGCCAGATCTCAATATAGGTACCTAAATTTATTTTAGGAAGGGAGTTTAATATTTCTCTCACTTCTGTTTATTTTATTGCATTCTATTAATCTTTTAATGTTTGAGAAACTCTAGCGAAAGGCTTGACCAATTCATTGAACCCTGTAAAGGCCACTTTGTTCAACACAGTAATAATTAATGAATAGAGCTTGATCCTGTATTTCTTGCATATCTAGTATCTACGCACTCTGGCAGTCCATCCCACCCTAACGTGGCAGTAGAATCAGATTATTTTACTTCCATAACATTTAAAGTATATTTCCAATTTTGCTTTTGTGCTAATTCGTTGTTCGACTTGGATGCTGTAGAAGTTACTGGACATCTGGAAATAATCAAAATAATTGTTTTGCCGATTGATTCCACTGCCACGTTAGGGTGGAACAGACTATAGTAGGTACACACTTGACATGATCCACACTAATGTGTTTGACTTCCATTAGGCAGCACAATGGACCAGTGATTGTTGCCTCTCCCGCTGGGGGCATGGACATAGAGAACGTAGCGGAGAAGACACCTCATCTCATCAAAACTCTACCTGTGGACATCTATGAAGGCATTACAGATCAGATGGCAAATTCACTTGCAGAATTCTTGGAATTCAAGGGTCCTCTCCATACAAAGGTGCATTATAACGCGTGGTGTGTGAAATGTAGTAATGATTTTCCACAAAGAAATATCGTCATATGTAGAGCACTATTTTTATAATGACATGCACCACAATTCAGGAAATTATTCATTGTGTTCACAAATCATTTTGTAGGTGTTCGGATTATTTTCTATAATCTAATCTGTCATTTATTCCTTATGACTATGCGTTATAATCTATGTTATTCCTTATGGGTTACGGCATGGCACTACACTATAGATGATAATCGAAAGTACCTACTTCGTAGTGACACCGCTTGCTTATTGAATGATGCCCCTGCAGTAGCAACAGCATTGGAATAACTATTTCTTATTCTGGATTGGTACCTAGTACCTACTAGACATTCTCATAAGAATGCTCTTGCTTGGTTTTGAAACCTGGTCAGGTTGAGCATGCCAAAGTGATTGGGGCGGATAGTTTAAATTTAAACAATTTATTTACCAATATTTTAGTAATAGAAAATATGTTTATTACTTTTTTAATATTGTATTTTTAAAAAAATTACCTTCGTTAGTCATTCACAAGAATTCACACACTCCTATTTCTAATATCTCAATAGTTGTCGAACCTTATGTTTGCTTGAAAAACAGTAATTAATAATAACATATAAATATCTTTTAAAATTCATTTTTCACAAAGAAAACCAGAAGGGAATGATTTAAGTGTGAGCTAATTGATAAATTGAAGTTTTCCTGACTTTTGGGAAGAAGGAGGCACATTGTCTAAGCTACAACTCTCTGTACTTTTCTTCCAGGCTGCGCATGAGATCAAGATGCTATGGGAATTCTTTCTGTATGTGGATGCCACCCAACTGGAAATCAACCCTCTTGTAGAAACAGATGATGGCCAAGTAGTGTCAGTTGACGCCAAAATACAGTTCGACGACAATGCCAAATTCCGACAGAAGCAGGTGTTTGGTCTTGAAGATTATTCCGAGCATGACCCACGGGAAACCGAAGCAGCGAAATACAACTTGAACTACATTGGCATGACGGGTAACATAGGCTGCCTTGGTAAGTGTTTCACTTCCTTACTATGGCTACGTATGGTCGGTATTTATTATTATTCGTATCAGAAACACAAACATACAGTTTACACTCTCATAACAATTAAAAAAAACTAATATTGATAAACAAACTGATCTAAAAACAAGCCACATCAATAATAGGCACATAATGTCTATAAAAATTCAGCCCAAAAACGAGCCACATCAACAGCTTTTTGCCTGTCGGTGACAGGCAAAGATGAACCCACTCTAGCATGGGCCGCCCTATACCTGGCAATGCTAAAGTGGGTTCATCTTTGCCTGTCACCGACCCGACCTGTGGAAATGTGGATGTGGAAACTGGAAATGTGGAAACTGGAAACTATCAGATCGATGTTTACAAATGAGAATTGCGTAAATAAACCCCATGTTTGGCTGGTATTTGCTGATTCCATTTAATAAATAATTTGTTAAATTTTTGGTTTAAAAAATACAAATTTACAAATAAAAGCATAATGATTAAAAAGGTAGTCAACTTGACCTTGGACTTGTTTTCTCCAGTAAATGGGGCAGGACTGGCCATGGCTACAATGGACATAATCCAACTTCATGGTGGATCTCCAGCTAATTTCCTCGATGTTGGTGGTGCAGTTAACGAGGAACAAGTTCTCCAGGCCTTCAAGATTCTGAACTCCGGTAGATGATTTTTTCATTTTGTCATATTATTTTATTTTATACACATTGAGGGGCAAAAATGTTACAGTAAGTTTGTTTTCCAGATCCCAAAGTGAAGTCAATCCTTGTGAATGTGTTTGGAGGAATTGTCAACTGTGCAACGATTGCGAATGGAATTGTCAATGCGACACGCTCAATGAAAATAACCATGCCACTGATCATCCGTTTGGAAGGTAATTTTGACTTCACTTGTGTAGCCGTAGATACTTCGTCACTATCTTCAATTGTAATGCTGGTTTCTTAACATTACCTTTATTTCATTTCAGGAACAAATGTTACGAAAGCTAAACAAATCCTTGCAGAATCAGGCCTTAGTATTAAATCTGCAAGTGACTTAGAGGATGCGGCTCAGAAAGCTGTAGCCAGTCTTTCCTAAATCTCTTCCAATGTGCCTCAGGAGAGAAAGTTTCCAGTTGTGAAGTGATTCATATATTTTTAGCAGGTATCTAGAAAAAAACTGACCAATTACTGTTAATTGTTATATAATACTTTACTATATTTATAAGATTTTGATGTAATCTACCCCCCGAAATGTATAACAAAACTACATATTTGCTCAAGAATACTGCCTGATATACTTTTAATTTCCAATTACACTATTATTTTATTTGGTCAGCTTCTATGTTTCATGGTATCACGTCTAAATTTTGAGACAAAAGTCTTGAAATGAAATTGTTACCTAATTTTGATAAAATTGTGTTCGGATGTGTGAACTGATATGAGAGATGCACTGTTTTTAATAGGCAAATATAAAATACGGATTTAATTATAAAATATTTGAATTTTATTTCCTACCCAATCAAAGTAGGTACACGTCAGCCACAATAGTGATGCAATTTTCTAATTTGCATGACGGTGGTTCTAATTTTATTTTATTTATTGGAGAAGAATAACATTAGAACGAAATATTTGAGGTATTTACTATTTAGTACAAAACATGTAACTAGCCTTCTCAACTGAATCGGGTGGAATGGGGCGCAATAATATTGCACCCCCACTAGTCCCAGGAAATATGAAAAAAACAAATTACATTATTTTATATAAGTAACAAATGAACAGTTGGCAGAACAAGGTTTTTTGTATTTATGAAATTTTTACAGATTGTTGCATCATAAAGAAAGCAATGCTGTGCATATTCAAATTACATCCAAAAAACCATCTAAGGAAAATGTTACATGAAACACTGAGTGTTTTCACTGAAATGCAGGCTTGACGCATTGCTTAGTTCTGCACTTGCATGCATATACGATCATAACATTAATAATAATAGTATTACACTACGGCAAGACGCCGTGTCAATTGCTATTGTGCCAAATTTGAAGGTTTAAATATTCCCGCGTGCCGAATTTACAAGCCGGCCAACATGAGCGACTCTCTCTCCCTCTCTTTTCTTCTCTCCTCCACCTCGCTCCTCCTGATGATCGTCATCGGTTATCCGTCAAAATTGTTGGTTCATTTGTCATCATTGCGTTTAAGCGTCTCTAGTGTTGTTAAATTTGTATCCGTCTATTTATAATTAATATGGCTGAATTATTGGCCGTTCCGTTGAAAAAACCTGTCGAAGTTGATATTGTGAAACCTCTATTGAATCTAATATCGTCTTCGTATAATACGGCTGACAAGCCCCATGATTATACAGAACCCATCAATGAGCTAAGCAAGCAAAGGAACAATGCTGTCTGGCGGGTGTTCGAGAAGTATGAAAGCTCATTGGAAGCAATATACAGGTAGGTACCTATTTGTATTCTCTTCACATCTCCTATATTATATTTCCATAATATAGGTGCGGTTAGTCTGTAGGTGGATGGATTTCAGTTGGTGCTAGTCCAGGCACCATTCACTTCCAATGGCTGAATTGCAATAACGCCTGACACTGAGTCATCTTCAATTAACCTTTTTTTCAGTTACTACGACCAACTCTGTGCTTTGGAGACCAAAATTCCGGTTCACGAGGTTCAGATACCATTTAAATGGAAGGATGCGTTTGACAAAGGCTCCATATTCGGTGGTCGTATCAGCCTCAGTATGTACTAGACAGTTTACAAGATTTTACCTATCTATCGTCGAACTATACCAAGAAGCAATGTCACATGAACTATTTACCTGTTCCAGCCGTTTGCTCTCTTAGCTACGAGAAGGTGTGCGTGTTGTTCAACATCGGTGCTCTGCAAAGTTCGATTGCAGCATCGCAAAGTCTAGACAATGATGAAGGAATGAAACTAGCAGCAAAGTTGCTGCTGCAGTCTGCGGGTATATTCAATCATCTGAAGAGTATCGTCATGTTGGCGATCCATCAGGAACCTACTCCGGATTTGAACCCCGAGACTTTGACTGCACTGTCGGCTCTGATGGTTGCTCAGGCTCAGGAGACATTTATTCAAAAGGCAATTCATGGTAAGGTTATTACTTTTTGATCAAATTTACTTGCGAATTTCATATTCGAATTTTAGATTTCAGAATTAGGTACAATTGTCAGCTGTCATTCTTACATTAGGTACCTACCTAGGTATTGGTGTGTCTACTAAATGTGTGAATTCTTTTATTATTTTTTTGTTTATTGAGAAAAACGCAATGCATTCATAAAAAAATCCATTGCTATACTGCCATGTTGCGGATAAGCAACGTATCGACCATCAATTTTAACCAGTATTTTCATGGTCGATATGTTGCTTATCCGTAACACGGCAGTATACCATAAAGTACCTTGGAAGGTGCTTGTCTGTGGAAAAAAAACACGTTGATTATTAAGTGTACTTGGTCTACTACGTACGATCATTGGTGGATCATAACAAAATTCTGGATTATTATCTCATGACTTTGTAGGTATGTGTTTTAAATTAGTTAAATGCTAGATGTTAGTGTTAATGAAACGAGCAATTCATCTTTTATGCAGTCACTACCTACTACTGGTGCCATTATGGGAACGTCCACGAGAGAGTGTCCATAAAATATTTTCACTTTTTGTTTTCTTTTACTTATTTTGATTTATTTTTTATTTTTTAATTTTAATTATGTATCTACCTAATTGTTATAGGTAGGTAGCTACTTATGACAGTACTCAAAATATGTAATATATCATAGGGGTTGGACATTTAAACGTTTAACCGTCAAGCTTGCGTTTAAACGTTTAATCGTAAAAAGTGTTGACATTTGTATTTTGTAATACCTACTCAAAACTGTAATCAAAGAATACTAAACACTAGTTGTTTTGTCTATTTATCATGATGTCAGTTCGTCAGAATGCTGCGATCAGCTGTTATGCTCTCCCCCTTCCCCTCAAGCCCTATCTCACGCCCACCCCTAAGTCAGCTAAGTGCCGTTCAACATATCAATATATGTTGAACGCATGTATATTTAATGGCGTCATAGCCTCTAGGAATATGAAGAAAGTTCATATCTTCACAACGAGTACCTAATAGGTATTTGGAGTAGAATGGAAGACTGAAAATCACGCGTCGTGCGTAATTGCATATACCGGGTGGTCCAAAAAAAACGTCCAATAGGCGAGACACCGCTGTGAAGAAACTACTACAGATATTAGTCCGAAAATTTCACATAATAAAAAACATACCAATGTTTAATATGTGAAAGTTTTACATATCTTATGTAGGAAATAATTTACAGCTGTTCGAATTTGGTTGTCGAAAAATCGATTATACGGAGCTCAAAGAGCGCTTTTTCAAAAAAAAGTCCAATGGCATGGACACATTTAATTTCAACACTACTTATGATATCAGGCTGAAAATTTCAAATGTTATTCAAATCATATGTTTATCTATTGCATACAAATTTCAATACATTTGAATCAGTAGAACGAAAGTTATGGTATCTTGAAGTTGAGCTTAAAAACAGAAAATACGGTGATAATTTCACTTCTAAAATTAACATGGGAATTAACCCTGAGAAATTATCTCTTGTGTATTTTGCTTTTTAAGCTTGATATCGTCAGTAGTTTTGAGTAAACAGCGTCCCGGCCATTGGCCATTTTCTGGATGCGTGAATTTTGAGCTCCGTATAATTGATTTTTCGACAACAAAATTCGAACAGCTGTAACTTTTTTTCTATAAAAGTTATGGTGTTAAAACTCTCACGTATTAGACCTTAGTACGTTTTTTATAATTGGTGTCATTTTCAGCACGATCAGTGCAGTAGTTTCGTCACAGTAATGTCTCGCTCGTTGGACGTATTTTTTGGGCCACCCGGTATATTATAGATCAGTCGAGATGCGGGAGTAAAACAACAAAGTGCAAGTTATATTGAAAAATATTGCAATTAAAATGAAATATATTTTATTTTGATCAGTTGAAGGAAAGTTTTGGGGAGTGTAAATTTCAACAAGTGTACCTACCTAGATACGCTCTCAAGAATGACAATGGTCTTGAAAGTGGTTGCATGGGGAGAGGCAATAAATATCCTTGTACAGTGGCGGCTCGTGGGTTTTGAAAGTGGTGGGGCTAATAATTTGAAGACAGAAAAAGAGTCATTGGATACCGGGTGCGGGATTTTCTTTTTTTGCATCGTTCTGAAAAGGTTGAACATCTTGCAGCTGATGAGGTCCAAGGCGGGTAATTTGTAGTATTTGAAGGGACGAGAGCGGTTGATTCAAAATATTGTTTATTTTATTAATCTAAATCATTGTAGGCGCTAACTACTGCTTGACACCACAAAATACCTCCAGCTTGTCAACTAAAATGTGCCGCCTACTCGGCGCTCCGTAGCGTCTGCGCAGTAAGCGGCAGGCCAGTTCAGCCGTGAATGCATGCGAACGGGACTGAGCCCCGATGCTTGGTCACGTCAGCATGTATGCTTCGCATGCTAGTGAACAGCAAGGCAGCGGGGTACGGGAATTGCACTGCATAAAGTGGCGCGAATTTTAAAAGCAGCAGGGCTAGCCCGGAGAGGCAGGCAGAGTACAGCGGTAAAATGGCGTGGCGAGTGGCGGCATCCAAACAATCAACCGAACAGTTAAAAACGTAACCAATTACATGTGAAAAATTGTTTTTCTGACAAAATAATTTAAGATACATATCAAAAAATATAAAATAATTTTTATTTTCATAATCCCTTCTCTTCTTTTCGTATTGTTGGTGGGGCTTAGCCCCACTAGCCCTAATGGACGAGCCGCCACTGTCCTTGTATCATTTTTATGCTCACTAAACTTTTAAACGGTTTTGAGCGCGTTTATACGTTTACTAAACTTCTCAGTTTTTCCCAGCCCTAATATATCATATCTTGACATAGAAAAAACCGTTTCTAATTTAAATTTTTTGAAAGAAAATATGTATTATTTTTTTTTTCATTGATTTTGTTATAGTACATATTTGTTATAGCTTTTAGACAATCTTCAAAATATCAAATATATTTATTCTTGGTACCTACTACCTACAATAAGAAAATATTCAACATTGTAAATTTGGAAGTAACAAGACTATACCTACCGGGTGGCCCAATAAAAACGCACAATTGGTGAGACATCGCTGTGACGAAACTACTGCACAAATCGGTCTAAAAATTTCACATAATATAAACAACATACTAAGGTTTTATGTTTGAAAGTTTTAAAAACATAACTTTTGTGGAAAAAACGTTACAGCTGTTAGAATTTGGTTGTCGCAAAATCGATTATACAGAGCTCAAATAGCACACTATCAGAAAACGTCAATTGGCCGGGACGCTGTTTCTTCAAAACTACTAATGATATCAAGCTGAAAATATTTAATATAATTCAAAATATATTGCTATCATTTGTGTGAAAATTTCAATACACATGGATTGATGGAACGAATGTTACAGTATCTTGAAGTTCAGCTTAAACGTAGAAACTCCGGGAGATAATTTCACGTTTTGAAATTATCTTGTGTAAGAAAACCTGTGAAATTATACCTCTGCTTTTAAGCTCAACTTCAAGAAACCAAAATTTTTGTTCCAATGATCCAAATGGATTGAAATTTTTAATTTTTACACAATTGATAGCAATATATTTTAAATAATAATTGAAATTTTGAGCTTGATATCTTCAGGAGTTATGAAGAAACAGCGTCCCGCCAAAGGCGGTTTTCTGAACACATGCTATTTGTGGACGCGTATAATTGATTTTTTGACAACCAAATTCTAGCAGCTGTAACTTTTTTCCTAGGTACAAAAGTTATGTATTTCAAACTTTCACACATCAAACCTTAGTACTATGTTGTTTATATTATGTGAAATTTTCAGTCCGTTTTTTGCAGTAGTTTCGTCACAGCGTTGTCTCGCCAATTGTGCGTTTTTATTGGGATTTGGGCCACCCGGTATTTTCTCTTTGATTGATAACAAACGCCAAACTATTGGTCGTATAGTAGGTATGTTTGAGGTGCCATTGAATTCGAAAATGTTTCTAGGAGGATCATGTTATAAAATAACATAAACTGGTACATTGATCATGAGAGAGGAAATATGTGTTTTGTAATTCCCATGTTGAAATAGTGAAGTTTTTTTGTCACAAAACTAACAATACCTACTAACAATATTGGTCCCCAATTTTCAATTAAATCGTGTCGTATTTCAGTAAAGGTATGATTCTATTTAACTATTATGATTGCAAATGAAAAATAAAATGCATTGGTTTTGGTATCAATTTTGAAATACAATTCATTCAAATTCAAAGGATTCAGCAGCGTATTTCTTTCAATTTGTGCTCCAAATGTCACAAGACAAGACTAAACATGGCCGTTCCCATGTTTTTATAACAGAAGTTGGATTTACTTGATAGAGATTTTAGAATTTGAAAACTTCAGAGGGTTTATAAAAAATTTAACGGATTCAGGATTATTTTCCTTTTTTTAAGAATGTGTTAACTCACCTAGGACCTACTTTGATGAAGAAAACTAGAAAAGGAACAGGAGGGTGATTCTAAATTTCCTTGTCGTCTCGTATCAATTGATACGGCGTCACTACCGTGTTAAATAGATAGCACTCCAGTGTGCAGTGAGCCCGTATCACGTGAAACGAGACGACAAGGGAATTTAGAATCGCCCTCCAGGGCATACATTTATCTAACATTGAATAATTTTTTGTAAAATCTCACCACCAAAATACCTATATTGAATACGTATTGATTATTGAGATACGTCTGACTTCTGCTCGAATTGCTGATTTTTTAGCCTCGCATTCTTCACATCAATTTACCTGTCTGCAACTAATTGCGCTACCTATGACCTCAATATATTGCCTTTTTACTCAGAATTTATTTACTATGATCTACTTTTTCAGATCGCATGAAAGATGCAATAATCGCTAAACTCGCCTCTCAATGTGAAGAGCTCTACGCAGAAGTGCTGCGGTTGTTCCAGAAGGAGACAATTCGCACACTCTGGGAGAAAGAATGGATTCCGACAGTGGCCGGGAAGCAAGCAGCTTACCATGGTATTGCTGAGTACTATCAGAGTCTTGTGTGCAAATCCAAGAAGAATGTTGGCGAAGAGATTGCTCGACTGGACGTAAGTAATGAATGATTATAGATACTACAATGAATGCTAATTGATCCCAGACTTTAGATCGTGAACGAGCCAGCGGAACATGTGCAATACAAGCTAATGCATCATGTAGGTGTGTGTACCTTCATGAGGTACCTATACATAAAAGAAGCACATAAGCAGCAAAATAAAAATTTGTTGCCCAAAATTATGTTGCCCAAGGGTTTTATGATTTGAATTTTAGGCAGATTATCACTATTCAATAATATATTATTACCTAACTAACAATTGTAGACTTGCATCACACAGCAATCTAGGAAAAATTGTGGTTTAAAATTGTGGTTTACGATTATGGTTTACCTTGATTTTGATGACGAGGCACATGTATATTTTCATTTGATACCTATAACTTGAAAATACCCTGTATCTTCTTAGCCAGTTTGTTTCTTTTGTCCATTTACAGTATTGACTGTTTTCAAATTGTACTTGATACGGTCGGTGACAGGCAAAGATGAACCCAGTTTAACATGGCCAAGTATAGGCCGGCCCATGCTAGAGCGGGTTCATCTTTGCCTGTCACCAACCGTAGAAAGTATATTTTACTCATTTTTCATGTGATGCAATGTGATGACTGATTTTCTTCAGCTTACTTCAATATTTAGTATTGATGTAATTATTATCTAATAAGTTAAAACCATTTGCTACTTTGCAATATAATTTTATTTTGTCATAATACCTAATTTTTCTCATTAATAATAATAATAAGTCAAGTTAAATGTAATCACAGATTCATGTGGTTTTTTGAATTTTAGCATGCAGTTGAGTTGTTGAAAGCTGCTCAGCAAAGGTCTGGTCGACCTTCATTTTTCAATGATTTCATGAACAAAGTTCAGAGGAATCTGACTGAAGCAAGGAAAGACAACGACTTCATATACCATGAGCGAGTTCCAGACATAAAACAAATTCCAACCGTTGATAAAGCTTTGCTTGCGAAAATGCTACCAGTTCCGGAGCGTATGAGCGCTAACTTCAAGGGTAATGTTCTATTATTTTTCAACTCTATTACGAGTTTGATCATTTGTGTCTTTTAATGGTGATGTGATGTGGATAATAGGTAGGGAAGTCTCATGAAATTTTATTCTTGTAAATTTCTATAAATAAACACAAATAATAATGACAAATACACTTATTACCTGTGAAATCTTAAATTTTCATTCATAAAAATCGAGTTCAAATATCATATGATTTTTGGCGGGAAAAACGGCCTTTAACAAGAATCAGAACTGTGTTGTCATTTCCAAGTCTTGAACATTGTGTTGACATGGGGATTCCCTTGTTGCCATGGCAATATAGCAAACTGTGATGTCATTGCCAATTTTCCTGTTTTTAAATGAGAGGAGATCTATCAAACTTTGTAAATTAATTACTGAGAACTATTCGTCCAACAACAAAAATAATACCACATCTGTGTTCAGCAACATCTCAACTTTCATAAAATAAATATTATTCTGATTTCTAATCTTCACGAGACTTCCCTATTGATTGATTCGGAAGTGAAGAAATGGCTGAGATATTATCACTTACCTATAGTCAATATATTTACCTAGGTACTCAGTTCAGATTCATTTGCTTTATTAGAAACATGAAAATAATCGTCAGATAAACCTGGGTTGCCCTTCCGAGTTTGATTCAAAATAAGAAGTTTCAAATGTACCAAGTTGCATCACTTGAAAGCAGCCAACCATAGAAGAAACCAATTAAGTTAATTTTCCCAAACTTTGTTAACTTTTGCGCTAATTACATTTTGTGAAACGTAATGAATTATGTAAATATTTCTATTAGTTGCAAACTGGGTACCTATAAAAATGGAGAGATGTAATAACTTGCCACCAAATGTTGCCGACTCTTAATCGTTTTATTTAGTCATTGAAATATTTTTGACCCAATTCAAATAAGCTCATATAGGTGATACAAATAATTTTCCTTCACTTAAAATTAGAAAGAGATACTATATCTACAGTGTACGCAATTAGTGTATACTAGTAGTGTATACTACATGTGGTACAGCGATATGCGTTGTTAATTTACAGATCTGTTTGAAGACTTAGTTCCCGTGACTGTCCATCAAGCTCTAGCAGCCTATGATGTCCGAAAGAATGAAATTGTTAACACGGAAATTATGAGGCTTCGAGAATCAACGCAATTCCTAAACAGGTCAGCATGGAGTTTTGAATATATTAAATCAATCAATTGAATGTTCATATTTGATGTTAGGTATCTGACAAGCGACAAATAACCGACAGCTTTCTTGTAAAGGCCATTAACTTTTCTAATTACACTCATGAAGTCTGTTTGAGTGTATCTAATTAAAATTGAGTAAAACATTTGAATCCAGGGAAAACTTTAAATCCTTATTGAAGACTGGGGAATGCGGATACTGCACCTGTAATGCAGATTTATTGTACAAAATAAGAAATAACCTACAATTAAATTTCATATTGATTGACTTATTTCAGTGTTCTGGCGTCTCTGAATCTCCCAGCAGCATTGGAGGACACTTCGGGCAACGCATTGCCCAAGTCTCTGCTGGAGAAAGCTGACACGGTCCAATCTCATGGGGGCTTGTCGCGTATCGAAGCCATGCATCGAGACCTGCCCGAGCTGTTGCAACGCAACCAAGACATTCTTGACGAGGCAGAGAAGTTACTTCGTGAAGAGAGTGAGTCAGATCAGCAACTCAGAGCTCAGGTGAGACGAGATCGTAGCTCAGGAAAGGGCGAGATCATGGTTTAATACTCATGGTCATGGTTCGCTTTTACTTTTAAATATTGACACTACTTGAATCCCTTATTCAAGAAGTCAGTCCATTTGTGGTGATTCCGAGAAAACAATGAAAACTGTCTCCAGTTCAGGCAATTTTTTTGTATTTTATGTAAACTTACTCAAATAATAGTTAATAACAAAAGGATAATTTTTAATGACACAAAATATTAATTATAAAACCACATAACCAATAGTTTTCATTTTTAAATCTCTGGACTGACACCCTTTCTTGAACAGATGTGAATTTGCGACTAACAGATGTGACTAATGCCCTTTCTTGAAAAACTACGTGAATTTTGAGCGGGTTTTTTTATGGTTTTAGCAGGGTTCCCAGGCGGCCCAAAAAAACCCTAAAACCCATTTTTTCAGCATTTCAATTTATAGGCACTATAATTCCCACTTTTCTAGGTCTGACCCATAAAATGAAGAGGAATCTATTCCACATATTATATTTTTCAATATATTACCAAATAAATCGCCAAAAACTGTCCAAAACGCATAGAAATGGTCCAAAAATACTTCTAAATTTCAAAAAAAATCCGGGCCTGTGCGGCCCCGGAGCTGCATGACAAGAGCGTATCCAGGATGAAATTTCGGGGAGGGCCAGACATTACTGATATTTTGACAAATCACAGTGTAGAACAGGGGGTTCGGGGGCGCATCCCCCGAGAAAATTTTGGATCAAGGTCATTCATTTAGGTGCATTTTTGAATCGCAGTGAATAGCTATTTTGGGGAATTATAAATAACAAAATATCCAAAAATGGGTCTAAGAGGCTTAGAAATAGGTACATTTATTGAACCCAATACAATATGAAAGTCCGGGGCGCATAGTCCCAGAAATTATATGGAATTTGAACTCTATTTTAACCATTTTTGGACGTTTTTGACATTATTGGTCTATTTTTAAGCGGTTTTTTTATCATATTATTCTAAATATGCTTATTTTCTTAGATGAAATCCTGATTTCGGGGGGGGCCATGGCCCCCCCGGCCCACCCCTGAATACGCCCTTGCCGCATGACATTTGAGGCTTCATGTGTAATGTTTCAAGTGCAATTTAGCGAGTTTTCCCAAAGTATTGTCCCGTATAAACTATAGGGTTGGTGCCCATTCCAGATATTTTGGGATTGTTGCCCTTTTCCCAGAATTAGAATAGTCATTTCGGGACAGCAACAGTCGGAATTCTGAATTTTGAACTTCAATACGCAATATTTATTATCCATTATTTTAAATCTCCCGTGTCATATCGCTTGCACAGGGTTGCCAGATGATTAATTTAAGATATTTAAATATTTGAGAAGAAATATGGAAACTAATACATTTAAACTAAATTTTCGCAATAACCTGGTACCTAGTTTTTGGTGATAAAAATAGCTTAAATTTGAAGTCCAAAACTCATAAAAATGCCGGCTTTAATTCATTCTTGAAATTCAAGCCCAGCCCGGACCCGCGTGTTGTTGGGAGACCATCCCCCAGGACCCAATTGATGCCAGAAGCAGGATGTACCCCACAAAGTTCACATTTCGGCGATCCCCCCCCCCCTAAACCGCCATAACTGCATAACAAAAAGTATTATTTAGTCCTCTGTCCCGGATTGCATGCATTAAAAGGTGGCAACCCTAATCTAAATGTGAATTCATAAATTATAATAATTATTATGCATATTATTGAAATGCACTTTGTGAGCTCGACAATGCTAGGAATGGGGAATTGTACTTGAATGAATAGCGAAAGTGGGAATGGGCAAAATGGGTAAAGGACCGAATAATATGCAATTTTAAGATAAGGAAGAATTGGTTTCAGTTTGTAATGGATGACTAATGATTCTTAACATTTCATACCTTGGCTGTCCCTGTCACAATATTATACATATTTCAAGATTTTTTTTAGTGCAGTGCGTTAAATAGCTTTCAGCTGATCAAAATGTGTATTCAATAAATGCGATATAATTAGGGGTGTTCATCAATAATTTTTTTCAAATCGATTATTGAATCGTTTTAGATGGGCATAATCGATTAATAATCGATTAAGGAGGGATCTCCGAATTTCACTTATGTATAGAAATTGTTCAAATTTCGCATATAAATAGATGTTTATGTTCTGCATCATAATATAGCGAGAAAAAGTGGTCAACGTGAACTAATTTTCGAGATATATCACATCAAAGTTACAGCTTTTTTCTCAGTTGAACATTGCGACCATATGGAAAAAGTCATGCTGATATTTTTAAAGGTGTATTTGGCTGCTTTCCCACCTATAGAATTTTTTGAAAAACTACTATATAGCGTGTATCAGATGCAATATTTTATTTTAACATTTTTAAATGTATACCTTCGTGGATGTTTTACTGAGCTATGAGGGTTTTACTGCTTTATTTTTACGTTTTTCCATCTGAAAAGAGCAGTTTTTCATGTAAAATTGTGTTGCCATGGTGAAACAGTCTTCTAGAAATTCAAAATTCTTTGCAAATTTGTAGAAATTTCCAGAAGACCGTGATTATATCCCTTATCCCTCCTTAAATCGTTTTACATATATGATAGGTTGTGAACACAAAGAAGAAGGGAACATCTCATTTTGTGACGGCAATATTAACCTCAATCATTTGGGAAGTCGCGTGTTTTCACTTCCAAGAAGTCATTTTAAGCACCAATTTTTTTTTTGATTGAACTAACTTTTTATTAGCACACTAAGTTACAGCTGCTAGAATTTGGTTGTCGAAAAATCAATTATACGCGTCCACAAATAGCATGTGTTCAGAAAACCGCCTTTGGCGGGACGCTGTTTCTTCATAACTCCTGAAGATATCAAGCTCAAAATTTCAATTATTATTTAAAATATATTGCTATCAATTGTGTAAAAATTAAAAATTTCAATCCATTTGGATCATTGGAACAAAAATTTTGGTTTCTTGAAGTTGAGCTTAAAAGCAGAGGTATAATTTCACAGGTTTTCTTACACAAGATAATTTCAAAACGTGAAATTATCTCCCGGAGTTTCTACGTTTAAGCTGAACTTCAAGATACTGTAACATTCGTTCCATCAATCCATGTGTATTGAAATTTTCACACAAATGATAGCAATATATTTTGAATAATATTGAATATTTTCAGCTTGATACCATTAGTAGTTTTGAAGAAACAGCGTCCCGGCCAATTGACGTTTCCACTAAATCCCTAACAGGGACTTATCTGTGGATTACATAAATAATAATTTACACACTAAATCAATCATAGCAAAAAATTGTACACAAATCTTTCATTCAATCACAATCAATCACAATTCATTCAATCATCACTGGTAAATGATAGTAAGAATGATAATTTGTAAGGAAAAGTTCGAAAATACACTCAAAACCCATCTTGTTATTCATTGTCTCCAAAATTTCGGTAATACAATTAGTTTTAAAACGACAAAAATCTAATGTTTTGATTGTTTGGTTCTAGTTCAAGGAAAGGTGGAATCGAACACCATCTGAGAAATTGACTGAAGCTTTCCGTTCAAACGCCTCAAAATATCGTGAGATAATTAACAATGCAGTGTCGGCTGATAGTGTGATACGAGACAAATTCAAGGAACATCATCACGGCATGCAACTGCTCAGTGGTAAGTTTTGAACAAATTAATTGTTGTGGTGGCACACAAAGGGATGTAGTACCATGCCCATTTCTTTTGAGGTGTTGGTTTGGAGGCCTAGTCCCCAAGCCTGCCCTGCATGGAATTATTGTAAAATATTTTAAAATGAATAAAATTAGTAATTATTATGAATTCTGTTAGTTTTGACAGTAAGCTTAGTAACATAGTAGGTCTGAAAAAGACAGCCGAAGCTCTGTCGAAATATTGCTTGTATTTTAATTAGGGGTGTGCGAATATTCGAACTAGGCGAAGTATTCGGCCGAAGTCGAATATTGATTTATTACATGTCGAACACTTCGAAATGTCGAAGTATTCGTTCAAATTCGAATAGTGCGCGCGTCGGTAAAGAAGTTTCCATTTGACCAATCAGCGTACATCTCGCTGATTGCGACATCTCGGCGCGCACCTGTGGCGCGCACAATACACACACCCCCCTCCAACCAAGTTCCAACGCCAGCACTCGTTTTGTGTCAACAGCAGACAGCTGATTTCAATTTGTTGCATTCGCCGTGCCAAGCAAATTCATGTGTTTTGTGTTGTGTTTTTAATTTTGCGAAATATTTCCGACACGAAGTCAAACTATGGAATCTGCTAACGCAAATTTAGAGCAAGGAAAAGCGGCTTTGGAACTCTTTTTCCCTGGCAAGGGCGAAGTGCAACACGCGTCAAAGCATTTTGAAGACGCCTTATCTTCAACTTAGGTACAAGCTTATTGAGCAGGAAATAATTTCCTTTTGTTTATAGCTGAGATTACATACAATATTTCGATATTGTTTCAATTTTAGGTGCCTATAGGTATTTAATTTTTACTGTTCAATACCACATTGAAAAAAGTATGTTTTTATTCATAGGCACAATACCATGCTACCTACCTACCTATGTCTGATACTGTTACATTAATTAAAAAATATAAATCTAAATTTCTTGAATTCTTTTTTAAATTTGTTGGTAGGAAAAATAGCATTATTTACAAAAATATTCGACTTCGAGAAACTATTCGAGAAACTTCGATATTCGAATTCGACTTCGACTTCGAGAAATTCATGGGCAACTATTCGACTTCGACTTCGACATCAAAATTCACTATTCGCACACCCCTAATTTTAATGTGTGTTTTTATATAGTACCGGCGTTGCCAAAGAGCAGGGTTTTTATTATTAGTAAGCTTACTGCATATCGTCCACTGAGTTATTCTCTTAGCATGTGTTGTTATTATGCAGGTGGTGCTGAAGCTATGGCATCTGGAGTACCTGCTGCAGGTGGTGGGGGAAATGTCGCCAGCTCTCCGGTTGCACTCAAGTTGTCTAAACTCATGGAGTCCGTTGAGACCATCAAAGCTGAACGGGATGCCATCGAGTCTGAGCTCAAATCCACTCACACGGACATGAAGGTCAGTACAACTACTCAATAATTAGATTATCAGCAAACTTTCTTTGTGATAATATCATATACTAAATGAGTATAAGGTGCATACTGGATATTTTCCAGTTCTTACATAATTCAAGTTTATTTTTTTAAATAAATGTTTATTGGCCTGTATTTGAAGGATTGTAATTTTAAACGTTTACTTCAACAAAAATGTTCCCAACATTTTACTAATAAAACCTACCAATAGTTATTATCTTTTTTAATGATTACATCTTATGTAAAATATAATGTAATTGCAAATACTTAAAGGAAAAAGTAGCTATGTATCTTTCAATTCAGGAATTACATGCAACTCGTGAATTATTCCCAATGCTGGCATAATTTGTTTTCACAATTCTTTTTTGAGGTGATTTTCTCCTAAACCATAACCAATGCCTCTTCATCTCTTAGGCCGTATTCTTGTCTGCTTTGGCTGCCGACGGCGCAATCAACGAGCCGACGCAGTCTGTGGAGTCCCTCGGCCACCTGTACGGGAGCCTTCAGAAACAAGTGCAAGAGAGTCTCACGAAGCAAGAAGCTCTCCTCGCCGACGTCCAGGCGACCAACACGGAGTTCTGCAAGGCCAAGTCGGGCGTGGGCTTAGCTCAACGCGAACAAGCTCTCAAGGAGCTCGCAGCCGCGCACGATGCTTTTATTCAACTGCAGAACAATCTGCAAGAAGGCACCAAGTTCTACAATGACTTGACTCAGCTTCTGGTGGTCTTCCAAAACAAGATCTCTGATTATTGTTTTGCCCGGAAGACAGAAAAAGAGGAACTGATGAAGGACCTGACTTTAACTGCTTCAAATCAGCCAATGGGAACCATTCCCAGTGTGCCTGCCCACCATTCCCAGGATAGACAAGGTATGTTAATAATAATACTTGTCTCTGTGTGTCACGTCAATCAAATTGCACACAATTTTGAATTTTCTGCACATGAAAAATTAGTTCCATTCAAGATAAGTATGCATCTGTGCAACACATGCTTTTGTAGGCTACACTTGACGGAAACCGTTGCCAGTGTTTTTGGTGACAGTATAGGATCGTCCCCTATTGTGGGGTACTGTATTGTGGGGATTAAGAATTATACATTTAACTACTAGGTATCTAATTTTAACACCCATCCAGCACTCAATAAGTAGAGATCAGATTTTATGGTGTTTTTTTTCTAAAAAATCGTTTTTAAAATGGAAAATTTCGCAATTTAGTGTTTTTTAAAAATGCACATTTCGCGATTTTTTTAAGAGGCTAAACTAATAGACAAATGAAAGAAAATGGACCAAGTGATAGCAGGATTTTGGTTGATATTGCTTTTTATTGGAGGATGTTAAAACAATATTATACTCTAGAACAAGAGCAATATAAGATAGAACATAGAACAATATTAGAACATTCTCTATTAGAATATTATATCATCTAGGTATTATAGAATTTGAACAATGCAAAAATAAATCAAATATAAAAAACGACAAGGCCTACTCAAATGCCACCATTGTTAAGATTTCTGCATTTTCTCGTCACTGACGTAAAATCCGTGAGACTTGAATTCGAGCGATTTGAATTTGCTGCCGTCTTCTTCATTTTCGAGAATAATAAACAGTCTTTGTATCTACACAGACACTCACGAACCAGGCACGAAGCGAACCACACCACGTGACCTCTCACGAAACTCGCATCAGTGGTCAGACCCAGCAGGTGCACTGCACAGGGCTCCCAGATGTCCTATATGTCCTATAAATCCTATATTTTGGGAATTGAAAATAAAGGTCCTATAATTCCTATATTTCCAGCAAGTGTCCTATAAAAATGCCAATTATGTATAGTTTTGTTAATAATCAATCATTTAAAATTAGAGATTTTACTTGCCAACTAAGAATTAGTAAAATTTGAAATTATAGAAATTTATGGTCAATCGATCCGCATTAACTCGTAACTGTTAGTGAATATAAAATCCAGTTTATCACATTTTGGGTTAACCCCTTTCATTCTGTTTTTTTTTTTTTTTTGTAAATTGGTAATAAAATAACTAAGAGATAATTACAAAATAGCTGCATAATATTTAATGGAATGATGATGGTAAATCTATTCTTAGTTTGCTTTTATTGAGAGCTAAATTTCTTTGATTTTGTTTCAGTTTCAAGAAAAAAGGAATAATTTACCCACGATATCCAAAATTTTCAAAACATTCATTGACGGGTTTTGCCCCTTCTAAAAATATGAATTTACTTGATAATGTATACCATTTTGCAATATGGAAGCTGATTGAACATATCTTGCACCATTGTCCCACAATAAAATAATACCTTTCTTAAAAAAAAATGAAGTCTCTGTCATTGATATGAAGGGATGTGCGTTGTGAAAAATATCCTACCGAACCGGGCTCGAACCCGGGACCTCTCAAAACCTATTCTCGTCTCTATCATTAACGGTAATAAAAATACAATTGTTTTAAGAAGGCAAGGCCCATCTGAAAATTAATTTTTGAGTGGCCCGTTTCTCGGACCCCGTCCCGTTTAATATATTTAAAAACGCTGAAAGAGCGAGCCATGCATGTGTTTCTTTCGGCTTCCTAACATTACCAAATATGAACAAAATCGTAATTTTTTTTATGTTTTGGCGTGGAATTTATACCAAAATAATGTCCTCCAAAGTCCTATATATTTCACAAATGTGTCCTTTAAAATTTGAGAATTTGTCCTATTTTTTTATTGGACCTCAGTGGGAGCCCTGACTGCAGATCACGGGAATGTCGAGTGAGCCAAGCTAGACCACGAGCTCGTACAAGTTCGACCGGAATCGGCTGACTTCGCCTAGAGGGGTAGGGGGGTGGTTCAGGGAGCGGCCCGCCAGGATTCTTAGCTTGGATTGGATTCAAGTGAAAAGCAAACACGTTGATGGCGGGGCGGGCCGCTCCCCAATATCACGGAATCGGGAAAAAACAGCTACGCGGCAAGTAAAATCGGTAAAATCAGATGATTATGCCATATTTCGTGGAATATTTCGCGATTTACACTGGTTGGCGGTGTTTTTCGCTGAAAAGTGTGAATTTCGCGTTTTGTCGCGATTAGATTCCAGTGTTTTTGGGTCAGAAACATATGGAAACGCATTTATATATAGAAATATGAGTCATTTACAACACTTCGAAAATTTCGCGATCACCATATAATCGGATCTCTATCAATAAGTAAAGGGTTGCTGACACTGTTTATAATCCAGTGCATGATTGTACCTCTGTTCCTAACCAACCAGGCAGGGCAGAAGATCAAGTTGTTTTTCTCGTTGTGATGGAGCCTTCTCCCGTAACATGGAATGATACGTAGTTATAATAGGCCTTAAAATTTTGTTCAATCCCAATGGTGCTCAACTTGTACAATAATTATATACCAGTTGGGAAGATGGACATCCTTTGTCATTTGTTTTCTTGTGATATACTATTCTGCATTAAGAAATTTGAGTGTTCCAGTCGTAGCGATCTTGGTAAGAAAGCAACTAAACAAATAGTTTTGCAAAAGATGTCATAAGCTGGCGTGTCTTTCAGATGGGCGAGCCGCTGTGAACCCGTCTGCAATGCCGTACCCGATGTTTCCGCAAGGAATGCCCGTGCCTTATGGAGCAACCACTGTTGCCCCATACCCCACATACGTGCCGCCTCCAATGCCCCAAGGATACAACCCCTACGCCCCAACACCATACCCCCAGCAGCCAGGTCAGTAGCACGTTCTTGGCAGCATGCCTGCATCAGTGTTTTCAATTAAAGAAATCAACCTGGCATTATACTCGCAACATTCTTATCTTAACATTCATAGGTAATATTATTTATGATAACAAATATGTACTTAGTTATACCATTTATAATGTCATGCAGTGTATGCAATAAGAAAATAAATTAAATATCATTCTCACCACTTGTTCCCACTTGGTAAAGATATTGTTTAAACAAATCGGTAATTTCACTGGAATTATAGCCAATTCTTATATATGCAGTTGGATTGGATGTTTCAATGGTAACAATCTGATTTGTATAACCAATATCTTACCAACAATTAGTAACTGAATGTTAACCTAAAATATCCCTCTCGTCTTAAATTAGAATGCCACATAACGAGTTCAACTAACTCGACTAGAATCAATCTAGATTGTGGGTCGGTGCATGCGCACTGCATGTCTACAATCATAATGGTTGATTGAAATATAAATCTTAAACCTATTCCTGCTATGCATAGTGAATTATACTGTAGTATCACTTTTCATAGCCAGCCATATTTATCACATTCCTGGACAGAAATATTTCCTTCCATTGGACTTGGGGAGTAGATAATCAACAATCGTGAATAAGTTAAAAATGCAATGAAATGTTGTCCATGGTTTCATATTAGTTAATAAAGATTGTCTTTATGGATTAAAGTATAGGTGTATCATTGGCTTACCGCACTGTCATCCACTTCATTAGTCAGCATTCTTAAATCGAAAAAGTAGCCACTCGCTAACTGACCCGACCCTTCTATTACAACAGTTGACAGTGAGCGAGTCTTTGCAGACACTTTACACCAATTGTATCACCATGTCGTACCCAATTGTTTATTAATAAATAAATATGGCATTCAACACATGTTAATATCCTACATCTTGATAGTGCATGTATATCTACAACTGATTGCATCCATGGTCTGCACTGGGATCGTATAACTTTTGTCAACAGCCGATCGACATCTATTATGGGAGAATAACATTGACACGTCAAAGTCCATCGACAACAAAGTCGAATCGATGCTAATCTCTCATAAGAGTTGTCGATCGTTTGTCAGGCAAAGTTATACGATCGCAGTGCTGATCAACTGGACCCTTGGCAGAGGTGCTAATGAAATATAAGTTGCTCTCTTTTTAACTCGTTTACCCTCAATAAGAAAAGTCAATACAATTAAAGCAGCTAATTTTTTAACCCTTAGGGCAGTCAGTCACTCCATAATCTTACTCGGATTTAGTAGCAGAGGTAAACGTTAAGCAAATTTCGATAAAAATGGAACCTCTTCAATTCAACATAAGTTACTTATACCCCATGCTAATTCTCTTTGTCCTTGATGTTTCAGGAGTCTATGGATATCCACAGGGATATCCACAGCAGGGGTATCCTGTCCAACCTCCACCCCAAGGCTATCCACAACAACCCCAAGGTTACCCCGGTCAGCCCCAGCCTCCAGGCAGGCCCTGGTAACAGCGCTTCAACTCCATATGCAATATTCTGTTACTAATACATTGTCAAGATCAAATTAACATAGGTAGTAGTTAAGTTCTGTGCCTTGCTTGTAGACCTTTGTCTCACGGTACAATGACCGCAGTTTTACGTTTCCTTTGCGAGATTTAAATTTTAAATTAAACCATTTTTTAGTTATGTGGTTATAAATTATAATATACTCCTATCGAATGTCAAGGTTAACATTCTTCTAGGCATTCTAATAAAAATAATGAAATATTTATGCATTCTTGTTTTGTTTCAACCCTGATACTCAATATGCATTAATATTCCAAGATGAGCATTACCTATTTATTAATAGACCAAGCAGAAACCAAACACGCATGTGCATGCCACCATTTTCTTATGCAGTTGTGTGACAACCAGCACTGGGATCGTATAACTTTTGTCAACAGCAGATCGACATCTCTTATGGAAGAATAACATTGACACGGCAACGTCCATCGACAACAAAGTCGAATCAATGCTAATCTCTCATAAGAGTTGTCGATCGTTTGTCAGGCAAAGTTATACGATCGCAGTGCAGGTCAACCGGTGTCGGTTGTGATCGTCGGTCTTTTATAACGTTATTCAACTCTTTCTTTAGTGATAAAGTAATGAAATGAGCGTGGTGTGCTTTGGTCTGTTAATATGACAAGCAAAGATCTTGCACATATAAAGTAAAATTGGGTCCACATAGACCATTTTTTTCTTATAGACAATCGCAAGTCTAGAAACCATTCACGGCAGACTTGCGATTGGTTTATAGAAAAAACAGTATGTGGACCCAGCATAGAGGCCACCATTCTGCCATTTTTTGGGATTGTTATCATCCAGCTGAAGAGACGAAAGTTGAAGTTAAATACGAGGGCCATGTTTTGAAAAATTTGAATTCCCAAATGTTAGAGCAGTAAAGAGTTGCATATTCTGCTGGATTTCAAATCTACTCCACGCTACACTAAACAAAGCAAGAACTACAATTTATTTGTTGAACAATGGTCTAATATCTATCTTCAATGAGATGGTCACAATTCCAAAAATTGTGTTTTTATGGTGACACTTCATCTTAATTATCTTACATGTCTAATAGGTGTGGTGTTATAAATTGTCAAATTAAAATTCCCCTTTAAATAGAATAGTATTTAATTCATAAGAACAACGAAAAGAATATCCTGTAAATTCCAGTGTAAAAAAACTGCAGATATCACCATTCATTCAGTTCCTCTCATTGATCCAAACTCGAACAATCTTCACTGGTTTTAATTAACGCAAGACAAGTAGCCCAACAAATTTCATTATAGATATGTTGACTTATAAATAGCATTATCAAACTGTTATTTATTGCATTGTATTGCTGAGATATATTTGATCAAAACAAACATTACACCTTCGAATCAGAAGTTAGAAATATTATGAATAAGGTAGTAATCTGAATTTCATTATAAATGAAGCTTTCAAATTCCAATGTTAATCGATGGCCAAATCCTCATCAATTGGCAAATTACCATATTTGTTAGAAGCTATAAAATTAGGAGCTGCTTGTTCCCGCAGTTTTGGCATTCGTGGCACCTCGTTTGGATCCTTTTCCGGTCGTGGTTCTGCCGGTCGAGGTTTTGGTGCGGGGGCAGCAGTACGAGGCACACGTGGGGCTTTACCGCCACGACTTCCGGCATCAGCTTTGGGCGGAGAGAAAAATAGAGTTAGTTTCACAACATCAGTCAGCATGACATGGGACTGGGAGTATACTAGTGAAGATCGAGACTAGAGTATGATCATCGACAAGTATAACAGGCAATTTTCGTGATTTAAGTTGTTACGAAACGCCAGAACATGTGCGATTTAACTTGTACGATTACATTTTTTTTTTTAAATAATTTATGAACAATTCATCTAAATTTTATATGGC
The DNA here is from genome assembly GCA_934045905.1 of Leuctra nigra. Classification (NCBI taxonomy): domain Eukaryota; kingdom Metazoa; phylum Arthropoda; class Insecta; order Plecoptera; family Leuctridae; genus Leuctra; species Leuctra nigra. The sequence continues at coordinate 38,162,292 of OW203763.1, forward strand.
TTATCCACATTTACTTGCATTCAAAAAGAGTCCAGTGCCTAGCAAAATATACATATTTTCAATCTCAATAATGCTTGCCAACCTTTGCAGACTTCTAGGTATAAAAAACAACCAAATTTGTAGGTATGACAATAAAAAAATTTAAAATATGAGATTTAAAAAAATAAATTTAAAAATCACACGGCCATCTAGTAGGTATACATCTCACGTACATTCAATCCCTGCCTTATTCTTTCATTACCTAGTACATGCAAATGCAAATGGTTCCAAAATGGATTCTTCAAATATGGATGGCCGGGTCTGTCTCGTAATTGGGAGTAAATACGTGAAAAACAGTTATAATTTATTGTTTTTCATGGCTCTTGCTCGAACAATGAAATTAAGTGAACACTGAACTCGACACATGCAGCCACTCTTAACCCAGTCCAAACGTGGGTACAACGTTTCAAGTCAAATAGCACTAAAATGCTCTTGTCTCCAATCTCATTAATATGCTCCCTGAATGGACAGTGTGAACATCGAATGTCACCTGCATAGTGATGTCTTGCCGCCGACTTTGTACCTGGGGGAGCCGGTGAATTCTCGGGGTTCATACGACGGTGCCAGGCGTTCTCCACGGCAGGGCCCTGAGCAGGTGTCTCAGTGGCCTGAGGCTTTGTCTCTTCAGTCGCGGGTACAGAGCTCGGGCTCTTTGCTGGCTCAGCAGGGGCCTCAGGCCTAAGAACAAATTATGTGTTAACTGGATTCACACGAACCGCTTTGGTTCATATAGCACTATGGCCTATGCCCCCCCCTCAGGTTCATTTAAATTTGCAAGGAAGGTGATAACAAAAAGAGAATGAGCTTCACAGCGTATTTCATTGGTCACAACGCTGTTTATTATTTTATAACTGGAATAATATATGTAGTTAAGACCTATATATACCTACTAAACTAACTCGACACAAAGGTTTATGCACAGTAAACGGAATATTTATTATAAGAGATTTGAAAGATTCAGGATTAGAAAAATTAAAAAAATCTTCTTGATAGGGATATTTCAACCTGTAGGTAGTTTATTTCTAGGTATGTAAACAGTTTCGATCCATATATTTGAACCTTCTTCAGGGCAAAACTTAACTTTAAAAAACTAAATCATGTAAAACATTTCAAACAAAGTACTAAAACAATTTTCTAGAGGCTATAAAAATCACGGTCAATAAATCTATTTTCTAGTTCGAAGACGACCGACCCACAAAGAACCTTGCTTTGATAATACTTCCTTTTTTTATTATTTTATTGACATTACGGCCCTACTTTTTCTACTCGCCTATAACAACCTCACGTTAGATCGAAGAAATTCTCATGTTTCAAATCCGGGGTGAACAAACAAAATTTTGACTTTAATGCCCCCCCCCCCATTTTTTCTATCCCATTTTCTTCTACGTAAAATAAATAATAATGAATTTTAAATATTTGGCAGAACAGAGAAGTACCAACATAAAACATACACAAATTAAATACATTTATTTAGGGGTGTGCGAATAGTGATTTTTGACTTCGAATACGAATATCGAATAATTGACAAAAATATTTCAAATATCAAATAATTGGAACCAAAATTAAAATACATAATGCCAATTTAAAAAAAAAATGGACACCAAACTCTTTTCATCAAGAATGAAAGATGGCCATAGTGTGAATGCACTGATTATGATGTAATATGCAAGGATAATATTGTTGTCACTAATCATCCCAAAAAATGAAATTGACAGGAAACAAAAGGAGTATGAGGAAGGCCTACTTGGAGGAACAATAACCTACAAATAATATTCCCTCGAAATCAAAATGGCGGCCATGACTATTTTCGGTTGGAGTTTTAGACTTTGCAGCAGTTGGCAGCATTGAAAAACACTACCATATCAGAAATAGCGGGATTATTTTGAATTAAAAGACATGAAATATTCGAAAATTTTCGAATATTCGAATTTTCGAAGTATTCGAAATTTCGAATACTTTATTTTCGAATACCGAATCGAATATTCGAACCAAATATTTTCGAAGTATTCGAAATTTTCGAATATTCGCACACCCCTACATTTATTTCTTCATGGTCGGTAAGCCAGACTTAGCTGTTCATATCATTGTCATTATTTTTTATTTTCGTGTTAAAAATGATATTTTGTCTTAAAAATTGATGAAAATTAAGCTAAATATTGCAAAAAAACATTGAACTTTGGTGTTATTCCGCATAAAAAGTTGATTTCTGTGTTATGGCCTAAAACATCACAATTTCGCGTTTTGACACGATCATATTATGACAGGTTATGATATGATTCATGGAGAAAAGTTGTTTGAAACGTGATATCTTGACACACTGAATATATCGCAAATTTCGCAATCGCGAAAATCAGGTGCCCCCACATATAACATACATAATATGTTTTGGAACTCTCTTGTCCCTGAAGTGAAACAGTGCATTATGCACATGGTGGTACAGTGTTCACTGTTGCCTACCTCACTGCCTGCTCCTTGATTTTGGCCAGTCGTTCTTCTATTTCTCTTTCCTTGGCAGCAGTGTCTACAGGTCTCGCACCACCAAAGATAGCCGCTTGCACCGGCTCAGATCCTGGTGCACCGGCTTCCGTCACAGTCCTCGGAGCTAGGTTCAACTTTGGACGCTCTTTCACAGTTTCCTGAACATATTCAAATACAGGATCTTTCAGAATTTACATCACACAATATGACAAGTTGTTCAAATAATGCAACGAAGTTGCAAAAGCACAGTTTAAATTGCTTGCCCTACACTGAATGCTGGCAAAATTATAACAGTTTGGCATCACGTAGATGGATTGGTTGAGGTAAGCAGGGGCGTGCAGTGCAGCCTAGGCAAACTAGGCACTGTCTAGGCAGCCAGTATTCATACTAATCTTAAATTTTATTTTATGAAATAATATTATGTTCATTAGATATATTTTGAAATTGAACGTACTTAATGTTATAATATGCGGAAATGCTTATTATAATTTATACGTGAAGAGCGTGGCGAGCCGTGCCACGCCGCCGCCGTTGCGATGTTCTGATAAAATGTTTTGTGAAAGGCCGAGCAGCCTACTAGATTAGTCTAGCTACGCGCTTGTGTTGATTGCGGGCGGGGAGGAGAGGAAGAGTATAACTCGCACTGTGACGTCACTCACACCGCGTCATCAGCTTAGGCAGATTCAACTTATATCTTTCTCTCTCCAACTAATGCTCTAGATGTAATCTCTCTGTCTCACTTACTCTCACGAAATATACTCCACTCATCCACGGCCACGCACAAAATGCATGCGAAGACACGTTCAGCAACGCAGCAATAAACAAGCAAATTACTCAGTTTGACGACTGCTCTCATCGAAGTTAGACATTCAAAGAGGTTTATAATTTTAATATTTGTGAAGTGAGTTCTGATTGTGTTGACTGTGTTGTGTCGAATTTTGATTTCGATTGCGCTGGACATTGAAATTATGGTATTCCCATGCGTGTGTATTCAGTGGGATTTCAGTGGGATCCATGAGTGGGATCAGCTGTTTATTTTCTCGTTGGTTAAGGATGTGGACAGAAATGCAGCGCCATCGGAAAATCCAAAATCAAACTTTTTCTTTGATTAAGGATTAAAATATTAAGGATTAAAATATTCTCGGCAAGAAAAATTCTGTTGCTTAATTCCATGTAAAAAATTTATAAATTAGTGATTTATTCGGAGGGGGGGGGGGGGGGGGGGGGGGAGATTCATATTTTGGCTTGAAATTTGGCAAGTGCCTAGTCATGCTGGAAAACCACCGCACGCCCCTGGAGGTAAGGCAAGTCATGCCACATTCCATGGAATCCTAGTTGCCTAGTACAGTGGAACCTCTTTAGTACTTTCTCCTTAATACGTGTTTCACCCTAATATGTTTTTTCCAAAGGTCCTGGCATTCCCCCATAAGAACACATGTTAAATTGTTTCTTTAGTACATTTCTTTATAAAAATTCTGGTCACTTGAAGCAAATTACTAAGAAAGAATAGTACCTTTTTCATCCCAATTTCAACCCATTTTCGTACATAATTAATGCCAGAAAACACACCTCAGTTTTTGGAAGTCTTGTTTTTGAAAAACACTTTGTATGTGAAAATAAACCATGAGGATATGGAAAAAAAAAATCATTTGTCAGGACCAGACTATACTTCTATCTATTCGCGTTTACCAGACCCTCTAGGCAGCGCTAGTGTCGATGCAAGATGGTCGCTCAAAATCGTATGATTGCCTGCTCCTAACATGTGTCTCGTTGCGGTATAATGTTCTTTTATTTATTATCTCGAATTATGAAAGCATCGGCAGTAGAAATATACTCTGTTATGATATTGCTAACAATTTTCAGCAGCTATTATATGAAGGTATTAAATGCCATATTAAATGCGAAACATTTAATAATGTGATGATATAACCGCGGTGTTAGAAGACTGCAGTTAGAATAGAGTTCCTCTAGCTGCAAACTTATATTTTACATATTAGTTTGTATGTATTGTTTGTTTGTACATGAAGTCGTTATAAATATTTATATAAATAATGTCTTGCTCAGAGGTAGAAGGGCGGAAGTTCATTTTAATGATTCTTCAGGTGAGCTTATCAGCCGTATAAACCAGTATTTCTTGGCTCATCTAATCACATTTGTAGTGGTGACATGAACCATTATGTAAGAAATTGATAGAGATTGATTACATTGTTGACAATGTCCGTATGTTATGTACATTTTATGGCTGAATAAACAATACAATACAAAACAAAGTGCGCAACGCAAAATCGAGTAAGGGGACTTCCGCCCTTCAACTTCTGATGTAGAGGTAGTACAGATGTGATCGACGGCAAGGATCGATGGCGTTTTAATTGTCTTATATCCATGTAGACAATATCACATCACATGCTACAAAATTTGTGTAAAATCATATATGCAACACAACTGCTTTCTATGTGACCTTATGAAACCTTCCTTTTCAATGTCTTTTAATCATTTTTTGCTGGAACTCACGATTAACTATTTACAGGGAGTCACCAATTATTATTTGTCATTCATTATAAAAGTATTACCATCCCTCAGATCAATCAAAAATTATTTAAATTTCGAAAGTAAAATTCAGAATTTAAAATAACAAACTATAGGTAGGTACCTATCTAAGAAACTATTGAAGAATAACAGGACTGAACATTCGAATTGAGAACTTAAAATTAATCCAGAATTATGTAACCTATGAAACCTTATTTGCCATGATTCATTAATTTACTTGTAACATTAATAGGAAGTGCACACGAACATTTTACTTTGATGGTTTCTTTCCAATATTGCAGGCATGTGCCCATTTGGACAGCATAACGGCATTCTTCGAAACAAATGCATAAACAAATTATACTGAGCTTTATTTTGGCATTGCGGAACAAGGGAATATCTGTTATCAATCACACATGAAGAATGGGTTCAATCGGAATGCTCCTTTACAAACTATTGTAGAGTAAATACTGGTAGAAATTATACGAAAACGCATGCTGAGCTGCCATCCTTGCTGTGCCAATACGGTTTTGCCTAGTTCAGTCGTCTACCGCCAGGTGCCACCCACTTCGCCGTTAAACACGAATTTTTCACTTGAGTTGAGTGACAGGTCCTTTGAGTACTTGACATGGGTTGGCCTCAGCTGTTATCTTGAGAAGGGGGAAACATGAATAGTGTGTCTTTTAAAATTTATTGAAACATTATCATCCATCAACACTTCGGGACTGAGTAGAGGGGGGCCCTGCCCACCCTTGAGTGTTTTTTCCATTTCAAACGGGAGATAAGACATTAAACCCCAATCTAAAAATATTGATCTTCAAAAAAAAACAATGACCCGCGACTAGACCCCTTTTTTATGAAATTTCTATAGTATGTTTTTCACTTAAGTACGTTTTTTTAACCTGGTCCCTTCAAAAACGTACTAACGAGGTTCCACTTCATGCAAAAAATGCATGCATGGTACATTAAAAGAAACACACTAGTAAACTCTATGCTTTAGGGGCTGGATTGACAAAGAAGTATTATCTCCAAATACATACTATCTTTGGTATTATCTTTCATTTAACCATTGACTACCAAATACTAGGGGATAGGTAAATGAACATTTAGACTCGGGTCAACGGTTGTCATCAAACGCGCCGCATATCGACCTTGGTATCGACTCGATATATCTCGAAATCGCAAGCGCTCTCGCTCGAGTCGAGCCAAAATGGCGTCCGACAAGAAATGAAGCGTGGAAGCGGCTGGATTTAGTGCGGGCGTTTTTCTGACGAGACAATAATTGTCAGTGATCAAATTGGAGACGATATTAATGTTAATGAAAGCATTTTCAGTGGAGTCAGTGGTTTTACTAGTGTACACAAACACGTTACGTCGAAATCATGGACTTCAAGGTTAGTGTAGCTGACAGGCGGTGTTGGGTAAGTTCCTTTTGAAAAGGAACTAGTTCCAGTTCCAAGTTCCTTGCCGAAAAAAGGAACTAGTTCCAGTTCCTTCAAAAATGAAAGGAACTATTCCGTTCCTAGGTCCTTTATAAAAGGAACTTAGTTCCTTTTAGTTCCTTTTTAAAGAAAGGTGTAATTTTAATTGGAATTGGAATTTTTTAATGGAACACTCGGAATCCACATTATTTTCTCCCCAAAAGAAAAAAACAATCGGATTTTTAAATGGGAAACCATTTTTTTGCTCTTGCTGCCATATTTTAATCACTGAACCACAGCAGATTCGAAAAGATTATAAGAGAGATAAGAATATTCGTAAAAACTAAAAATTCAGGGGCGATGTGATGTGTCCTACACAGTGATCGGAAAGGAAATTTGTGAGGAAGGAAACAAAGTAAAAGCTAAAAAGACGACGATCTGAAATCTGTGTGCCTACCCTGCGCACTGCACTTGCACACGAGTCATTACTAGGAGTGGAGTTCTTTGGTCTGAAGGGTTGGCCACGCGACTACAGGTAGATAGATACATTAGGGTAGGTGACGACTGGTTTGAGTTATTTTTAGATGCCAAATAGCTAGGAGGACTTCTGACAGAATTAAAAAAATATGTGGCTTCTATGCAGTTTTTTGGAGTAAAAGTGTAGTCAAAAAAAAAGGAACTTAGCAAAAATCGTTACAGTTCCTCAAAAAAAGGAACTAAACCGTTCCATAGTTCCTCCCTAGAAAAAAGGAACTAAGACGTTCCATAGTTCCTAGGAACGGAACTATTTCGTTCCATTCCTACCCAACACTTCTGACAGGCTGATGATTTGTTAGCCACTGAAGCAGGCTCACACTTTGCGTCAAACTACTTTTAACCAAAGGCACAAAAATAATTGAACTTGTGATCAGTAAATTCTTCCATGTCGTACGAATAGCCCAATATAAATAGTAGGTCAATAACTGGACATATGTAACGGAAATAAGCAGAAATAGCAAGACCAAATTTGACAACCGGGAAGCAATGCTGGAATTGTTACGTTACTTCATCTCACCTGAATACATTAATGTAATGAACATGTGCTTATAGTATTGTCAGATGTATTAGAAAGGGTTTAATGATAGCTGAAAGCTCATTTATAGGCTATTACAAATCAAATAAACAGAAATAGTAACACCCATCAGTGTCGACTGGCGACAATGACGTAATCATTGCCGTTGGCATGGTAACTGTATGACGTCATAGTTCTATCGCGGGACAGTCCTAGGTCCACGGGATTCAATGGTAGAGGTAAGGGAGATACCTATCCCTGTACAGTATTTGGTAATCAATGATTTAACATGGTGTTCTTGGTATTAAATCAAAAGATAATACATATTAGTAGTTAATACTTTTTTTGAATCCAGCCCCAGGAAATCATATTTCTAAGCTATATACAGTATACAGGCTCATAAGGTTGAAGACTAACTCCCTCCTCCTCCCCCCCCCCCCCCATGGTTTAAGACTACGAGCTTACCGACTGTGGTGGTTGGGACTCGACTTCATCTTTGTTCAAACGAGGTGCCTCCCGGAACTCTCTGCGACCACTGAACCTGCAACCAAAGTGCAGTTGTTGATTACATTCCCATAGGTGGTCTCCATGCAAGTAGACAAACAACTGTGGAAACCAACTGACCTTTCCCCATCACCCCGGTCGGAGAATCCACTGCGGAAGCCGCGGTCGAACCCACCACCTGCAACCGAATCTGAAGTCAATAACAGTATTTAAATTAAGCAAACACAATACAAGACATACTGTATTTGATAGGTATACTTCAATTTTTGTGAGTAACGTAATTTTCCTTAAGAGAGTTTTTAAAACACTTTACAAAACATTTTTGTCCACCCAGTAATCTCACAAAAAACTTACCTTCTCTGCGGTTTCCATCGCCACCTTCACGACTGTAGCTACGATCCTGGCTCGGGGGCCCGTTCATGTTGTCTCGAGTGAAGGATCCACGATCTTGATTATTGTCCCGATTGAAACCACGATCATTGTCTCGGCCGAAACCACGGTCGTTGTCTCGGTTGAAACTGCGATCATTGTCACGACTGAAGCCACCACGATCACCGTCTCTGCTGAAACTGCGATCATTGTCTCTGCTGAAACTGCGATCGCCGTCGCGGTTAAACGGCTGACGATCCGGACCATTCATATTCTCGCGAGTGAACGCCCCACGATCACCACTGTCACGCGTGAAGCTGCGATCGCTGTCACGATGGAACGGTTGCCGGTCTTGACTCGGACCGTTCATGTTGTCTCGAGTGAACGCTCCGCGATCGCTATCACGATTGAATGATCCGTTCATGTTGTCTCTAGTGAAAGAACCGCGATCAGCATCGCGACTGAAGCCACGGTCTTGGCTAGGGCCATTCATATTGTCGCGGGTAAATGAACCACGGTCCATGGATCGAGGTGGACCATCAGGGCCATCTGTGAAAAATCAATATCATTCATAGTACTGGTCTTGGCAGTTTCCTGTAAGATCGTCTTGCAGGGAAGGTGCCAGATATCTCTTTAAATGAAGATATGGTGCTTCTCCACACTAATGGTAGTATAGATGTACAATATTTTATGTCAAACAGATCAGAAAATTCCTATACAGCTATATTCTACAATTGATGCATTTCATTTTCTATATAGTAGGTATTCATTTTTCCCTGCAATCGCAATCATAATAAATCAATGCCATTCAATGTTATGAACAACTGTTACAATAATAATAATTATTGCTATGATAATAAGCTCTCATAACTTATATTGTACTAGAATTTATTATAGTTGTCAATTAAAAGTTCAATAGAGTCGAGTGTTCAATTTGCGCAATTAAATAAATATATGTAATGTAGGTCTAATTCTTAAACTAGTTCTCAGGCAAGATGGAAAACTATCAACCAAGAACAAAATGTTTCTTTTCATACAATCCCGTCAAGGGTGCATTTTCTACAGTTGAATACAATCTATTATTAAAGAAATTATCAATATACATGATAGTAAATCACCATATTTATCATGCACATTATTATCATGCACTGCATCAATACCACCTACCTAGTACATTGAATGGAGTCTGTGAGATGGCTAGTTGGGATGGATCGATGTATGGTTCTCTAGGTAGCCAGGCGCGGCCACAGGAATGAACAGAGGACGTGCTGTTGGACATGATAATGAACCGGAATGGATGAAGAGGAGAGGTTACAACATCAACCATGATGTTGATAGGAATATTATTGAGCTCACAGTAAGAAGAGTGGCAATTGTATTAGATAGATGGTGAATCAGATAGTTAGAGGAGGGGAGATTATCAGTGCTGGGAAGTACTGTGTAGAGGCAACTGAAAATGGTTTTATAAAAATCAAAATTTCATTTTAAAACCTTGAAATTTTGCGTTTTATGGCGTTATGAAAATTTCGTGCACAAATTACCAAAATTTCAAGTTTACAAATTATACAAAATTTCAAATCATCACTAGGTACCTCGACATTGCCTAGATATTAATGAATTTTGCAATTGCTGTTCACTCTTAAGGTGCTGCAAGCACGAGCGATTTTGCCGCTTGTTGCCGGCACTATTTTGGATACGATTGGAGACAAAATGGGTTGACGAAATAATTTGAAATTTTAATCACGATTAGATAAAAGATAAAAGAGAATGTTGGTACATTCTTAATTTTTTTCTTTGTTAATTACTTAATTAGTAACAATTAGTTGATTTTTGGTGAAAAATTGCATATTTTCTCGTCTCGCTGGGTGCCCTATGAATTTTAATTTTAAAAAACATGCCAAGAGAAAACCCTAAGTTTGTCTTTTAAATTATCAAATCATGATTAAAATTTGAGATCAATTGGTGAACGAGTTTTGGTCTCCAATCGTATTGGAAATTTCAAGTTTGCGCGGTTTTGTCGACACTTGTTAACACTTATTAACATTTCTTATTAACACTTGGCATGACGCAAAATTTTAAAATTGCTACTAATGTACAATCGGACTGATCATGCAAATATTCTATCAAAGTTACACCCACTTATAAAACAATTTTTCTCTCTCAATTTGTTAAAGCGGCCGAGCGCTTGTATCACCTTAAAGCTGGATTCCCATACTTCGCATCGAATTCGCTTCCGGTTCGCTTCGCTTTCGCAAAATGGCTACCTTTTAACAAAGGAAATCGTCCATGTTTACATTCCCATGTTCGCGTGTTTGGGTTTCGTTTGGGTTTCGTCAAAGTTAAAATTGGCTCAACTTTAACGAAAGCGAAGCGAACCGGAAGCGAATTCGATGCGAAGTATGGGAACCCAGCTAAAGTCTGGTGTGACACTGCATAATAAATCGTTGCTAATTCTTCACCAACATAAAATATGCCAATTTTTTTTTTTTTCAGGGTTGGTAAGCCCTGAAAACTTAGTGTTTATGTCACTGTCATTACTTTTTATTTTTCGACTTAGAAATTACATTTTGTCTTCAAAATTAGTATATTATAAAATTTATGAAAATTATAGCAAAAAACATTTTATTTTGGTGTTCATAACTCCGCAACCACAAGCCTTAAAATTATAAAATAAATCATGGTTGTGTCTGCCTGTGGTATGACTGAATGTGCTAAATTTCATGGAAATCAAAGAAGGTCAGTAGCAACATGTTTGTTGATTTCTTTTGGAATTCCCCTGTACTTGTGATGTGACTCGGAGCATTCATAGAAAAGTGTCACCTTAGCGGTTAGTTGTTGGGAGCGGGACTGGAATTGCAATGATTGGATATTTCTCTCTTTTCCAAGTGAATGTGATGCAACACTTCGAGTCCTCAACTCGCACACAGCAATTAACAACAAGTTATGAAATGTATGACTAGACTTCAAATACTGAGAGCATTTGCCAAAACATCCACGCATTAAATTAAAATTCAGTATTAAAATGAATTGACCATGTATTGGCTTGTCTTGGGCAACTCACCTCTACCGTTGTCAGAAGGCAGATCTTCACGTGGACCACTCCGCCAGTCGCCCAGAGTTCTGTCCGGTCCGTCACCACGATCATAGCCCATGTCGCGAGTGTTGCGGCCACCACGACGTTCGTTGTCCGAGTTAGACGCGATCTCAATTCGAATCCTTCGCCCCTTGATAGTCTACAACACAAAATCTCGATTCATATCAATCAACTTGCATATTCCTCTGCAACAGTCAAAAGCCAGCAATGCTTCAAGTTAAATGATGAAGACACTAGTTTGGTACCCACCGTGTCTGGAATGTTGAGAGCTGATATTAAAGACTCTCGGCTCTCAAATTCAACATAGCCGAAGCCCTTGAGACGTCCACTGCCACGATCATCTCTTGGCAGTCGCACTGTCACAATCTAGAAACAAACATACTCATAATAATGGATTTAAAATAACACAATGCGCATCCTTGTCAATGGATGTTGACGTAGTTGAAATGAAAACGGCAAATCTTCCCTACTCTTGATGTGAGGAAATGTTCACTGCTAGTAGTAGTATTAACAAAGAATTCATGAGTCTTAGGATTGATTCATTAGTGATGAGTTAGTAACTGATCATAACTGCATGCTTTAAAACCCCAGGGTAGAAGAATGTTGATTTTAAAAGAACTACATGCCGTACAATGAACACTTGACATTATTTTGTTCATGATCGATGGTTTGTAATAGCTACCAAACTAGTAGTAGTACCTACTAGTAACATGTTGCTTAGAAATATCCACTTTTGGAGTAGATCTCAATATCTAGTTACACCTGGCACAACATAAATTGATTGGTGAACAAATTTGAATGGCTGCTGGTCATGTTCCATACCGACCAAAGCTTAAGCTTAAGACAAAGAGAATGCTTGGACTGACTTCTGAAGGTGCAATCTAACATTTTTCAGTCACTCAGATTTATTGAACGATCAATTTTAGTTGTACCAAGTGTACATAATAGTAAAAAAATGATTTTAAAAATAATTGTGAAGATAGGTATGCTTTTTTATTTCTTAAAAAATTCCCAATTCCAGAACATAGGTAACATAAAAATCTCCAGTCTGAGAACTGGACTGGTCTGGGGTTACTGGTAGGTAAGGCTGTGCGGGACACGCAATTCCCGGGTCCAGGGACGGGATTTTTTTTGTCCCGGACCCGTCCCGAAAAGTATGTTTGTCCCGAAATCAACCGGGATGTGACTGGAATCGGGACAAATGAATAATCCCGTTTTAAATAATATCCCGCCGTATTTCAAATTCGAAATGGGCCAATCAGAGCCCATTCAGAGCTCTGATTGGCTGCTGCGCGTGATTGGCTGACCGCTTCTTGGCTTCAAGGACAGAACTGTCACTGATTTCTGCCGCCTTCCGCCATTTTAGAATCAAATATTACGTGGTTTGCGTGGTTTAGTTTACCATTTCTTCACTCTGTTATAATTAGTCAGTGCCAATTTCTTCGAGATTATTTGTTACATACCAGTATAAATGTAAATATGTAAACAAACATTTTTGCTAATATCCTTGGGTGTTTTTACTCCTGTCAATAAACACAATTTACGCATACATCGCACTAGGTATTATTTCAGTGCATAACCTGCAAATAATGGAGACTGATGGAAGACCAAGGTAACACATTAGAAGAAGACTTTAAATAAATAAATAAACATAAATAAATAAATGTAGAGCTCGTAAACATTTCTAGACTTGAGGTTAAATGTCTTATCATACCAAATTTACATCACATCCAATTCAGAGGTCGATTTTGCACAATCCCGTCCCAAAACCCGAGATTTTAATGTGTCCCGACCTGATCCCGGTTTCATATTTTAAATTGATCCCGTCCCGAATCCTGAGTTCTTTTACAAATCCCGTCCCGGTCCCGTCCCGAATGAAAAAAAGTTGTCCCGCACAGCCCTACTGGTAGGTATCTTTCTCAGCAGATACCACTATAGATACATGTATGCATTCTTATCACACTTTTTAACGAAGAAGTGGCCATCTATTAATTTATCAAGTTTTAAATATTCCTACATGTTGATATCCTTGCATTAGCAAGGCAAGATCTTCACTGGTTTTTCTTTTAGGAAAACTGATCCTGAAAGTTGGAATACATAAAATGTATATCCCCTTTTTGTTTGTTACACTCACCTTCATATCCTTGAAGAACTCCGTAATCTCTTCTTCATCTACGTCATACTGCAGGTTCGAAATGTATGCATTGAATGGCGGATGTCGAGGGATATTCTCGTCATCAACATTAGGACTCCGCGTTGCCCGCGGCGCAGTTGGCAGAATAACCGGCTGCTTGTTGCGACTGCCGCTCATGTCAAATGAGTCTGGAACAATCACTCTTTGATAGGTTTGACAGTAGCAGCTCTGAATGATGCCATTAGACTTTGGAAAGAAAAGCATTGGGGAAAGAGAAAATTTAAAGAAGCTGCTACAATGGCGTGTTTTAGGAATCAGGGTTTAGGCATAATTAGCCAGCCTAGTTATGAATTTAATCACATTTGGATTTCAACGTTAAAATTTCAAATGGAAGAGAAAATGCAACAATTTAGCAATTAGCATTAGTAATTTAGCATCCCTTGTTCTTTACTATATCAACTGTTTCTTTTTCCAAGGTTGTTATTTCGTTAAAATTACTACTACAGGTTCTTTGCTTTTATTTACTACTTTGAACATGAGTTACCTACCTACCCAGATTAGTTGAATGTTTATTTCATGTTTTTGCTTTTTATCAATTTGTACTTTAACTGATGAGAAGGTTATTGAATTATAAAACCTAGATATTGTAATGTAGTAAATTAAAAAGAACTTGTGAAAGTCCAAATGTATCGAAGAGTTTTAATCAATATCCAAGTTCAAGAGCTGAAGTGATTTATTATAATTTATAGCAATTAACAATTGTAATAAACTAGGTACCTAACTACCAATATCATTGTCAACCAAGAAGAGGCTTATCAGAACCATTGTTTTACTCACCATCATCGTTCTCAACTTCATCCGCCCACGCTTTGCACCGTACCGGTACGGGTGCCCCAGTGGATCCATCCGCTAGGAACTCCGTCAAAGCTATAGTTTTTCCTTTAGACTTTTTACCTTTCTTCCCTGAAACAAGGTTATAATATGTTCATTAAAATTATTCATCTGAGTCAAAAGAAATGTTGAATTGTTCATTGTTTGACTTTAGGAATGTGAAGAACTAATGAGGTCCAGTAGTACATGTAGGCGTGTCGGTTTTTCCTTCCCCCACCCTTCGGAAAATATCTTAATGACACTGGTAAAAAACATGCCAAAATCAGGATTTATTTGAAACCCGAGCCCAGCTAAAGAACAATTTTTTGGCTAAATCAACATTATGAATTGACATAGAACTTGAAAACTGTAGTTATTCAAACGAAGAAGGTCAACAAACACACAAAGTGAGTGTCCTTATGTAATTCAAACAGCTGGAACCAGTTACATGCTATTATTAAACCAAGAAAACATCTGTGCATCTGTAATCGTAGGGATGCATATTAAAAGGCATTCTATTATTTACCCCCCAAACCTAAATGTTATTTGATTTCTATCAAATATCACTGGAATCGCCTATTCAATATTCCCTGATCAAATTATGCAACTGAAGTTTGGATTAGCTGGTTCCCCTATGCTAGGTCTACAGTATGTTAACAAACATCTTACATCATTAGATGATTTTCGATGTAAACCTCAAAATAAACGTGTATCTGCACACAAAAATGAATAAGTCAAAGTTATTCATAATAATTAAAGCGCAAAAATTAACCACATAATAAATGGTGTTGCTATAACCTAGCAAGTAGGTGGCCTATAGCTGTATAAAGCAGGAACCATCCCATTTTAGTGGCAGAACACGCGGTAAGACCGCAAAACAACCAAGATGCTCAGTCTCAAATGATCAGCGGATTCAAAGTTTGGACACACTTCAATTAATATATATAAAAAAAGACATGGCTATCATTTAGGCAAGTGTCCATCATTCTGATGTCAAGAATTAATATCACAAATTGAAAGCCATCGCATGAGCACTAAATTTAGGCCTCTCCCAAGGTGGCAATCCAGTATGGATGGTGAGAGCGAACAGCAGCCACATAGAATTTTCAAGATTGAGGGTCAAGTACACTGTTAAGTGCGATTTTGGATTAAGTTTTAAAGAGCCGAATCTTTAAGAAATAAAAATTAGAAAAATAATATCTAATTATATGAAGAGACACACAACATATTTCAAGACAGTAGAAGTAATTCTGAACACGAACCTGAGGACGCCATCTTGCAAATTAACAATTTTGTAAACGTAATCCACGAGGGGTATCGATTAATCGAAAACGACCCTCCTCCACCTTCAGCTCGACTCGATCCAAATATCGATCATTCTTATATATCGGTAAAGAAGTTCGAGGCCATATCTCTGGCGGTTTACCTTCTGTCCGCTAGGCGGATTTGTTGTGATGGCGAGAGTTGAGGAGGTGTGAAAGTGGAATGAGCAGAGAGCTGCGCAGCGCAGCGTTTTGGCGCAGCGCAGCAGAATTGTGCTGTGCTTGTCGAGGGAGGGAGGACAATTTCTCAAGGACGCAGATGACAGAACGAGCGTTCAAGGCAAAAGAGTCAATATTCATTTTAAACAGTTATATTTTAAGTGGATTAAAGTAATTAATATATCTGTTGGTTTTAGAAATCGATTTATTTGGTTTTTGACATGTTTCCAAGCGAGTAACGCAGAGAAAAAGTACAAACAGTTCACTAGTCATTTCACAGCCAGAACAGACCACAAGACTGACATTTTCACCTGCAGGTTTAGGTGAATATAAGTAAACAATAAATACTCTCTTGTTCGTATTCTAAAGTTCCTGTTCACAATCTTAGTTGGTTGCAGATTCACTTTCTAACATGACGCATCTACCAATGTATTTAACCTTCTAATACATAGACACTTATATATTTATTAGTTTTAAGTACAAGATACAGGTTATGTTTACTGCAGGTGCCAGCATTCACTAGCACTTACCCAGCCTACTTGATACATTAGTGTTAGTGCTAGGTACAAAATGAACAGGCGATGGCTGTAGGTTTAATTATATTTTGATCACACTGTCCGAGTCTTGGACTTCATACACAACCTAGGTACCTAAGTGAGTTGTGTACAACTATAGGTATGTTTAATTATAATAGTGGTGACAACATTGATACTCTTTTGTAGGTATAAGTAACCTACTATTGACACGCAACAAAATAACGAAACGAAATGATTACCAAACAGTACCACGTTTTCTTCTTTCTGACAGTTACATATTTTCGTAAGTACCTATAGTGCTGTATTATGTACCTGCTCACGAATTGTTTCGTGCAATACCTATTACCTTTGGATTATTGTTTTTCCAGCAGGGTTCATTGGAAGTATGGATAAGACTACCAAATGTGAGTCCTATAATTCTTCTCAGTGTACGAAACCTACAGTATCAGGTAATTTACTCAGTTCAATTGCTGTATACTTCTTGTGCACTTACTTATACTTTTAGGAAAGTAAGAACTACTTAATTGTTTCAGATTGCTTCGAGACAAAGTATTGCCTACAACCCGATCATGAGAAGAGGAACCATTGCTTTGTTTTATGGAAAGTCAATGATACTACAAATGAAATAACAATTAAGATGAAAGGTAAATACCTCGTTGATGATTCGATGATTTGTTTTGACAGGACTCAAGGCCACAATATACTGTGGACCATGATTAGGTGCTACATTCGATTACTAGTCTGATGATTGAATGCAATTATAGAATGGAATTTAATATTGAGATTCATTAGAATTATATGTCAGGTTTTATTTAAATATTGATACTACTTCCTTTAACTTGCAAAATATTGTAGTACTCTTTATGTGGTTCTATTCACACAAGTGTCATTACTAGAATTACTTCAAAATCATTAGCAACATTTGTATCTGTGCCATACTAAGAACTGATTATCTAATGTGATAAGATCACTCGCAAATTTTGTTAAGAGGGCTTGGTAGTGAGCGTGGCCTTGACGAGTTTTTTTAATCAATTTTTATCAATATCTTTTTCCAGTGTAATTGTTAACAAAATAGGGCTATGGACGTGAATTCAGAACAGTTCAATGAAAAAAATTTCATAGTTTGGAATAAGTTATTAGTTTTATTGTGTCCAACAGGTGTTTAGAACCCGAAAATTACTAAATTACTAAATTACTAAATTTTCGGGTTCTAAACACCTGTTGGACAAAATAAAACTAATAACTTATTCCAAACTATGAAATTATTTTCATTGAACTGTTCTGAATTCACGTCCATAGCCCTATTTTGTTAACAATTACACTGGAAAAAGATATTGATAATAAATAATAATCGATTAAAAAACTCTTCAAGGTCAAACTCACTACCCAGCCGTCTTAAAATGAGGGTAAATGTTATATCATCATTCATCTGTAGGTATCATGTAAAGACCATAGAAACTCTATGCCACTCCCTCTACCCAATACACATGAACTCTAAACTCTACACATGGCAAAGTGTAACTTGAAAACGACATGTGATTGAATACAGGTCCCCAGCTGTTAACAAATTGCCATTTCTAAAGAAAAAGAGAATATAATTCTTTGTTTGCAGGTATACCTAGATATATTCAAAAATGGACAACCCACAATAACATTTTTTTTTTTTTTTTTTTTTTTTAAGTGTTGCATTGCAGTAATTTTTAATAAAATAATGAGAAGTAGTACATAGTTTATATTGAGTCTTCATTGTCGTTAATATAGAAATGATGCTTGAAATATCTTTCTGAATGTCCAAATGTTTGATACTTCTTTCAGGTTGTTTCCTTGATAATATTGATTGTTATGATCGTGAAAAGTGCTGGGAACGGAGAGCGGAGCCCAAGAACGATCTCTACTTCTGCTGCTGTCAGGGTGACATGTGTAATGAGGAATTCAGTTGGGTTCCACAAGCCACTTCGACAACACTGCGACCTCTTCGCAAATGTAATTCTTCAGTATAAACTCGCCGTCTATTCATGAGAGTAATATCGTAGACTAGTGAAAATTTCTAAATTTTGTTATGTATCGTACAAACTTTTTACCATTGGTACCATTTTACCATGAATTTGATTTGATTTGCCTACATCTTCTTACCTACCTACCTATTTTTACCTATATTGTTTGACTTCTGTTTGGAATACTTTGCTTCTATTCCACCACATTCACTACCTACCTACTACTACTTGATAAATAAATTAGGTGAAATTCAATAAAATATAAATAGAGCTACATCACTAAAAGTCTAAAATGTGCATAGCATCTTGGGGCTGTCACAGTTACGGTACATGAGTAAGTACCTACCAACTGACCACTGTATCTTATTATTGATTTTAGTTTTTAGTAATTTTCTTTTACCACATAAAGTACTTTGATCTCTTCAGAATTAATTATTAACCTACAGGCAACATACAATTAAAATCGACTGATGATGGAGATAATTGTCAGTGGTCTGTTAATATTTCTGTTTCAGCACCTAAATTTGTAGTAGACAACCAAGCTCTAACTACAATATCTCTCTACACCATTGTACCAGTGTCGCTAATTGCCATCGTGATTGCTCTCAACTATTGGATCTACAGACAGAAGAAACTATCATACTTTAATGAGGTAAACAATCACATTCTTCAAATCTCTTCTCAGTTCTTACACACTTCTTCTCTTGGCTGTGGGTGATTTCAAGTCGCATGTCTTGTTTTCACTGTAGATACCTTCACTAGAGGATGAGCAGGCCTCGTTGAACTTACAGGGGGCAAACTCTCCATTGCTCGGTCCAAGACCGATACAACTCCAAGAGATCAAGGCCCGTGGAAGATTCGGAGCAGTTTGGAAAGCTCAATATAAAGCTGACTTGGTAGCAGTGAAGATATTTCCAATGCAGGACAAACAGTCTTGGCTAGCAGAGCAAGAGATATTCAAACTACCTCATATGGATCATTGTAATATATTGCGATTCATTGGTGTGGAGAGAAGAGGAGATGATTTGCAGGTTAGGCAACTTTTCTTACATTTGTGATGATTGAATGGTTTCATCGGTACATTATTGTCTCACTCTGATTGTGGCTTCCAGGCGGAGTTTTGGCTGATTACAGCCTATCATGAACATGGATCTTTGTGTGATTATTTGAAAGCAAACACTCTCACTTGGGCAGAATGCTGTGGTATTGTAGAGACCATGGCTAGAGGCAAGTTGCACTCCGTTTATTTTTCATACATTAAAATTCCTTCTCCTTTTTATATCTAAGATGGTATTATCGACTGGCTTGTGGTATTCTATCTTATTAAGGGGTGGTGCCGACGAGAAAGTGCTAGCAGCTAGTGCAAACCTAATTATTTGAGGCACTTCTAAATGATAGATCATCGCCAAAACTGCAGTGTAGATAGAGAAGGAATCAATCTTTCACCTGATAAAATTTTCATCTCAATTAAATATCCACGGATTAAGATCGCCTTTAATTAAGGACATTTTCAAGGCGTTCTTTCAAAGTGTTGATCGGAATTTCTTCATTTTTTCACACACTTTGCATCCATTCATGATGAAGCGATGTTAATGTTTTCAAAGTGATCTAATAAATACTTTTGCGTGTACATTTAATTATGTAATTTTTATTTGAATTGAGCGGGTTTAGAAACCCAAGAGTTTTCTGACAAAATGTAGAAGTTTTGCTCGAAAATATGCCTCAATCTTAGCTGGGGGAAGAGAAGGCCGAGTGACGAGGGTGAACAATAGGCAGAGGGCAGAGGGTGAACAATAGGCAGAGATTGTTATCTCAATCCTGTGCAACCCTAACTAACCGAGGATACCTGACCACAATACAACTGGAGTTTCAAAAGAACGTTTTTCCAGAAGGTGAATACGAAGTTCGTCTGGCCCGTAAGGATTAAATATTCAAAGGTCTGGTATGACATGCTAATTTTGAAAAATTGATTTGTTTATTTTGTTGTTGTAAAGATTATAAGTATAATCAATCGTATTACTTGTAAACGATTACAAATGGTATAAACTTTAATATTTAGCCCACTTTCAGCAAACATTTTATAATATTTATTAGGAAAAATATAATAATTTGATTATTTAATTAGGTACTCTCTTTACGTTATAATAAAAAAATAAGGCAAATAAATTAAATATGTAGTATAGAAAATGATTACTTTTCATTTAAGCTCTCGTTAATAATATAATTTAAAACTGCATATATATTTTTGAAGTAATTTGTGCAATTGCATTAATTTAAAAAATAGAAACATGTATTTGGGATGGGTGGGGGACGGACATTACTTAGAAATCTAAAATCTAGAACTGCAGTCCAAAACGGGTTATTTCGTATCGAAAATTGGTCAGAAAATAGTTTAAAAAAATGAAATCAATTCATAACTTTTTATTGATGTTATATTAGTATTGATAATTATTTACAAATAAATTTTTTATCAAAAACCGTTTAGGTCAATTTGAAATTAATTTTTATAAGCATGCATGACACAATAAAGAAAATTGGTATTGGGAAGTTTTAAATAATTTTTTATTTACAAGATATTTATTTAACAATGGAAATTTGAAAAACAAATAATACTAAAAACTTATATAGAAGCCAAATAATATAATGGCCAAATAATAAAGATATCTTTAGTTCATTGAAGAACACTCTAAAAATGTCGCATGGAAATCTAAAAAAAAATTCCGAGAATTTATGATTTTATAATCTTATACGCTTTGAGCTTACCTATAATTATTTAGTAAAATACAGTAGGTTGTAGACAGGTTCAAAAGTGTCAGCAGCACATTAGTTTTCTTCAAAATGTCAATCTAAAATATTTTTTTATACATAATATTTAATATTTCAATTTTTACATTAATTCTTCTGCTTCTTTCCCTCCTGCGGCGTTGCATTCTCCAGCGGCGTTTTCTTCTTACGTTTGTAAAATAATTCATACGAAAGTAAATATCCTACACAGACTTTTCGGGAATTTGTTTTGAAGAGCTGCATTAGCACATAGTTCATATCTACATTTATTTACTTTTAGCTACTAGGTAATGGTAATGAATAAAAAAAATCGATGGGTTTGAAAAAAAAGATTTTCAGTGGCAACCTCGTAAAATACAAACACGACATGTACCTACGCTTTTATTTCTTGTTTTGAACGGATATGAAAACAAAAGACCCGAAAGAAGCTCTTCCCGAAGTCTAATGGCGTTTTTCACTGGACTGCACTAGTGCTGCACTCAGTTTCAAATTTGCATTGAGTTTTGTATGGTGACGTCATTTCAGTGCAGCCCCAGTGCAGCCAGTGGAAAACGCCATAAAGTAAAGATGAGTTGTAACAAGTTGTATTTACTACAATAATAATAAACGAAGAAGTTGATGTACCGGGAATGCATATTATAGAAACCCTACTCTGGACAACGCCCGGTACTAAATATAAAACCATAAAACTAAATATATTGTTATATTTAGTACCGCGGCGTTGTCTAGTGTAGGGTTTCTATAATAGTTGTATATACTAGAATCGTTGCTTGATGTCGTCGGTTATTCGGTTGAAGCTCCACTGTTTGTTTGTGGTTTTGGGCCTAAAAAGGGCCGTTTGCCACGACGTTTCGGCGGACATGGTTCCGTCATCCTAGGTGTCGGAGGTCGAATGGTGAAGTTTTGAACAATGGAGCTTCAACCGAAGCACCGACATCAAGTATCTGCAACGGCTCCCAGACCCTCAGTCAATCAATCTAGAATCGTTTGTTGTAACTAAACAATTTTCACTGTCATGTGGAGCCAGCGGAAATAATAAAATAAGTACTTTAAATGAAATATTAGTGAAAGTTATTTCGTCAAAAAATAATTGCAATATGATGCACAGAGAGCTGTACTCTAATAACAACAAGAACGTGTAATATTGTCTAGTAGACGGTAAAGGAGGGTCGTAGACTTCTTGTCTGGAAGTACACCTGCGTATTATAATAGGCAGGATGAAAGCGGCCCATAGTCTCTCAATGTCTCCGAGTTCTTCAAAGAGCTGTGAAATTCCTGACTTTTTGTGTGTTTTTTTGCAAATCTTTTATTTATGGCAATAGTTTAAGTAAAATCAGACACGAAATTAAATTACTGTGCTTTTTTAAAATTCAAATATCGATGATAATATATCATCAAAATAAGCGAAGCACTTTTTGTTTCGTTTTCATCTTCAAATATTGGCGAAAAACAAATTTTAAAAAAGCTATTGCATTCAAATTCAAAGTGGAATAATTATCTGGGGTTATAATAATTATATTACGAAAAACTACAATCAAAGTATGTTTGCATATGAGGGGGGCAATTAGGCAGGTATCAGTGGTGCTGAATGGTCAAATCAGACAATGGAATCTACCTGGGATCAAGTCAGGTGGATTTTGCCATGACAGGTGTGGGTAAGTTTCGCATGGGGAGGGGGATATGAATCGACTGCTCTGAGGAGCGACGTGAACCTGCTTCCACAAGGGTCCAACCTCGACTGACTCAATACTACCTGTGTCAAATCGGGGAACTGAGCTGCCCCCCTTAAGCCCAAATAATTAATGAAATGTACGGTAATAATTTTCTTTTAATAACTTTAATACATTTGAAGTTACCTTCTGGCCAGAATTAAGATATAATTATGTAGGTAGGTAATAGGTATACTAATATTAATGTAGACATGGTACTCATCACTCAGGAGGTCGGTTAGATCAGTAGTACATCACATTACAGTTTATATCAATTATAAGAAATCCTTTAATGTACAAACTTTATCTTCGTACACTCTTCTCTTCATAAGTTGAATTACTTTGTAGATCCATCTCATTCATTTAAAGTTATTTAGGTATTTTACTCCTCCTATTAGATAATTTTTATAATATTATAACAACTTTCTTCTTCATATGCTACTTTCCAACTGAACTTCTTTTACCTCCCTCCCAAAAACCACAGTCAACTTCATTCTTATCACCATACATCATCTATTATCCAATCAAAATCTCACACTCACACATCAGTATTCCATTGTTGTGGTACAACATAAGAAAACCCTTTCAAATTTAATCTAAAAAACAAAGGCAATTTTATCTAAGACAATAAATTTATAAACAATAAATAACTTTCTATTAATACCAGGGGCGGATCCAAGAAGGGGCGATCGCCCCCCCCCCCCCCCCCCCCCAATGATTCCTCCTCCACCTTCTATTAAGATCAGCAGGTTGATGTTTCATTTCGTCAAATTTACAAAAATATCGTTATCATGCCTTGTTTTTTGGCAAGGTTTAATCTTTGCTCTAAAAGTGCCTTAAAACTAAATGTTTTTTCAATATTTCGAAAAAAATTGCCTTCGGCGGATGAAAGCATGGGCTTCCACAGGGGTGACTGGGGGGGCAAGGATGTCAGGATAGCATACAAATTTGGTGGTGTTATTTACGTATAGTTTCATTTTCTAAACAAAAAACTCAGAAAATTTATTTCGAAATGTCAACAAACCAAAAAATACCCTGCGGGGTAAGGTGGGGGCACTACCCCAAAGTGTCTAAGCTTAAAAAATAATGAATTGTTCAACAAAATACACCTCATAATGTCTCAAAATTTGATTCAAAGTGTCCAAAAAACGTCCTGCGGGGCAGGGTGGGGGGCTCGCCCCCCACGCCCCCCTTATCCCGTGGGACAATTGTTTTCCTTGCATTACCTCCACCCCCTGGCAAAAATTCTGCGGACGCCCGTGGCTGGGATACCCCTAGACCCCCTTCATATTTTCCAAAATCGCCCCCTCCATGACAAGAGGCTAGATCCGCCCCTGAATAATACTAAAATAATGTTTCAAGAGTTTAAATATAAAATTAATTATGTTCTGTACTTAATTTTCTTAATATGAATGAATCCTGAATAAATTACAATTTAGGTACTATTATCCCTTTTACAATCTATTTTTTTATAATTTTGATCCCCAAACTTGGTAAACATTCATGGCCTCCTAGAATTTGTATAATAAACCACTTGTTGTTTTTTATAAACTACGTACTTGCTCAAGCATTATACACAGAGTTGAGTAATAACTTAACGCACGTAACGCATTACTTTTTAGGAACTTTAATGGTGACTTAGTCCTTTTTTTAGTCAGAAACTTGAACCGATAATGTTCCTGTACCTATGTAACGACCAGATTACGTACGCTACTTGAGAAGTTCCTTCTTTCGTTTGTACAGGCTATACTTTTTCAGCAATCATCCCAAAATTTCCTAACTTTATACTATTTAATATAACTTTTTATATTAGGCACTCTTAAATTCATTTGTGGTTTAACCAAGTAACTATAGCATCGTGAATTGAAAATCTTCCAACCATTAATAAAATATTGTGCCCTGTAGAGCAAACACTGTAAAATACCTTGTATTCTGAAGGTAAAGAAGTTTTTCTAACCACACAGTAATAGTTTATTTGTGCCATGAATGATATTGGTTTGGTTTTGATTCTTTTGTAATGTGATATGTCTAATAGATACATTTTGTGCATACAGGGCTAATGCACTTACATGAAGAGATGGTTGCTGTTAAGGGAGATGGTTATAAACCAGCGATCGCACATCGGGACTTTAAGTCGAAGAATGTCCTTCTCAAGAGTGATCTCTCTGCTTGCATCGCAGACTTCGGTCTTGCGCTCGTGTTTCAGTCGGGCAAGACATGTGGAGCCACACACGGGTCAGTAGCAGTGACTTTACCTTTACATTAGTGAACACCCGACTCCCAAGTATTAGGTAAACCCTCCTTCCCCCTTTCCCTGCATTTATGTTAGTGTAGGCCCCTAACCCTCGACCCGTAAGATGGCAAAAGTTAATGTGGGGGGGGGGGGGGGGGGCGATGGAGTGTTAACCTTTCACTTGAAGTTGACCATAGAGTAGGCTCGTAGACATATAAAATATTTGTCATGGTTTTAAATATTAATTGATTGGGAAATAAAATAACTTGTTTTTGTGCTTTCTTTAAAGTTTGGTGGTATTAAAATTAAACTATATACTATGAAAACATTTGCTGCAATATAAGTTGTTTATGAGCAGATGTTTGCAGATTTTACGATTCGAAAAGTTCTTTGTATTGGCGGACATTTATAGTGAGAGGAAAAACGTTTGTCTCTGCAATGTATACCTACAGGTATGCTCTTGATACCTAAATATATGGAAATTAAATCATCTCTCTCTTCATTCTACACTTGTACCTATATAATTCTTAATCTCTTCAAAAGTTACTTTAAGGAGGAAGTACAGTCCGTCCCCATCCCACCTTAAGAGGCAAACGGAAGCGAACGGGAATCGCACGGTTCGTCAGAGCGGTTTTTGAAATTTTGTCTTTCCACTAAATAATTTTAAAAAATCAGATAGTAACGACCCATTACAGCCTAATGGACTAAATAATGCCACACACTGGAGTTCATTATCACCTCTGGTACAACCTCAAAGTGTTAAATACGATATTTTTTATTATTTTACTAAAAATATCGTATTTAACACTTTGAGGTTGTACCAGAGGTGATAATGAACTCCAGTGTGTGGCATTATTTAGTCCATTAGGCTGTAATGGGTCGTTACTATCTGATTTTTTAAAATTATTTAGTGGAAAGACAAAATTTCAAAAACCGCTCTGACGAACCGTGCGATTCCCGTTCGCTTCCGTTTGCCTCTTAATAAGGCAATAGAATGACATTGTATTACTTTGATAAAATTTTAAGTATATTATATTTCCAATATTGCATAGATGTAGATTTGTCGTTCGACTTTGATGGGAAGGACAGTATTATTTAAGTGATGTAGGAGTTACTCAACATCTAGGAATATTAAAAATATTTGTTTTGCTGAAACGCTACGTTTAATTTCCTCTGCATTTATAGAGGGATTGTTAGTGAATTACGTGGCTTCCCAGTCTTTTGTTTCATAAGTTGATTAATGATTATGTATCCCCAGACACAATATTGAATATTTGATGCTTTTTTCCCATAAGATGGTATGGTGACACCCATAATTTTTGTGTACCTTGGACTTATTTGTTTTTATAGTTTACTTACCTTTTTCAATGAAACATATTAAGTAGGTAGGTACACTTGGCCAAACAAAACTTGAACATTCAATAAATCTGATAGGCTGATAAATGTAAGATCGCACCATCAGAAGTCAGTCTATCTCCTTGTCTCACTCTAGTAGGTGACCTCACATTTCAATGATAATAACAAGCTTTGATTGGTTAACTTATGGGACATGACCAGCAGTCATTCAAATTTGGTCAACGTTCAAGTTTTGTTTGGCCGAGTGTACCTAGATCCCTTTTTAACTACGAAGGTATTTGACCATCAATTGACCAGAAAAGTATTTGATTACTAGTACAAGTATCTCATTACTACATATTTTTATTTATAACAATAGGACAGTTTCTACCCAAAATTGAAATCTCAATTCTTGTCCTATCAGCCTTTACCTACCTGTCATTGTGTATTAAACCTATATTATTCTTGACTTCAAGTAGTACAGTCACGGAAATATATTCGGTAAACGCTCCTTCTCCCTTTCCATGCATTCAAGGTGGTTGAATAGGGGGAGGTAGCCTTGATCCATGTTAAAGAAAACTAGTGGGCGGAGCTTAGGGTATGACGCGTCTGAAGACTTGGCGCGGCAACTCCCGCTCTTTGCCGTGCTGAAGAGCTCATCAAAATTCGCTTTTACTTTTATAAGGATACATTTTAATTGACACATTGATATTTTGTGGAATTGTCAACCTATCTGCTGGTTGATAATGAATGAGACTAATGAAAACGAGCCTAATACACCAAAGTACAGTGTAGTTTACTGTAGTCAAAAAATCATGCAAATTCAGATACTCGCATGGGAATGCGTCTACTTTCTAATTCTTACAAGAGTAATTGATAAATGCTTAGCCCAAGATCCGTTTATTAAGCTCTCAGAGTAATTAATTTAGTCATAGAATAATTAATTGTAATATTATTTAGTGTTTTTCAGAGCAAAATCACCTTTATGAAAGTTTTAAGAGCTTAAATAATTATAATTAATATAATTAATCTATCAATCGTTCCTATGCATTACAATTTTGATTAATTGCATTTTTAACTTTAAAAATAATTAAAATGCTATAAATAAGTATTAATCTCAGATTCCCAATATAATAATTTTTTAAAGTTTTTCCACAAGGATAAATATTGAAATTATACTGAATAGGTATTATCATGCCACTTTAGTATTTTGGTTTAAATTGTAATTAAATTAAGTATTTATTTTGTAATTATTAAATTAATAATTACAAAATCGATTGGGACCATGTCGTGTGACGTATCAAACTGAAGAATGTGGTAAACGCAATATAATTAAATTGTTTTAAAATGGATCAATTATTGTTATTTGATACAGCAAGTTAATTAGCTAAGCTATACAATAATTAATAGGTACCTAAGTAGGAAAAATGTTTTTGATACTGCGCTGTTATTTTGAGAATTGGATTTATATTCATCCAATGTCAAAGCCGTAATTTCATGAGTAAAAATCATGCGTCGTAGTTACTTTTATTTGGAATTATAGAGAATGCAAATTTACCATAAAAATACAAATATGAGACAAGTTGGTACAACAAATTGCAAGTTGAAATTGTCGTAATTATTGTCGTGGACAGAGAGATAATTTGAAGAGATGAAATAAGGATTTAATAAAATTATGTAATGTACCTACTCCACAAATATCAACCTTGTGGTTTATTCTCAATCAAAATTATTCATCTAATCAGCAATTATTTTTAATTATTGAACAAAATCTAATTTAACCACTACTAATAATAATATAAAAATTATGGCATTATGGTATTTGTTACAACCATGATTAGATAAATCATGATACATTCATCATAGGTACATAAATTTTGCAGTACCTTTAGCAGGAAAACCGAAGTCTTGATTGATTATAAAATTTACAAGTATTGAGCAAAATCTATAATTTTAATAATAATACTAATTATAATAACAACAAATTATGACATTGTGGTATTTGGTACAATATAATGTGCTGATCGTCAGGACTTTTTCTTGTGTTCTGCGAGCTGTTATTGCATAGAACCACTGTACATCGTGTTCCCGGCATAGTGAAGTATGCAGATCATGAAAATCTACTATACAAGAATTGTAATACGTAAAAACAACGATTATGAAACACCTCGACGAACTAAGATGCACGCGGCTTAATGGCGAGACATACAATACAGCGAGCGCTTGACGACCCGCTAGAGACAGGTGGTCCACAGTGACGTCACACGCCCTGAGGCGAGTGGCGCGTAGTCCCTATGAATCGGAGCAACCTCCCCCTATTCACCGTCCTTGCCATGCATTAACGTTCGTTAGGCTCCTCCCCCTCGACCCATAACACTGGCAAAGTTGTTTGAATGTGGTGGGGGGTGAAAGGAGCGTTGACCGAATATATTTCCGTGACTGTACATACATGTAGTTGACAGAATAATAATAGATTCTTCTGTTCCCAGACAAGTGGGCACTAGACGGTACATGGCACCGGAAGTGCTCGAAGGTGCCATTAACTTCTCACGCGATGCATTCTTGCGCATTGACATGTACGCTTGCGGCCTCGTGATCTGGGAGATCGCGTCCCGGTGCCTAGCCGGCCGGGACTCCTTGCCGATGGCTGAATATCAGCCGCCATTCCAAGCCGACGTCTCGGCCCATCCAACACTCGAAGACATCCAAGAGTGCGTGGTTGAGAAGAAGAAACGACCAGAGATTCTTGACTCCTGGAGAAAACATGCGGTAAGATGCAACTCAATGTTGGAATATTTGCATGAGACTAAGATGTTTATGACGATCTCAACGTAAACACCTGCGGCTTAACTAATCAGGGCTGCCACTTAGTCACTTTTATCACTTAAAGTTACTTTTTTGGTCTCCAGTCACTTTTATTTACTTTTTTACAAGATCAGTCACTTCTCTCCCTTTTTTTGGATATCTGGAGTAAGGATTATATATTCAAAGTCTGAAGTGAAAACTGGGAGATATTAAAAAAAAAATTTGAAAATCAAAATACACCTCAGAACGTCTCAAAATTGATTTCAAAGTGTCACAAAACCAAAAAACGCCCTGCGGGGCAAGGTTTTTGGGGCATGCCCCAAAAACGCGTCGGCACGCGTCTAAAATAATATTAGACATACACGTCTAAAATACGCGTCTAATATGTAGAAAATGTTGAATATGTAGAATATTCACGTCGTAAATTATTTTCTTCATATTTTATGCCAATCACACTCTTACACCTTGTTTCCACTCAATGGAAAGTTTCAAATTTTTGCATTAAATGATCAAATTTTTAACTTCTAGTCTTATAGGTAACAATCAAGATTTTGTCACTCCTAGGTTGCAGTTATAATTTCGATCTAGGGGTGTGCAAATGGTGATTATTTTACTTTGATGTAAATATCAAATATTTGACACAAAATATTTCGAATATCGAAGCGAATACCGAATAGTTGGGAAAATAAGATTGAACGCACAAATCTTTTCAAATAGGTATTCAAAACAATGTTCTAAATATTTTAATTTTTAAATATTCACTCGCCCCTATAGGTACACACCCCCAAATAATAAACGGTACTCGAAAGAAAATGAATTGACTGATTAATGTTTGATGGCATCATCTCATGAAGTCAGTGCTAACGCATTATCTAACTCTTTTAGGTGAGCTCTGATTTCATTGATAACAACAAGGATTGATTGCCAAGGAACCGGCCCAGCAGCCAATACGTTTTGTACCAAGTACCGTTTATTATTTGGGGGAGTGTACCTACTTCAAACTGAAAATAAATATTGTACTCTTGACAATCAGAATTTGTTTCCTGATCCACATGTTGATGGGAAACTAGGTATTTAACTAATATTAAAAAGACACCCTGTATTGTAATTTGTATTTAATTAATAATTAATAATCAAACTACCTACATGTCGATCACTGCAACCCTATCATTTCCTACAAATTTTAATTTTAGACGTGTAAAATATGTGTCGCATAATATAATTTACGACGTGTAATATTAGACGCGTATTATACTAGGTATTATACCCATTTTAGACGTCGAGTATTATACCTACCCAACCCTGCATGCCCCCCACACCTTATTAGAGTGAAAACTGGGAAATTAATACAAAAAAAATGAAATTTAAAATACACCTCAGAACGTCTCAAAATTGATTTCAAAATGTCGTAAAACCAAAAAACGCCCTGCGGGGCAAGGTTTTTGAGGCATGCCCCCACACCTTATTGAAGTGAAAACTGTGAAAAATTTAAAAAAACAAAATACACCTCAGAATGTTTCAAAATTGATTTACAAGTGTCAAAAACCCCAAAACGCCCTGCGGGGCAACGTGGGGGGGGGGCCTTAACATGTGGCAAATTTTGTTCCTTTACTTGCCCCCCCCCCCCCCCCCCCCCTGGCAGAAATCCTGCCAGTACACCATCCCCCCATGGACTGACTTCCAATTCGACCACTGATGGGCCCAATGTCAACAAAATGGTCTTCCGAGTTATGAACATGCAGCTTGTTCAAGAGTTTGTGACTATTGACGATTCTGCCTATTTTAATACATCTATTCATCGGAAAATGAGAATAAATTGTGAAATTATAGAAAATTAGTCTCTTTTTAGTTACTTTTTCTGTACATTTTTGTCACTTTTTCCCACTTTTTCCTTAATTTTAGTCACTTAAATCACTTTTTTGAAGGATCTTGGTCAGTGGCAGCCCTGCTAATGTACTTGAGCCTTGAATAGAACAGTAACAAAACATTTTTGTAAATTAGAGAAAGATTTAGACTTCATTTTGAATAAGGCTGGTGGATTTCCTAAACCAAAATCCAGTCCTGTACTAACTTGCTGACAATTGTTTCATTACAATGACAAACAACAATATTTTTTGGAAAATTTAAAAAACCTCCCCTTTTTGGAAGAATTAATTAAATTAAATATTTTTTGTAAATTGTTCACCCTCTAATACATTTTTAAACAGAACACAGTTATTGTATCCGGAAATTGCATGGGCACGTTGTGATCTACATTTAATTATGATGACATGTATACTAGGGGTGGGACGTTTAAACGTCAAGTTTGCATTTAAACTTTGATGAATATATTTAATCACAAAAAGTTCTGACTTTAATAATACACAAAACTGTTATCAAAAAATCACCAGGGGCTGGATTCACAAAAAAGTATTATCTCCTAATACGTACTATCTTTGGTATTATCTTTCATTTAGCTTGGTTTTCTTGGTATTAAATCAAAAGATAGTACGTATTAGCAGATAATACTTTTCGTGAATCCAGCCCCTGTTGTTTTGTCTATTTATTTTTATGTCAGTTCTTCAGAATGCTGCAATCAGCTGTTTTGCTTTCACCCCTTCCGCCCCCTAACCTGACCATTTCAAGGCTGAAACTTAATGTACCTAATGCCGTTCAACATATATTGACCCTGAGTAATATATTTGCTGGCGACATAGACGCTGGGAATATGAAAGAAGTGCATTTCTTCGTAGTGGGTAGTAGCTTGTACGAAGTAGAATGATAAGGTGGTGCAAGCGCTCGGCCATTTTAGCAAATTGAGAGAGAAAAATTGTTTCATAAGTGGGTGTAACTTTGATAGGATGTTCACACGATCAGTCTGATTGCATATTAGTAGCACTTTTTCATTTTTGCTTCGTGCCTTGTTATTTAGGAGTCCGTTATTCAACAAAACTGGTAAAAACTATGAAATTTCAGATACAATTGGAGACCAAACCCGTTAACCAATTGATCTCAAATTTTAATCATGATTAGATAAAAGACAAACTTAGGGTTATCACTTGGCACATTTTTAAAATTAAATTTCATATGGTATCCAGCTAGAAAAGAAAATATACAATTTTTCACCAAAAATCAACTCATTATTATTACTAAATAACAAAGCAAAAATTTTTAAATGTATGTAGGGTGCTGGTACCAGTGTGCGGACGGGCACCAGTCGCGGACACACAAATTTTAAATGCGTGAAATTAGGAAATATGGTGTACTTTTTATTCTTTC
This sequence comes from Leuctra nigra, assembly GCA_934045905.1. Classification (NCBI taxonomy): domain Eukaryota; kingdom Metazoa; phylum Arthropoda; class Insecta; order Plecoptera; family Leuctridae; genus Leuctra; species Leuctra nigra. The sequence goes on from OW203763.1 coordinate 38,194,913, forward strand.
AAGGTTTCCTATACCTTACTTATGTATTGGAAAAAAATCAAACTATCGAAGTTCATATTTTTTCTTAAGATGAGAAACTGAGATATGAGATATGTATCTTCGCCATTTTTCATTTGCCATTTAATCATCTTGGAAAACATTTCGTTCATAAGCAAGCTCCGGTTCTTGATAGGTCTCAAAATGGAATTGCATTGGAGATAGGTATGTGCCGGGTTTTTAAAACAATCTTTTGAGCTGGCTATCAACTTTATTTCACTTGGAATTTGACCTTCACTAATAGTAGGGGAGCAAATGTAATTCCGCTCGATTGGAGTGCCGAAATTGATTTTTTCATAATTATCGATTGTTTACATCATTCATAATATTACCTGACGTGCCTTCAATTTTTTTGGTAGCCATCTTGGAAAATATGGCGGAAAACGGGCGAAAAACGTACATTTTACAAATTATTTAATTGTTGGTAGAGGAAAGATTGAAAAATTATGAAATAATTCACTAAAAATAACTCAAATACAGTGACTTGAAAAAAAAATGCGTCGTAAACAAAAAAAATTACATTTTTTTATTTTTTTTTATTATTTTTTAAAAAACATATTTTTTTTAAAAACGCATATTGTTCAAAATGAAATTGTCTACAAATTTTAATTTCACATATTTTAGTCTAAGTCCACGCGTTTCATAATAAATTGAGAGCAAAAAAACACAGAAAAAAAAACACAGAATTCCAACAATGAAAAAATAAAATTCGTACACGGCGTATTTTTTTTTCAAGTCCCCATATTTGAGTTTGTTTTAGTGAATTATTTCATAATTTTTCATCCTTTCCTCTACCAACAATTAAATAATTTTAAAATTTACGTTTTCCGCCATATTTTCCAAGATGGCCACCAAAAAAATTGAAGGCACGTCAGGTAATTTTAAGAATGATGTAAACAATCGATAATTATGAAAAAATCAATTTCGGCACTCCAATCGAGCGGAAAGCCTTTTTTCTACACTTGAACCTGCACTATAACCAGCTCAGCTGGTGCTGAAAATGGCTCGTCACACAACTGCTTATATTGATTGCTTTTCCTATCAGAAAAATCAACTATTCCCATAAAAGTAGAGTGTGAAATGACAATCTGTATTTGAATTGTTACTATAATTACCTAAATACTACGTAAATAATTGGAATCGCTTGGGAGACTTATCGAAATCGGAATCTTCAAAAATTGGAATCTTCCCGTGTCTTGTTAAAATCATATTAGGCAGTTGTCTAGAGCAGCTACATGGAGCCGAGGAGTCCACGGTACATTTTATATGAAACATTTTTTTAAACAGTAAAATCTATACAAGTTTACTTTAGTGTTTGTGCAAGATTTCAGATAAAGTGGATCGATTGGCTTTGATCCAGTTTTGAAGAAATCTTTGTTCAGCCGGGCCTGGCGTTTGTTTTTACATTGAGCCAGGTTTTTCTACATTGATACTTGTTCCCAGGGCTTGGCAATGCTGAGTGAAACCATGGAAGAATGCTGGGACCATGATGCAGAAGCTCGGCTAAGTGCATCGTGTGTAGTGGAACGTGTGTCACATCATTCCCGATTGCTCAATGACGGTCCGTCGGCAATCGTTGAGATCAAAGATAAGAAAGACTTGCAACTGCAGTAAGAGCCAATATTATACTTTACAGATGAACCTAGTTGAAACTGTCAGGGATTAATTAATTGTTAACAGCCAGAGCACCACATATAGTGTAAATAATCTTCATAACAAACTTTATTTTGTATACTATCTTTATTTTTTAACTTTTTTCGAGTTGACTTTGGCCAAAGTCTGTGGTGTTTACATGTAGAACAATCTTCCCCTCAAAAGAAGTCACAAGAGAAATGATGCAAGTATTGAACTATAAAAAAGTATTGTACAATTGTATTGTGTTTTAAAGAAGTGAAATGGAAGTCAGTGTTTACTGTGTATGGATACTGTAATGTGTACCTAGCTACTAGGGCGCCCACAGCCAGGTAAAGCTTGTTGTACTCGTAGGCAAATTAGATTGGATTTTGATGGTTGTTCTATTACTGTGCAATAATACTAAGCGTGAAATGACACAATTCTACTAAAGTGTATTTTACGTATTCAGTGTATTGTAAAATGGAAGGATAGACGGGTTTTATGTAGGGCTGTGCAAGTCTAGAAATTGGAGTCTGGTTTCGAGCAACAAATTCGGTCATAAGCCACATTACAAATCAAATGGTGTGACAGAATTTGTAAACGTCAACAATTTTATGGGATTAAAGAAGTCGAATTTACTTTTATTTTTATATTTTTTAAATTTTTAGTAGGTATGGAGTTGGGAAGTTGGGAACTTCAGTTGGGAAGAGTTTATCAGTACAAATAAACCAGGATAATGTGAATTAATACTTTCTGGAGTGAAAGACAAATATGTATAGTAAAATATAGTAACAAACCAACAACCAAAAAGTGCAAGTAATTTTTTTTATTTTTTTTTAAATTTTTAATACATAATTAAGAAGTTTTGCAGCAAACTCTGCTCGATTTTTACTTCGATCTCCAAATAATAAATTTTCCGAAATCACTCGAATCTCGTTCAAATATAACTTTTTGTGCTTGCACAACCCTAGTTTTAAGTATTATAACTGAATACAGTCGGGATTAGAAAAGGATCATAGAGTATGCCTTTTACATAGTGTAAAAGTCATTAGCCCTTCTGTGACGCAACATTTTGTTGACCTTCGGACAAGAATCAATGTAAAATTAATTAGATCCAAATAGTACATTATTCTTGTCTGAATTTCCACTGCTTCCTGGAACTATTATTCTATTGAATTGTGGTTAATGTTTTTATTGATATGGAACCGAGATATGTGAGAAAATTATATATGATTATTAATAATTGTATAGGTACCTATCTAGCAAATAAACTATCAATAATTTAATTTTGTTAATGTGTATTACCTATAATCCGTGCTCCTCTCTTTTAGCCTTGACCTGAAGCATTAAGAGTCTGCTGCACTTAAGCCGGTTTCACATAAAGCGCGTTTTGCGGTTTTTTTATTTACCAATCAAAACCACCGAAAATTTCGCTGCACGCGTTTTATTTTTAAGCCGCCCCATCTTGATTGTAGGGAGGTTTTTTCAGTACCGCGCGTGGCGAAAATGACTTCACGACCTAGCAGCTAAAGTCACGTGCGACTACGTAAACTATAAAATAGGACTATAATGTTAATAATAGCTTACCTGTGCATATTATTCCATCTAATCATATCTAATAACACCAAAATTGTTACTAACAAGAATAATACATTTATATCAATATTCTGTTTTCGACGGCCTCTTCTAGGCGTTATAAAAAAAGAAAAAAACGCGAAACGCGCTTTATGTGAAACCGGCTTTAGAGGTCCCTTGATAGAAGATTTAGAAGATTTCCCTTGATATGCAAACAAAGTATTACAAAATAATATTAATTTAGGTAAATTCTGCAGATGATTTTCCTTTTGAAGATTTAATGTTGTTTAAATTATTAATATTATACCCAAAAATCAAATCGTAATGCAATAAAGCAAATACAGTGTGAAGGGATTTATTTATTGATTAAAATTTGGAGAGTAGAATGTGAAAGCTTTAAAAGTAAAAAACAAATTTTTGTCTGGCAACTATATACAAGCTAAACTTGCTCTTATAACAAAAGCCTATGGACATTTGGTAGATTGAAGTCCCTCCCTCTCTATAAATAATCATTGGATAGTCTGATAAAATTTCCTTGCAAGTTAAATGATTCTTAAAACTTGTATGTATATAAGTCGGTCGTCTGGAGATGAGATCTAAGCACCATACATTTTTGTTACTTTTTTAGCTTGATTTGAAGGTAGCGCGCAATGCGCATGAGCACCTCGAAGGAGATTGGACCGTTGGATTGGCCGATGAAAGTGACATTGACATCAATCCTATCAGCTGACTCGTTGGCAAGTTGGCTGACAGTAGGTGTCATTCTTATTTTAGTGTATTCTCATTTGCGGTGTGCTGTAGGCGTTGTTTGAGATAAACTGTGGTTTACAGTATAGTCTAATTAATCACTTCTATTAAAATGACATCTCTGGGCATTATAGTAGGCAACGTGCGAATACCGAAATCGCTCAATTTATGTTTAGCAATATTTAGCAATCAATCTTCAAAGCGGTACGGTAGCTCCCAGGTAAAAATAATCATACTACCTATACCTCACCCAATATTAACGCATTTCAAGACCAAGCTTATAACTAAAATTGAGCAAGAGTGAAAATGTTGGGTTTGAACTCTTATTTTTCACACGTACTGGAACTAACTGGAACTAGGTAGGTAGGTATACCTTACCTACCTAGTGGGTCTTCATCTTGACCTGGCTTGGTAGGTAACCAAACCTTTCTTGCTCAAGACAGCCATGAGTTTGAAGTGTGGTGGTACTGGTAGTAGACTCTTTTATAAATCAAAAGTAAGTTTTTATGTCCAGTATTTTAAAACGAAAAGCACATAGTAGGAAAGTGAATTGTCGGCTATTGCATATCTATATTTGCTATCCTGCATTTTCCTATACCTGCGTAGTCAAGTGTTTCAGAGCAACTACCTACTACTTGTTGCAGTATTGTATACCTTATCTCACAGAAGAAAAGCAAATCTGTAAAATGCATAAATGTTTTTGACATCTGTATCTGTTGACAGGCTGTCAGCCCATCATTCGGCTTACTTTTTGACATTGATGGTGTCATCGTTAGAGGGAAGAAAGTTCTACCTTCTGCTCCGGAGTCGTTTCAACGATTAATTAACAAAGATAGCAAATTTCGAGTTCCAACTGTATTTGTCACAAATGCAGGCAACGCACTTCGCACTGAAAAAGCTCGGCAACTATCAGAATGGCTTGGAATTGAGGTTAGCAAGTAATACCTATCTTGATAAATATTCTACAGTTTGACCTGAAATATAACACAATTTATTTCTTTGGAGTTTATTTAAAGGAATAACAGAGTACCTATTAAAAAATACCTACCAAGTTCCTCTTGGTGGACTTAATCAAACACACATTAGGCAGTTAACTAAACAAATTAAAGCAAAGAGAAACCCTGTGTTAAGTGCATATGAATGAAAAATTTTCTGGTTAATGTTAGGGTGGCCCGTACTATAGTTATAGTGTACAATCAGCACAATTTTACCGTCTTTCTGAAGGTCGAAAATCACTTGGAGCTTTCTAAGAGTGTAGGTACACCGTCGTAGGTACACATAGTTTTTATCAGAACATATTGAAGTGACTCTGCCTAGCTGGGCGAGTCTGAAAGACTTTAGGTACCCAGCTAGGCAGTCTTTCAGACTTCTCCACTGGGGATAGTCACTGCAATATATCCTGATTAATACTATAGTACTCTTAAGCTCTACTTGGGTGATTTCTAAGGTCCTAATAATATCTTCTGGACACAAAACACTTCAAGTTCTAACAATTTCATTAAACTAGAATAAACACAAAAGGGTGCTCTATTGACTTTATTTTATTTATTTGTATCTTCTTTTTAGGTATCTGAGGATCAAGTTGTCATGGCACATTCGCCATTGCGCATGTTTCAACAATATCACAAGAAGCGAGTTCTCATCACTGGTCAGGGACCCATTGTTGAGATCTCTAAGAACTTGGGATTCACAGATGTCGTCACTTTGGATGAGTTACGCAGTACTTTTCCCATGTTGGATGCAGTCGATCATAAGCGACGAATAACTGCTGTAAGTTTTTCGACTAGTGTTGTCTACGTAGCTAGGAGTCTTGAGGTAGCAGAGATTTTTATTGCGCTGAGAAAGATTGTAAAACCTTGATAGGATCACTGTCTTAGATACTGAAAATTTGTCAGCACTTTGTTTTCATACTGTATGTATGTGCTATTTTGCCACTTTATGAACATTATTGGATTTCTTGAAATGAGTAAAGACTGGAGCTTTGAATATACACTGAATAGAATCCCAACACAATGTTAATTCCCAAGGACAATTTGTTTAGCTTCAAATGTTGACTACTAGATGGCGTGTAAATTGGAAGTCGGTAAATGTAGCTCCCCGATAGGTACACTGGAAACCCTCATCCCTCTAGGCCCCTGCCACGGCTAATGTCTATTGTCTATTTCCGAGAACAGCGGTACCTGGCCCGGCTCAGGATTATTTTACAAGGGTTGTCTTCTTTACATTAAGGGTATGAATGGTTTATTACTATTTCATTGATTATTGTGTAGATCATTTAATTACCATTTTCATATGTTTGACTTCACAAAATAATTCACAGGAGAAAATAGATAGAGATAACATTTTTATTTGAAAAATTCGGCTCATAATTTGATAAAACAAATTTATCATTGCCAAATTTATCATTTCAAAGTTAATTTTACTCAATTGCAACGGAATTTAGTAGGTAAATCAAAAAATGATTTCAATCTATTTTGGAATCGGAAAATTTTGGTGAAGTAAAAAATATGAAAATCGAGTATTTTAAATGACCGACAAAATTTCTTAAACAGATTATTTAAATAAACAGAAAGGTTTTTATTAGTTTATGAATTATGAGGGGTTATAAATATAAATTTTATGGCGGCAAAACGAGACTACAATGTCTACCCTTGTGGTAGGTACCGCTGTTCTCATAGACAATAACCTAGGCTGAGGGGTGAGGGGCTGCAATGTTGAGCTACATTTACCGACTTTCGATTGACAGCACCATCCAGTAGTCGACATTTCAACCTCTTGAACTTGGTTCCTGGCCTCAGACCTGCGTCGGGGTTCTAGCTCGTAAGGATTTAATATTCAAAGACTGGAGTACCTATAACCTGTGACCAGCTATGACTAATATCCCTGCTGAAAAAGCTTGGCAAGACTTGTAAAATCTTGACAAACTTATTGCCCTGTTCCTAATAAAATCTAAACAAGAATTATACAAGATCTTAATAATCTAGACAAGATCTGGCATCTCATGTTCTAAAAAAGAGAGTCGAACCCTGCTGATAAATGTAATCGAGATGTCTCCAAGATTTTTCAGCAGGGATTGTACTTAATTGTTTTGTTACAGCCGTGTTCGTTTGAGCAATTCTTCCCTCGAATGGAAGCAATCGTGCTATTTGGCGAGCCGGTCAGGTGGGAGACTGCACTGCAGTTACTGGTAGACACTTTGATGACGGATGGTTTGCCGAATCACCGGCCCAAGGAGATTATCTATCCACACATTCCACTGCTTGCCTGCAACATGGACTTACAATGGATGGCAGAAGCCAGGATGCCAAGGTACATTTCATTCATTTAATGCTCTTCCACTTAATGTTAAAAGTGCAAGGAGTGTTAACATATTTCAGAGTAAACTTTTGGAAATTATGGTGACGGAAACGTGTATTTTGACATCTTAATTATTATGTGTTGGTTCATTTGGTTTGTATTTGTGTATCTTTATGATATTGTGAAAGATAGCGTTTGCACTATTATTATTATTATTAAGCCACACAGTTGCCAACTTTCAATTTTATCATTTGGGAAATAGAAAGTGTAGGTACCTAATTAATTAGTCGTTTTTTTATTCATGATGTTCTCATCACTACCATTTACTTCATAACATGAAATAATGGATGTTTAATCAAAAGACATGTAACATGAAAGAAACACATCTTGGGAAAGTACATTTCGGTGCCTCAGAGATAGAAAGCCGAAAGTCCATTTTCTCGATTTTGCGTTCCCACTTAAAAATTCATGTACCTAATCAACTCTATCAATTGCTGTTCATTTGACTGATGTCAACAAATACAGTTAAGTTACGTACATTGAAGTATTCTCACCAATTACAAATATTATTGGATGAACCCAGAAATACCCTATAATCTCTGAAAAATCATTTATGTATACTTATTAAAACGTAATTTATGTCGAAGTAAATTGCTCAAAATCTAATAGAACGTTTTCTTAAGGTTTGGTCACGGCGCGTTCCTACTGTGTTTGGAGAATCTCTACAAGAAGATCACTGGTCACAATCTGATCTACACGGCACTGATCGGGAAGCCGAGTGAAATCACTTACCATCACGCTCACCACATGATACTCGAACAGGCGCGACGTATTGGCACCACCACACACGTCAAGAGGCTCTACGCCATTGGGTAAGTTGACATTAATGGAACAACAATATCGTGATCGTGACTAAACAATTTTTATTGGCAATTGGCATAATGGTTTTGTAACCAATCTTGAACCTTTGATGATGTTGTTTTGGTGACTGCCCAGTTTAAAAATTAATATTTAATCAGGAAATAAAATTATTTATGGCCAGAACCTAATACTGAATAGTAATTAATACTAGTTTTCTGTTCAAGACACCTAAATTATCATTTTGAATTATTTATCAGATATCTTTACCTATAGTCGTTGAGGTGCACTTGGTCAAAGTAAAAACGGTATTAGGTGAGCAGAGCTTAACGAGTAAGCATTGGATGATGCCATCCGTTTCCTTTGAATAACGTTTTTACTTTCGCCAAGTGTACATTCAAACTTAAACTGTCATCTTCTTCTAAAGAATTAAAAAAATATATATTCTACCATTTATACCAGCAAATGAATTAGCTGAGGATGTGGAATTAATGTACAGTAGAGCCGTGCCAGGTTCAGTGCATGCTGAAGGTTATATTCAAGCTATTTAAATGTAACCTGGTTCTATTCTTAATTACAAGGCAGTACCCATCGATATTGGACAGATATCTCTGAGAGGGTTGCGTGCAGCGTATCCTGAATAATGGTTGTTGGTTTTTGTTACTATTCTGGACCTAGATTACGTCCATCCCACATTATGTAGGTATTACAGTTTTAGGTACATTCCAATGAGAGAATTTTACTGAAAAAAACAATTTAGATTTTATTATTGAGACTGCAATTGCGACTTATTTTTTTTAAATCTGCATTTCTATACATAGGTAGGTATTATAAATAAGTTGAACATGTTAAGTTTATTTATTTTGACATTTGACCTTTTATTCTGATCAGGATAATAAGTTAAATAAGAGTTACAAAACTCACGAATGCTATAAAAAGGTACAATAAAAACTGTCCCAAGATGTCTAATGTCAGTACAACTTGGTGCTCTCGTACTCTGAATGAGAGAAGTGTGAAGAAACATCTTTCTCCATGGCACATTCCCTTAGTCAACAATATTAGCTGAAGAAATTTTGCATTGAAACTGGGTGTATTGGTTTCTTGGAATGAGTGAAGTGGAATGCTTGGTGCATTTCATTGGATATTCCTGCATGGAAATGCTCATCCTGTATGATGTTTCAGTGATAACGTGTACACCGATGTGTTTGGAGCGAACCTCTACGACCGCTATCTTGCCCGGCGACAAGCTCAAGAGAACCAGAGAGTCGCGCAGGTGGAACGAAGCATCGAACACCTGATTGGAGCAAATCCTGATCACTGGAATCAGGGGGCAGAGTCCTGTTCGAGTATCCTAGTCAAGGTTAGTATATTTATCAATTCTTTTTTAAATTAAGATTCTTACTTCTTCTATTTATCAATCCAGGACTAATTGCACTGGAGAAATTATTCGTATAACTTTTGAAATCAAATGGCGCTTTTTGACATGGTATGTGCATCCTTTTCAACCACTTCACTATGGTTGATAGCTATTTAGCCGATTTTATGAAATATTGGATAAGAACATTATATCTACCTAGGCTAGAATGTGTTTATATTTTGTTTATAAGGGATCGATGTTACTAATCAATGCTAGGCAGTAGAACATTGTACATTGTATTTAATCATTTTTGAAAAAAATAAATCTCAGCAATAAAATAAGTAATTATTTATTCAATTGCACTCAGGTAACTCAAATGTTATAAAATCTAGATGGTGGATGGTACATACATATTAACAAAATATACAAAACCGGTTCGGCTCAGATGTACCGCTCTGGACTTATATATTCCGAAAGTCCCTGGTCGATTCCCGCGGCTGTCCTTCGTGACTGAAGTTTTTTCGTGCTATTCCCTCCGCTCCCCAGATGACAGGCAAATGCTGGGCCATGACTGCCTTCTTCCCACGTTCCATCCTTACAAACTCTTGACCATCATCTTCCAATCATCATCATAATGATATAATCCTTCATCCGTCGCCATCAGCATCATCGTTCATCCGTCGGCTCGACATGTTAGATCCAGTTACCCATGCTTTTGCTTCTCTTACAGACTGGAGTCTACTCACAGGATTGTTCTGAATGCTCACTGGATCATTCTCCAAGAGACTTCCTACCAGTAGAAGAGAAATTACGAGCACCAAAGTTTACTGTAGATAATGTTTCCAAGGCAATCGAAGTTATCTTCAAAGAGGAAGGTTTTCATTGACATATCACTGAAATATGAATGGGATATTATTATTATTAGTTAATTTGACACCTACCTAGATATTATTCGAAGCGTGCACACATCGTTTGTGTTTGTCAAAAAATATAAGTTTTACAAATTATAGCAAATTGAACAAGAAGAGAAAACTCTTGTAGTGAAGTATCTAATCTAGTATGTGAACCCTGTTACCACATATTTTCAATTTCCCTTTATAACATAGATGTGCCAATGAGCTCATATTCCATTAAAAATGGGTTATGCAATATTTATCAAAGGCCATAGATAGCTTTATTTAAGTTCTACGACTTATGTATTGGGATAGAATAGTTGATGGGCTGTCTAAGAGTTCTATTTTTATCATCTCATTTAAAATGCTCTTATGTCAAAATGTACGTAACTACTTCTCATTGTTGTGCGAAATGAAATCGAATTCTGCTGACTGCAGTTCGTCCCACAACTTAATATATGACGATTTGTCGGAATAAAATATATTTATAGTATTGTAGATGGCGTGTTAAAGTTTAATATTTTAGCTGTGGCTGGTCCAATATTTAATTATAATTAAATTAGTAAATTTTAACATATTGTTTTACTTATTAATTGAATAATTAATAATATTCGTGATTCTTGTAACATTATTTCGAGTGTGCAACATTGTAATTAACGTGATTATGAATAAAATTGATACCCTGGTAGGTGTACTCCAATCGCATCTTTTATTTTACCAAACCTATCAGAAAGCCACAAAAATGATTTTATTTGAACAAATCATATAAAAAATTGGAGTGGCTCGAGTGGTCTGGCCACATGAGGAGTATGCAGAATGGCAAAGTTCCTCACCGAGAGTTTGAAGTTGTAGATGATAGAAGTAGAAGGGGAAATGGAGAGATACTGGAGAAGTGGAATAGGTAGGGATGACTGGGAGATGTGAATGAAGCTGGTGGAGAAGAAAGAGGAAGAAGGTCAAAGCCCATACAGCTCCCGAGACAGATAGGGAAAATGTACAAATCAATTAAAACAATTAGGTAGGTACTTTGCCTTCACAACAATCATAATTCAGAAATTGGATGCATCTTTATGCAACTTTTGGCAGGTCTAATAGGTACTAGTCCAAATGCAGATATTTGTGTTAGCTGACTCTTAGTTGTTTAGCGTACTTTGCTTGTTTCAATATCACTTAGCTATAAAAGATGCACAAAGTTGCAATGAAGCATTACTTTGACAATCCCATTTCCTGCTGTGCTTATTGTACCTATACATCAAAGTATCAAGTGAATTGAGAGATTAAATAGATTTCAGTCGTTCGGAAATTGAAGAAAATCACTTCGTCTAATACAATATGAAGTTCAAGAAAAAGGTGCATAAGAAGAAAAAGAAGAAGAGGTGTCATAATTGTAAGCATCGTCACTCTAAACGTCGAACTTGTACGCACCAAGGTAATAATAAAATTAAGGGAAAGATTAAGTAATTTATTTCGTTCGTAATATTTAAGATAATAAGAAATGAAGACAATTTGTAGAAAGAAATGAGATTAGCTGGCGGCCATAAATGTCGTAATTACTACACCATATTAATTGTTTCCAGAATCATTTTAATGTGCTGTCCTACTATGGGCTAGCTGGGGGATTGTGCCCCATATCCCCAGCTCCGGTTTGTTTCCCCCCCCCCCCCCCCCCCCCCCCAACACAATGGTGGAAAACGTTCCTCCGCCCCTGTTTACTCAATTGGATTGCAAATGGTAAGGGTAATACTGATCAGTGCAAAATTCAACATAGATAATTTGAAAGTCCCTTCCCATATTTAAAATATCTTATAGGTTCATGTAAAGGGGTTTGGGGTGGTGGGGGGGAGGGGGGGGGGGAGTGCTCCCAGTCCCAAGTATAGCAATCATATTTTTATAATGGTGTTTTATTATTATTAGCAATACTCAGTGGTGTAGTCGAGGGTATACGCGGGTATAAGCCGTATACCTAAAAAAAAGTATTTTCACTGGAAAGTTTACCCAAAAACTTAGAAGGGGTATACGCCGTAGGTACCTAAAAAAATAGTTTTACTGAAGAGTGGAGATGTCAAGAATACTTAAAATGTGTGTGGTGTTTTTCGTCAAGTTTCATTTCGTAAGCAAAAAACTCAAAATGTTAATTTCAAAGTGTCAAAAACCAAAAAAGCCCTGCGGGGCAAGGTGTAGCCATGCCCTCCACTACCCCCAAAGTGTAAAACTATAAAATATAGGTATTGAATATTTTAACAAAATACACTTCATAAATTCTTAAAATTGATTTCACAGTGTCCAAAAACCAAAAAACGCCCTGCGTGGCTGGGTGGGGGGCGGCCCCCCTTATTCCGAGGAAAATTGTTTTCCTTGCCTTGCCTTGCCTTTTCCTTCATTTATTTCATTTAGTTATACAAAGTTTTATTTAATCAATGTTTTAATGAGTTTAATCCAGTGCGAAGTATCTTGGCGGTATCATCTCTTTCGCTTTCATAGCAAGCGGCGATTTCATTGGCTCATTTGATGTACTATCTACCAATCAAATCGAGACAAAACTCACAGCCTTCCAGATTACTGACTGCCGACCCAAAAGTTAACAACAACAAATAACAACATTAGAAACAACATAACCTAAAAAGTTATACGTCAACAACAAACAATCAACAAGGTCTTTTACTTTTACATCTACCTACCTATCAAACGATTTGCAGCCTACAGTCTTCGTTCAAGGGATACAATGGATCCAGCATTATTGAGAGAGCGGGAGCTCTTCAAGAAAAGAGCCCTTGCTACTCCAGTGTAAGTAACCTAGTAGTACCTACCTACCTACCTAGTTCATTAGGAGCTCATTTTCTACATTACCTTTACCTATTAAATAGCCTACTATTGTATTTTACCGATTGCATCACCACATTTACTTGTTAACTGGCATAAATGGTTAATTCAAATTTACTGAGAATCTAATTGTAGGTATGTCCAAGCGAACGAATATAGGTACAATTTTATTCGTCTGGTCAGTGTTATGCGATTGCGGTATGGTTCGGGTAAGTCATATGGCCTAATTACTTGTCATATATTATCGGGGCATGGTGGTGAGTTACCTAATAGAATGCTGGCATTCCATGCGGAGACTCGGGGGATCGTATCTCGTTAGAGTTTCAAATCTTTATTTTGCATTTTTTCACAAACTACCTACGCTTTAAGGTTGCCCTTAATTAACTATAAAAGTGAGCTTTTTCTTGATCGCTTGACGTACATAGAGCCAAGTGCCTTTGTGTTTGCACACAACTTAAATAATAAGGAAGTACTGAAGTTTCATTAATACCCTGTTGTTCAACTTACCATTAGCATTAGTACCTAGTCTAGGATAAAACAATGGCAACCACCGATGATCTCGCCCTCTAGACAGCTAACTAAGCCCTGTCTTACTTTATCGGGACATTGTACAGCCAGCCAAGAGAGTAAACTGTATGCAAGAGGTCCTGTTCTCTAGTGGAGGGACCAGTGTAAAAAGTCACACCTAGTCACATTTTACATCTAATTACTTAGGTGCAGTTTCCCACTAATTCAATACCAAGCTCTTTTAATGGTATGGTCAGTGTTAGATAACCACATTATCACATTATCCCACATACACACATTACGCCACATTATCAAACTCCTAATTTCTTTTTAGATTTTTTGTTTCTTTCCATAATTTACGACTTTTATGGGAAAGTATTAAAAATTAGATAATTACTTATTTCAACGCAAATGCCCAAAATATTACTGAAGTGATTCAAGTTCCAGTTCCAAGTTCCTTGCCTAAAAGTTCCAGTTCCAGTTCCTTCAATAATGAAAGGAACATTCCGTTCCTATTTCCTTTATAAAAGGAACTTAGTTCCTTTTAGTTCCTTTTTAAAGAAAGGTGTCATTTTAATTGGTACATAAAAAATTGCAATCTGCTAATTAAAAATTAAAAATTAAAAATTGAATCACAGCAGATTCGAAAAGATTATACCTAAGAGAGATAAAAAGATTCGTAAAGACTAAAAATTCAGTGGCGATGTGATGTGTCCTACACCACAGTGATCGGAAAGGAAATGTGTGGAAGGAAGCAAAGTAAAAGCTAAAAGGACGACGATCTGATATCTGAAATCTGTGTGCCTGCGCACTGCACTTGTTCACAAGTCATTACTCATTAGTCATTACTAGGAATGGAGTTCACCCATTGGAGTCCACGCGAATAGATAGATGTCCATTGTGTTAGGGTAGGTGACGACTGGTTTGAGTTTTTTTAGATGCCAAATAGCTAGGGGGACATCTGACTTCTGATAGAATTAAACAAATATGTGGCTTCTAGACAAGTGCAGTTTTCAGATTAAAAGTACACTCAAGTTTTAAAAAAAGGAACTTAGAAAAAATCGTTACAGTTTCTCAAAAAAAGGAACTAAACCGTTCCATAGTTCCTCCCTAGAAAAAAGGAACGAAGACATTACATAGTTCCTAAGAAAAGGAACTAGTTCCTACCCAACACTAGGTATGGTACCTACCTATACTAATTTTGAAATTTGAAAAATCCCTCTGTCATTATTCACAATGTATCTAACCATGTAAATTGTTCTTCATATTTCTAATGTAGGCTAAATATACATTTTCAATGTATTAAATATCTCAGAACTCCAAAAATGGACTTGGAATCCTTACAATGACCCCTCCAAGTGTTTTCATGTTTTATCTTCATAATACCATATATTAACTCAAATCTTGATGAAATCTCAGGGCAATTGTTCGTAGTTTCATCTTATTTCTGGATTCTAGTCGATACAATTTTTAAAAATTGATCTTGATCCGTCTTGAAAATTGATCCAACCAAACTAAACTGAACTATCTACCTGCCCATACTGAATATATCACACACCTGGAGTACAATATGACCTCTGGTATGCCCCCAATACTCAGGGCCGGCTCGTGGGTAGGGCGACGCGGGCCCACGCCCGGGGCGCCACATTATCAAGCTCCTAATTTTTTGTAGATTTTTTTTAGATTTGTTTCCATAATTTACGACTTTTATGGGAAAGTATTAAAAATTAGATAATTACTTATTTCAACGCAAATGCCCAAAATATTACTGAAAAGATTCAAACTAGAGAGGCCTTTACTCTCCAAAATGCATGAAATTGTATCAATTTTTTTCCAGAAAAACACAATTTTTCCGGGGCTATGTGCCCCGGACCCGCATGGATTGTGGGGCAGGCACGTTTAGGAGGTGGGATACAGGGGAATTACCCTTCCCCCCCCCCCCCATTTCAGCAGTCTGACTCCCCATTCACCATACAAAATTAAGTTTAGCGTCCCAGAAACACTTGTAATTGCTTAAAATCTAAAAAGACGCCCTGCGTGGCAACAATTGGAGGTTTGTTTGCATCAGTAGTGCATTTTAGAGCCCCAGAATCACTTCAAATTGTTTAAAAATTCTAAAAAAAACGCCCGGCAGGGCTAAAACTGGAGGGCTTCGCCCCCCTCCCCTCACACATCATGAAAGCAGTTCCTAAGCACCTGTGTGGAGGCTTATAAAATATAAAATACCCAGTAAAGGGGGGGGGGGGGGGGGGGGAGCCCAAAGTTTCCAAACCAGACTTCATTAATTACCTACCTACTTCAATTTGTGACATTATTTAGTTTAGAGAAATTAAATGCTTAAATTTCAATAAGAATACGAGCTTCACATTCCTCCTAAATATATTGAAGTGAACCATTAGAGTGGGTACCTACCTAATAACATTTGTTATAATTAAAATATATCGTTCAAATTGCACATGGTGATAGGTAGATTATAACTCTTCCTTTATACAATGCTTCCACTCAACATTCTCTGAGTGACAAAGATGTGTTTGCGTGATCATTAAACCCAACTTTCCAATAATAATAATGTGGAATTCCACCATCCATCTTGGTCCTTCACTTCAGTGATGTTGGGTGGTCGGTCCTGACTCATCACACTCTTCTTCTTCATCTTCCTCTACGTCTTCCGACTACTGCTTCTCCACCATGTCTCTAGACTAGACAGTTTTAAAAAAAAACTAGTTTCTCAATATTTGTTTTTGTTATTCAGAATCGAAAAAAAGAAGAAAGAATCTGAAAGTCCTTCAACACTTAAAGATGATAAAAGGAAACCAAAACCTTCCGTGGCCACATCCAGTGGTCCAAAAATGGATGTTAGGTAAGTTCTCAGCAGATTCATCTCACATATACAAATATTCCTACATATTCAGTATAGAGACATTTAACGCAATGACACTTCTTTCTATTCTAGCTACAAAACCATGTCTGGGAGTTCGATGTACAAATTTGGTGTTCTTGCCAAAATTGTCAAGTTCATGCGTTCAAGACATCAGGTTGGCGACGATCACCCGCTGGCGTTAGAAGAAATATTAGATGAAACTAACCAACTGGACGTCGGCTCCAGAGTCAAACAGGTAGGAATTATTATTTATTTCCAGCTATTTCATTGCGTTACGGGTGTGACAAAATAACGTATATTTTTAACATCAAAGCCATTACAATATAACTAGAACTCTAATAATTTTTTATGTGTGTATTCTTGTATAATGTAACTATTTACCAAATTTCATATAATTCAAATAAGAAGTGGCCAAACCAAAAAATAATTTCAGCTGCTCCTGGCGGTATCGCCCGGACCAGTCTCACTCACTTTGTCACACTCACACCCGTATATAAACTATAACGTAATAACTATTTCGGTGCATTAAAATAAACGAAGCGCTGACATGAGTTTTGAGCCTTTTATCAGCTTCCCATTGGCACACATCTACGATTCCACCTGTGTCCACAGCATAATTCTACCCCATTCTAAAGTAAGGCAATTGAATGTTTTAACTAGAATTTGAGTCTTGATTTGGAATCCCCTTGCCTGTCCTTAATTGCTAAATTTTAGCAGATAATACTGCTTAAGACAAGAGTGTCTCAGGGGAATAGGGAACTATTTGTAATTATTTTTCACAATTTAGATGTTTTCACACCTATACTTGCCAATGTTAAACTGGACAGATGTTTAGCCTTCAGGGTACAAATGAAAAATATTACATTCATATTCAATTTCTAGAACATAGTTATACATTCAGTCTAAGGTAATACCACTGTTTTTGTCTACTGGTATAATAACATTGAGTGTCAAGTAGGTAGAGTGTAAATTTGTTGTTCCTAATTTGAAATTGCTTACATTGTTTCCAGTGGTTGGCGAATGAAGCGCTAGTTGACAATCCTAAGATTGAAGTTTCACCTGAAGGGAAGTTCAGTTTTAAAGCAGCATACAAAATTAAAGACAAGAAAAGTTTACTACGACTTTTAAAACAGCATGACTTGAAAGGCTTGGGTGGAATTTTATTGGAAGATGTTGAAGAGTCTGTTCCTCACTGTGATAAAGTATTGAAGGTATGTATGATACTTGACTCAACTGTAGGTGTTGCACAAACAACACTCTGTATCTGTCATTGAAGCTCCACAGCTACTTGTTAAGTTAAGTAATGGGGATGGATCATTGTCTAATTTGCCAATTTTGAGATTTTGAATGTAGCGTTTAAGATGTACAAACTGCATGCGAAAAAGTTATAGAGATGTAATTAAGTAGTACCTACCTACTCTTCACTTTTTAAAATTGTTGATCTTCAAAAAGTTTGAGTTTATACCTATTCTAATGTCAGAATTTCATTGATATTGTAATTTTAATTTTATAAATAAGCAACTTTCATGCAAAATATAACTGCTCATTACTTCAAGAACAATTTTTTCAAAAACGTAATCAACAAAGCACATAGAGTAATTAATTCTCTAAAACATTGTCGCTTCAGCATATATAGTCCATTTCAACGGTATGGTCTAACTAAATCACAAAACTGGTGGTCACTGCCGGTGGGCAAATTGGTGGTCCTTGGCCATGCTTATGACTGAGTCTGAGACAAGGTGACAGTTTAGTTAACTAGTGGTCTGATAGGTTGGGATGGCCATTCACTCTCTTCATTCCATTCTCCTCGGAGATCTCAAATTATCAGTGCAGTGTGTCTAATTTGAAATTTCTGTCTGGCCAGTTTGCTTAGTTGTAGAGCTTTAGCCCGACAAGTGCCGACTTAGTTAGAGCCCCGGTTTGGCCAAATATTTTTCTCAATGCAGTTTCTTCATATCAAATTCATTTTTGTTTTTAGGGTTTAAAAGACGAAATCATTTTTATTAATCGCCCAATGGACAAAAAGAAAATCCTCTTCTATAACGACAAAACGGCATCCCTCCAAGTTGACGAAGAGTTTCAGAAGCTTTGGCGATCCGTTGCAGTTGAAAGTATGGATGATCAGAAAATTGATGAATATCTAGAAAAACAGGGTATCAAATCCATGCAAGATCACGGTCTCAAGAAACTTGCTCCTCACAAGCGGAAAGCAAACAACAGGAAGAAGACTAACAAGAGGCCCCGAGACAATGAACATTTGGCGGATGTTCTTGAGAACTATGATGACAAGTAAACTTATTGTTTGTTATTAGGATTGTCAGATTTAATAAAATTTGAGGTATCTTCATTTGTGCCATGGATTATACAATATTCCAGGAAACTGTTCCTGAAATCTTGTTATTTCCAGATCAAAGCCAGTAATTTGTCTATGCCCATTATCATTAGCAACAAATGACTGATTTAGAGGCCCAATTTCATCTTCAAGTGAAAGATTTATAAGTAGGTATTAATTGATGAGAATAGGCTTTGCACACATTAAAAAGTTTTTATTATATTTCGTACAAAAGAGTGAATGATTGGAAAATCGAGCACTTTCACATAAAATCAAACTTACTGGTCTCAAAACTGGCACAAACTTGAGTAACTTAAGACACCTGGAAGCGGATCCACAAAGAGAGATTCTACAGAATCCCAGAGATTCTGATCGAGATTTTGTTTAATTAACCCAGACTTTAAACAAAATCTCAAACAAAATCTCTGGGATTTTGTAGAATCTCTCTTTGGGGATCCGCTTCCTGGTTCATCCATCCTTGAAATGTTGAATACAACATTTTTTTTTCATAAAATGTATTTAGGCTGAGTATTGAGTTTGACCTCGAAGAGTTTTTTAATCGATTTTTATCAATATCTTTTACCAATGCAATTGTTAATAAAATAAGGCTTTGCATGAGTCTTCAGAACAGTTCAATGAAAATAATTTCATAGCTTGGAATGGTTTATTAGTTTTATTTTGTCCTACAGACGTTTAGTGTCTGAAAATTAGTAAAAATATGGCACTAAACGTCTGTAGGACGAAATAAAACTAATAACCCATTCCAAACTAAGAAATTATTTTCATTGAACAGTTCTGAAGACTCGTACAAAGCCTTATTCATAAGCCTTACCTTATAGCCAAGCCTTATTTTAACAATTTCATTGGTAAAAGATATTGATACAAATCGATTTAAAATCTCTTCAAGGCCATGCTCACTACCCAGCCATCTTAACATCTTGAGAGCGTACCAGAGGTCGTAATACTAATGTATTCCAGTGTGTGACACTGGTATTCTTTAGTTAGAGCCGGTTGTACCAAAGATACTAATATACTGGCTGCGCGGTTGTACAATGTCCCGATAACATGTGTGAAGTTCACTTTAGCATGCAGTGGACTGTAGCCCACCTACGAGACTGTGCTTATTGGATGTGGCCTTGGTAACCACCTACACATCCTACACATAGTATAACTTTAACAGGATATTGCACAACCAGGCACTAGTAAGATTGAATTGTAGGTGCTCGATTTTTTAAAATTCTATTTTTGTGAAGACAAAACTCAACTATGGAGAACCATGTGCTTTGTGCCGATGTACTCTCCGAGCAAATAACTTAAAATAAATCAAATGTAACATCTGATATCTAGTGTCTACATAACACAACTCTCACAGAGTTCAACCGCTATATTCAGAGTTATAATCCCCTCTTATTTTGATCTATCCTCATTGGCACTTGAGTTGGTACAAACAACACAACCTTCCTTCACAACTTCACATTGTACAGTATGTAGTGTAAATATGATTGAATGTAATTATTTATTGGTATGCTTGTATATTCACAATTAATTGGGTTCGGATAATATAATTTATTGAATAAAGTAGTGTGCTTACCTACCTCACCTTATTATTCAAATGTTATATAATAAAATTGACTTATAACTATAAATTGTTGTATTTATATAAACTTTAATTAGATTAGATAGATTAGATTAGTGTTGTTTAATGGCGCATCAACAGCAAGGTCATTTTGCGCACATTAAGATTTTTTTAAAACTTTCTTGAATATTAAGGGAGGCCTTTGGGAAGGGTCGAACTAAGGGGCCCGGCCCGGGAGAGCCCAGCACTAGTGGGAAGGCAAGGCCAGAATGGAGACGGACCGGGGGGCGGGAGGGTTCGAGCCGGTGGAACCAGATTCGGGGGTAGGCCAGCCCGAGGGGACCGCAAATTCAGGGGAGGGCATGGGTAGGTCGACCCTGGCTGCTCTTTGTCTGGACCTCACCACTGACTTGTCCGGTCTTACTAATGAGCATTGCTTGCCGGTGTAGCTGCAGTGGATAATAATTGGCCAACACAAACCCCACCACCGCGATAAGGTGGCAGCCGTCTGGAGGGGGGGGGGGGGGGGGGGGAACTGTTACTTGTTTTGGCTGATGATGAGTGATTGCCAAATATCTTTGACATCATTGAACATTGTAGCCTTTGGCTAGGAGCTCTCCTGAACGTTTCGGAAATAGGTTCAGGACAACTAACAAAACCAGAGCCATTTTTTCAATTTGTATTGAGTGATTGAGTGATTGCCAAACAAGATTTTAAATGTATTCTTCAACTTGTCATTCACAGGCATTTATTTCGGACAAAAAGCACAATGAGGAGAAAAATTGTTTCTAATGTGTCTGTACTTTTTAAGAGAGTATGCTAATTAATACTTATGGCAATTTGCATTGCATGCCCATTGAATGGGAAGAATTATTTTTAAAGGCTTTTTTACCAAATAGGTAAAATATGTTGCAGACAAATTAAAAAGTAAAGAAATCGATCAAAAATAAAAAAATAAATTTAATCATGTATTATGTAGGTATTATGTCAATAATTAATCAAAATATCTTTAAAAAAAAATCATCAGAATGAGTTTTATTCTACACTCTCAGGTGTAGAATAACATAAAAAATTAAAAATATAATTTACCTATGCTATTTTCAATTTCTATATTATATTTAATGCAAGTTATAAAATGAAAAAATCAAAATGATTGATGAATTAAAATTAGGCCGGTTCTATTCCTACCGAATTCCGGTGTTCGGTGTCGTTACGAATAGACACTTCGATAAAATTATCAAAAAATATGAATAACATTATAAAATATTAATTATTATTTATTTCCATGGTAATAATTATCTACACAATCTCTGGTTCTTTTTCTATGTAACAGAAAAACGAACGTTTCATGCTTTATTATCTGATGCCGGCTGTATCATTTCATATTACGCGGGGTTTCAAAGTCATATTAACATCTTTATTTAATATAACCCAAAATAGTTAAAATAACTTACGTTCATTCGTCTTTACTAATCGGAATATTTATTAAACATTTTATATTATAACTGTTTATTCATTGGGTAACAATTTTGGGAGCACAGCATTTAGAGACAAAATTTTTTCGAATAATAAAAGTGTTTCTTTGTTGTTGGTGGTGTATGTTCAGTGTTCGTTCGTTGTGTTTTTCGGCTGTTTTGGTGTGAATGTGGTGAATGCCGACGCTCGCAACTGAACTGCTTTTCGGCCAAAATGGCTGACTTTTACGACGTTTATGTCAACGAGTTGGAAAAGGCCGGTTCAATAACTCCAAAATTCAACAACCCGGTAGAATTAGTGATAACTTATGACCAACAAGGAGTGCGAATTGTATTCAAGAAAGGTAGGCTCAGCGCCCATTACCTACACTAATGCATATGTATGAGGCTAGGTTGATGTAGGAATACCTACCTAGGTTCTATCTCGTAGGTATTTTGTAATTTCAAGCTTACTCTTTGAGTAAATACGTAGGTAGGTAGTTATTAATGAAACTTTGGTACTTGAAAGGCAAATGCCTCGGTTTCCCGACCTCATTTCTATTGTGTTTGTTTAGAAAATTGTTGCATGTGTATTGTAGCCTACCTACTATTGACAGTGTCTTTTTGACATGCTCCTTTGTTTTACCAAACATACACACACAGTGTATACCTCCCTGGCCTAGGTACCTACCCCTACTTCATAATGGACAAGTAGGTAATTTGTATTCCTAACCCACACCCACTTTGTAATCTACGTGCCTAACTTGTCTATTAACCAACGAGCTGGGTATTTTTGACTAGCTTTCCTAGTAGTGGGCTAGTACCTACCTACTAATGATGCATTTTTTGTATTATTGTGGATCTCTCAACACCTCTTCACATGATCTCTCAATTGCCTTCTACTGCCCTTCTGTTCTCTAGTTTTGAATCCAGACGCGATTTACCGTCACGAAGATTTGATATTTAATGTAGTTTTTGCTGGCACTGCTGCGATCGGCGAAGAAACTACTGGTTAAGTTCTAACCAATCGGAAAAACGAATACCTATGGTTTTAAAAATAAGGTAGTTTAGTGGTCAATAAAACTCTTTAGGCAGTACTAATCTACAACTCTTTAGGTACTATCATATCATATTCATTAGAATGTGATTATCATACAAAGGCAGCTTAATCACTTGGGACAATACTTTTCCCATAATAGGGCTGAATTCTGAGAGAAAGAAAATACTTTATGAACAAGGGTTTGGTATAGCAACGACCCACATAAATATCAGAGTTTCACATAGTACTTTCACATTTAGTCTCGGTGCACCCCAATCTCAATTAGTATGTAAACTAGCCTAGTACCTTACTTCTTATTTTTAAAGAATTAAACTTTCTGGAGTCCAATATATGAATGTAAACAAACCTGTAAAATACATCCGGAACCATCACAATCATAACTAACATACCAAACTAGGTAGGTACCACATATATCCATAATATCCTAAAACATAATCAAATGTGAAATGCACCCATTACTATGGGTGAAACATGCAATTTTTATTTTTGCAATTGTTCTAAAGTCAGTGACCGGCTGAGCGACAGGCTGACTTTTTTTAGCACGAGCCATCTATCTCTAGCCATGGTAAACAGGTATTGACTCGGCCTGTCGCCAATCATAGTCCTTTAGTATTAGTACTACGTTGCCACCTACCTACTTATCACATGTAGACCTAAATTTCTAATATTCTAATAGTGTTATTTCATGATTCCCTATTTTATTGTCATTCACCAGTGCAGGAATCCTCTGCAATGCTTCGTACCTTGTTGTGTATCCCATTATTCTTTGTTTCAGGAGTAACTGTACTCCACGAGTTAACCGTGTGTCGATCAACAGATTGTTCGAAATTTGGTTCACTCGGTTATGTGATAACGATTGACGATTGCAGCTTACTTATAAAGTTTAAAGATGAAGCGGGTAAGGAAATTTACACCAATTTACATTTAACAGTAGGTAATAGGTTAATAAGTCAATTAAGTCATTTCAAATTAATTGTGAAAGAATGTTTATTTAAGAGCCACACACAAGTATCCATAGATCTAGTACAACACCTACCAAGTAATTTTGCTAGTTAGCACTTGTGTAGCACAATAAATAAGCAATACATACCATACCATTCTAAAGAAAAGAAATTACAAATTTGTACAAAGGATGTCATTTGTCCACTTTTTAATTGTCTTTTTGTCATCAGACCGTCACAGGTTCCATGCTGCTATTATACGAGTTAAATTTGATAAGGGGACATCAGTCTTCACCGAAAGAACGGAAGATTCTTCAGCTCTTCAATATTTCCAGGTAGCTAACGAGTTCTGTAGGTATCCTTATATTTTATTGGATAATGCAGTCAGTGTGTAGTTGGTTCATCTACTTTCATGGTCCTTAGATCTTCCTTCTAAATCTTCTTAACTTAGGTTTACAGCTCAGCAACATGCGCGCGACGCTTCTACGCTAGCCAATCAGGTGGCTCAGCTCCGACACGCCGATGCGCTGACCTTGAAAGATCAACCACATTCATCTTTCAAGGTCGGCGCGTCAAGCTCTAAACGTAGCTTAAATCTTGTTAAGGGATATACTCCTCTCACACACTGCCTAAATTATATTAAAAAATCGACTTATAGGTATGCAGGTAGAATCTAGAGTGAGACTTAAAGATCTCATCTAAAGTAACCAACAGGATTAATCTTTTTTTGAAAACGAGTATTTTGTGAACCCTTTAGTGAGCTAAATGGTGAGCTAAGAGACAGCTCGGGCATTGTGCGGCCGCAGGTAAAAGTCGGGGACAGGCAGCAAAATAAAATAACCTTTTACCAATCCAGAGATTCCCTGTGGGTCGTTCCATTCTACTTAACCCAATGTCGTTGCGCCTAGAATTTTGATTTTTTTTATATTTTGCACAGTTGTTCCTACTATAAGCTGATATCAAATCTCTAGTCTCAGTTCGATTCAAGTCGGCGTACTCAAATTACGTGTAATTAAAGATGGCGCGGACGGGAAAATCGGGTTTTTTAAGCTTCCAGGAGAAATGCTGCCATTTCTATACTATTCAAGTTAACAGAACGATCTTTGCGGCATTTTGTTCATAAAAGATAAGTCTATAATTATGTTTCTTTCAATTTTGCTGTATATGGAACCCTTCATAATGTAATTTGCCTTCAAACTTTGACTAAAATTCTTAAGTTTTTCCAATATTTTAGGCATGTTTATGAATGGAAGGGAGTGATGGTTCAAACTCCCAATTTTATTTTAGTTTCACCTTATAGGTAGGAATAGATTTACACACTTCATTGTTAGTTTTTATTAATAGATTTTTACCAAAAATAAGTCAAAAACCTAAAGAGGACCATTTTTGGTCCCATTTTCCTCAGGCGGGGGACCAGATAAAAATTTGCGCTAATCGGCAAAATAACCAGAATTACTTGATGTATAATTGCTGCAAGTTTGGACTTGTTTTTTTAACGGGTGTGGAAATGCATTTTCGCACCTGGAAATGCACGTGAAAATGCATTTCCACACCCGTTGAAAAAACAAGTCCAAACTTGCAGCGATTTATACATCAAGTAATGCTGGTAATTTTGCCGCTTAGAGCAAATTTTTATCTGGTCCCCCGGCTGAGGAAATAGGGAAGCCTCATGAAATTTTATTCTAGTAAATTTCTATAAATAAACACAAATAATAATGACAAATACACTTATTACCTGTGAAATCTTAAATTTTCATTCATAAAAATCGAGTTCAAATATCATATGATTTTTGGCGGGAAAAACGGCCTTTAACCAGAATCAGAACTGGGATGTCATTTCCAAGTCTTGAACATTGTGTTGACATGGGGATTCCCTTGTTGCCATGGCAATATAGCAAACTGTGATGTCATTGCCAATTTTCCTGTTTTTAAATGAGAGGAGATCTATCAAACTTTGTAAATTAATTACATGAGAACTATTCGTCCAACAACAAAAATAATACCACATCTGTGTTCAGCAACATCTCAACTTTCATAAAATAAATATTATTATGAATTCTAATCTTCACGAGACTTCCCTATTGGGACCAAAAATGGTACTTTTTAGGTTTTGACTTTTTTTTGGTAAAAATCAATTAATAAAAACTAACAATGAAGTGTGAAAATCTATTCTTACATATAAGGTGATTGGTGAAACTAAAATAAAATTGTGTGTTTGAACCATCACTCCCTTCTATTCATAATCATGCCTCAAATATTGGAAAAATCTAAAAATTTTAGTCAAAGTTTGAAAGCAAATTACATTATGAAGGGTTCCAAATACAGCAAAATTGTAAGGAACATAATTATAGACTTATCTTTTATGAACAAAACGCCGCAAAGATCGTTCTGTATACTCTGTATAATAGTATAGAAATGGCAGCATTTCTCCTGGAAGCTTAAAAAACCCGATTTTCCCGTCCGCGCCATCTTTAGTTACACGTAATTTGAGTACGCCGACTTGAATCGAACTGAAACTAGAGATTTGATATCAGCTTATATGTAGGAACAACTGGGCAAAATATAAAAAAAAAAAAAATCTAGGCGCAACGATTTTGGGTTAAGTAGAATGGAACGACCCCTGAAGGTTACTTTAAACTAATTCTGAATTCTGATTTTGCATTAATATTTTTCAGTCAGTCCGTTTTTTAGAATATCATTTAAATTTCTTTGGTTGGGTAAAACTATCCGAAAGCTTATGTTCTTGGTATATTTTTAGTTTTACAGCTACCTCTCACAGCAACAGAACATGATGCAAGACTATGTACGTACGGCTACGTACCAGCGAGCAATTCATGCCAACATCTGCGATTTTGAGAATAAAATTGTCCTCGACGTTGGCGCCGGATCTGGCATTCTCTCCTTTTTCGCGGTGCAAGCCGGCGCTCTCCGAGTATATGCCGTTGAAGCTAGCAATATGGCTCAGCATGCAGAGAGACTTGTGGCAGCCAACAACTTATCAGATAAAATCATCGTGATTGCTGGAAAAATTGAAGAAATCAGCTTGCCTGAGGTGATCTTTGATGTATTATTTTGGATATGGATGTTCCACAGTCAATGGGGCTGTTCACTGCCATTTGCTCTCACTCGCAGCGCTAGCGGCAATGGAGGTCTCTCTCTGATTAGTTGGTCTCTGAATCCAAGATCTTTGAATCAAACTCCCGCCAAGGTTAAAAAACCTTTCATTCCGCTAGATGCATTTTGATTGGCTCTCTCCCGGACGATTAGAACAGCAGCGCCATCTACAATAGTTTTGCGTGAACAACACCATTGACCAAACTGTTTATTTAGGTTATAGTTAATTTTACTGACTATATAGCAAAATTTTAATTAGGTAGTTTATGCTAAGGTAGAAGTAGGAAAACTCTTCTCGGATGGGTTTTCAGAAAATTATGCGAATTTCCCATCTTAGTGTTACATTTATGTTCACCCATGGACACAATGTTTGCGCCTTTTTCCCATGAGATAGAATGATGAAATGCTTAATTTCTTTGGTCATTGGATGTTTTCCCAAAAATTATACTTCTAAGTTGATCGCTTAAGGTGGCTGTATATCACGTGACTTTATTTCTCTACCTCCGATCAAAAGAAATAGTTACCTATGAGTACATACCTTACATCGTTCATGTTGAGTAATCCAAGGTGATTTATGACGGAAATTCACTGCATACTGGATCTTATCAATATTTGCAGTCAATAATATTTATTTTTGCAATGGTTAAATAATTAAAAAAATAAAAATCTTGTGTATCCGTACGAGTTTGAAAGCTGTCAAAACCAAGTGCTGTTTGTTTAATCATTACATTCATAATAGTGGATATAATTAATATCTCAACATTTCACTGGAAAGACGAAGAATGAGCGCATGTTATACATTCTGACATTGCGTCAGGTTTGTGATGCATATATGCCTTTTTATTAGAGTAATGTTTGCTGTTTTTGGCAACTCGTAGAATTTCCTTCAACTTCAGGTCTTGATTTCAGATTTGAGAATATTTAGGTGCAAGGAAGTAAAATCATCTAATATGTTATTTTTGCAGTTCTTTTCTGCGTAGATTAGTTCCAACTGATGTGTCCTAACTTATCTGATGAGTGAGAAGTATTTGCTGAACTGAACCCTTCCAACTGAAAATGTGTAGCTTTTTGGTTGAAATGTCACGTGATATACAGCCACCTTAACTTTGATCAAATAATCATTATGACCCAAAGTAATCGAGAGCCCCGCACATTCGCCAACCCATCTAATGACTAACATTGCTTCTTCAGATGTGTGATGTGATTATATCGGAGCCGATGGGATACATGCTCTACAACGAACGTATGCTGGAATCATACCTGCATGCTAAGAAGTGGCTCAAACCAAAGGGTCGAATGTTTCCAAGTCGAGGAGACTTGCATGTCGTCCCTTTCACCGATGAGGGGCTGTTCATGGAGCAGGCAAATAAGGCCAACTTCTGGTAACTATTTACTTTTCATTGTCATATTTGTAAGCAAAGCATTCAACTTAGTTGCCCGGGTCTTGTTCAAACCTTTTATGGGATGATTGTGGCATACCACTACAAATGATCAATAAGTATAAATTGAAAATGCAGCGCCATGGCAGTTTGTTCCGTTTGAGGGGTTGGTTGTCCTGTATAGGACCAAGGTGATGTTTCGAATGTGTGCTACTACCGTATTCTTCAGGCAGCGACTGTAGCAAGCCTTCAAAATTTTGCTTTGGTCCTTTTCAAGACCCCCAGAGTATTACACGGCACAAACTGCCAATCTGCCGTATTTTCATTATCATGGTTCCGACAACCACCGAGATTTCAAATAACTATTGTATTAGGTCTTATATTTGTAACCAAACCCTAGATTTCACAAATAAAAGATAGAATTAGGGTTTCTTCATATCATGTCAATTTCTATGTACACTTGGCCAAACAAAACTTGAACGTTCAATAAATCTGATAGGCTGATAAATGTTAGATCGCACCATCAGAAGTCAGTCTCAGCGATCTCATTGTCTCTCTCTAGTAGGTGACCTCACATTTCAATGATAATAACAAGCTTTGATTGGTTATGGGACATGACCAGCAGTCGTTCAAATTTGGTCAACGTTCAAGTTTTGTTTGGCCGAGTGTACCACTCAACTAGAATTATAGAAGAAAGTGGTGTGTTTTTTTGCATGCAGCAATAAGATATTGTAAATTTTGAGGTATTTAATGACCTATTCTATTTGTCCAATCCATGTCTCAACCAGTGGCGAAGCGTGCCTCCAAAAATTGGGGAGACACAAGACAACAAATAAATAGAAAATAGCGTATTTTGGCTTACCTAAATTTTTTGTATATTAACTCAATTCGACGCACTTACGAGTTACGACTTATTTTACCATCTCTCTGGCTAATATCGAGATGAGGCGTAAGCCGCTTTGATTTTATTGAACACTTTTATTCGTATGAAAGAGCGGCAAAACTGTTTGTTAATAAATAAATAATCGATAACGTCATTGTCAACGTCAGTCTCCATTTTAGTAATAAATAAATTATTAAATAATACACCGTACACAAACACAATACAAACAATTAACGAACTAAAATGGAGGAAATAATACGTCTAATCAATGCAATTTCAATGTGTGAACTGACTGTTTTCAAGTCTGACTCATTTTTCTAGATATTTTTAGTTTTACTGCTGACATTGTGCGTTTATGCGAATGTTGTGTGTGTTGCACAACGGTGTAGGCGAGGCGGCTGGCATGGCACTGCGGTGTGTACATTCCAGTCAATATGTTCTTGTTGCTTTCAAGGGACATTAAATAACCAAGTATACATGTCTACCTCGGAGTCTATTTTGCAAGACTGTTCTCGCATGGAATGTCCATACGCGGGATAGGCTGGCAGATGTTAGTGTGAGTGCGAGTGGGAGAAAACATATGAATGCGTGAACAACGAGTGGAAGAAGGATGCAGATACGCCTGCGTTCGCCTGCGAGGACACAAGTAGCAAATGTCTCCCGGGTTATAAGATAGGAGATGCGCGCGAAGCAGCAGAACTCGCTCGCTCGTAAAGACACCAAATTGAGCATGGTTTTCAACTGACAATCAATGTGTTTCATTACAACACCAATAGGGGTGGGACGTTTAAACGTTTAAACGTTGGTAAACGTTTAATCTTAAAAAGTGTTGACATTTGTAATTCTCAAAACAGTATCAAAGAATACCAAACAACAGTTGTTTGTCTATTTATTGTCTGTCGGTTTTGTCTATTACGTCAGAATGCTGCGATCAGCTGTGATGCTATTACCCCTCCCCCTCAAGCCCTATCTTACGCCCACCCCTAAGTCACTTCAAGGCTGACTGAAGCTATGACCCTTATTTTTTTGCTGGCAACGTAGCCTCTGGGAATGGGAAGAAAGAAAGTTCATAAGTGTTGTAAATGACTCATATTTCTAAATATAAATGCGTTTCCAGTTTCTGGCCCAAAAACACTGGAATCTAATTGCGACAAAACGCGAAATTTGCCCTTAATACTGCTAAACACCACCAAACTGACTAAAATGCGAAATATACCTACCACGAAATATCACCAAACTGAATATATTTCCTGTTATTTTGTAAATTTTGCAGTTAATTTTCAAATTTTTCTCAGGATCACCAACGTAAACCTTTTTATTTCTAAAATCAGTCAGTGACCCTCCCCTAGACAGAAGAGCTCTGACCTTGTAGTAAACTACTTGGGGTTGCTTACTGGGAGGGGTAGTGACCACGCATTATCACATGAAAATAAAGTTGATTTATTATGTCTTTTACAGTCGCAATACATAAACAAATAGCATGAAACAGCTTATAATAATTTTATTTTTGATATTGCATTGTGAAAAACCAAGGTGGGAAGTCAAATGCTGGGCCTTATACCCAGGGTTTAAATTTTTGAGTGATATAATAGTGACCCTATTCATTTAGATCGCGAGAAAAATGTAACTAATGAATTAGTAGTAAAATGGAAAGACGGGAAATCACGGGTCATGCGTAATTGCATATCGTCGTTGAAGTGAAATTTCAGCAAAAATCGTTTTTGGTTGATTCGTATGCACGGATACTATTGGCACTAGTTTCTAGTGGTTCTAGTCTGTTGGTGCCAATAAGCACGCTATAAAAGGCTATTTACACACCGCGTATCTGACTTGCGTCGGGTAATACCGCGTATCTCCCTATACTTGTAATGTTTGATCCAAGATGGCCGCTTGACAAGCTAAGCCATGCTAGCTCCTCATTTTTCTTGTATATTACGTGTCGTTGCAGTTAAGGTACTATTCATAAAACATTCTTATATATTTAAACTTCATCTTAACAATACTTTATTAAAGCAATAAGCTATATTTCTGTCATTATCATTGCCGCAAAATTGAGGTTTCTATTCGCGGTATTATTTGCCTGACACTTGTTAAAACCTGTCACTTACGCGGTATTCTGTGTAACTTTAGCATGTAGTTTGCCACTATAATAATAATTTTGTTAGACATGTTACAGATGAATGGATTAAATTATTATATTCATTATCATGTCACAGCTAAATTCGTCATTTACAGAATATGAGCTTTTGGATGCCATGGAAATGACTTAGAAAAAATGTCCATACCACGCACTAAGAAAATACCGCGTAACTAGGGAAAAAAACCCAGTGATAACCGCGTATGATTTAATATTACGTGTTTATAATTGGTGTGCGATTTTAAAGTGACAATTAATGTAGAATCTGTTTCTAAACAATGGGGTTGTTCACTGCCATTTGCTCTCACTCGCAGCGCTAGCAGCAATGGAGGTATCTCTCTCTGATTGGTTGGTTTCTGAATCCAAGATCTATGAATCAAACTCCCGCCAAGATTTAAAAACCTTCCATTCCGCTAGATGCATTTTGATTGGCTCTCTCCCGGACGATTAGAACAGCAGCGCCATCTACAATAGTTTTGCATGAACAACCCCATTCTTTAATTTTGACAGCAATAAAATCTTAGAAGTGCTATTAAAATCAAAACAATTCCGTTTTATGTTCCTCCTGCACAATCTGTCAAAAGTGACTTACGCGGTATTGCCACTTCAACAACGATATATTTATAGATCAGTCGAGATGCGGGAGTGCTTGTTTCAATAAACTAAACAACAAAGCTCAATTTATGTTGAAAATTATTGCATTTTAAATTGAAATGTATTTTTATTTTGATCAGTTAAAGGAAAGTTTTGGGCAGTGTACAATTTCAAGAAGTGTTGACTAGCTCTCAAGAATGACATATGGTCTTGAAAGTAGTTGCACAGGGGGAGAGGCAATAAATAAAATATCCTTTATCATTTTTATGCTCAGTAAACGGTTAAACGTTTAAGGTGGGAATTCACGTTTGACTTTGGCCTATTTTGTAAAAGGCTGGCTGAAATAGCTGACGCGCGAAATCACCCCCCACTCCCAAGTGGCGACATGTGAAACGCTGGAGGAGGTCATAAATTTTAACGACTAGCCAGATTAGATTTCATTCATTCCAGACGTGTTTACTTCCGAGTAAATGAATGCGATAACATTTGGTAGACATGAGCGTTTGCACTTGTTTATTGATTTTCAATGTATTCACAATGTAGTAATTGTTAATTTGATTAATTATGGACGTAATTATTATTGTTAATTATTATTGGACTTTAATTTATTATTTATACTTTAGAATGTGTTGATTTTGATTTTCAATGAATTTATAACCATTTATTTAACAATTTAAAAACCATTTTCAATAATTTATTTTCTCTTTGTATTGTTATGAAGTTGGTAGATGTATTCTATCGACACGTTGGATAAGTAAAGATTGTCCAAGAGAAAATACTATACGAACTTATTCCCGAAAGAATAATCTAGCATGTAACCATTAATTTCACAATATTGTAATTATTTTATAAATAAATTAAACAGTTCTTTAACTTTATAAGGGTATTTAGAGCAATGGGTATTTAGTATTTAAAGAAATAGTAATGTTTATATATAATCTGTACAATATGAATTCACAAAGAGCATGTAGCATGTAATTTTACGCAAACATTACTATCCTAAAGAGCAACAAGTACTCTACCATGTTTCCACTAAACTTTATAAATTAAATAAATCGAGTGTTAAAAACATACACAGCAGCGAGCGTGCTTTGGAGCTTTCTTTGGAACTAAGCGGTGACAGGCAAAGATGAACCCGCTCTAACATACGCCGGCCGGCCGATACCTGGCAATGATAAACAGGGTTCATCTTTGCCTGTCACCGACCATAGGTATTGTTTTGACAGAAATATTATGTGATCAGATCATAATAAGAGATTGATCAGTAATTTTAAAGCAAAACTTAGTTCACATTTATTGTTTTTCTCGCAAATACCACATCTAAAATATTTCGCTCTGTGACGTAGTACAGCATGTACCTAGATCCAGCCCTGAGTAGGTCGATCAGTGGTCATCCCACCCGGACAGTTGGATTTATACATACTTATACCCTTCTTACCTCTATGCTTATACACTATGCACTATGTCCTCTCAAACGGTCACCTGGGGGCCAGGGTCGGGCCAGGGTTAGATTACCGCCATGCAGGCGCGTGGAAAGGGTGGGGGAATGGGGGGGAAATCCCCCCCCCCCCCTATGATTCAATTCCCCTCCCTATTTTTCTTATACATTTATGTGTCAAGAAAAAAATGTGTATAAAAAGTGTTAAAATCGCGTAGAAATGCACCAAATTGATGTTTGAAATTCACAACAAATCCGGGGCTGTGCGTCCCGAAACCGCATTTTGCTGGGGGGCCCTCCCCCCAGACCCCCCATTGTCTTCGTAGACACTATGTCCAGCTCAATTTATTTTACAATATTATTCCCCCCCCCCTTGCAAATTTAGTTCCTACGCGCCTGCCGCCATGTCATTCGATCCTGAGACATTTTACACGATTTGAAAATGATGAATGCTGAAATAATATCATCCTAATAACAAGATAAGCATATTCTGAAAAGTACTCGTAAAACTCATAAAAGTACCTACTTTGGAAAAAAGAGTGGAAAATATCAATGTTGCGTAGTACTTGGTAGTACTTTGGCGACTGCAATGCCGCAATTACCGATTAGCATGCCATAAGTGTTAATTTCTTCCGATAATTCCATTCTAGAAACGTTCGGTAATAGGGAATCTAATTCCATTTTTATATTGTACATTTGTAAATATCAACATTAAAAATAATGACAAATACACTTTTATTACCCGAAAAAATTAACATTTTTAATCATATTATATTATATCAACGTTTTAAAATAATTAATAATGTTTGAGTAAATGTATCTCATCGAGTGCAAAGCGATGCAGAGCGAGCGCATGTGTTTATCAACAACATTGAGCGCGGTCAGCGGTTGGATGGGTGACCATTCAACTCTGCCTTGCCAGGTTGCTGCCGTTGGGTCAGAGAGACTGGGGTGTTTGGGAGTCAGTGTGACGACCTCCCTCCACCTGTTATCAGTCTCTCGACGGCGCGGGTTGTGGAGGCTCGTGCTGTGAATGTTACACCGTCCTTCGGAAGGGACGTTAAGCCGTTGGTCCCCTTGGTATCTTTCGTCAGGAGTAGGCTACATGCCGGTACCCGGGTTTCCTCTCCTCCCTTCTCTATATTACATTCTCACTAGTGGAGCCTGGCTCTGTTGAGAATATAGACTTAATAATAATAATAATGAATGACGTCATTCTACTCACACCACAGGGTGAAACTGATCTGTCTTGCTCTCGGATCTCGAGTTGATGTTATCGCTAAGTTGACAGTTAAATTAATGGCATCTACGTGACTCAGTCCAGGAATGCGAAGGGGAAATTTTCGCTGCAAATATGGACTCGAATTGAGCTGGAAAATTATCATTTTTAGAGGTAGAATGCATTTTTCTCTCAATCGCGAGCACCAAACGGATTGACCAATTAATTTCAAATTTTCAGCAAGTGTCACCAATACATGCACAATGATACTAGTCAGTTTATATTTTCGATAAAAAAATATGTACGGCAGTTGTGATAGCTTAAAGTTGGCCATTTTCAATATTTTCCATGCGCTTTTCCAGTACAAATGTTTAAAAATCAATATGATCAGAATTCATTCAAATATGTTATGAACATGAGAAAAAAATTTGGGGGTGCTCCTATAAGCCGTTCGTCAGTCATAGTTGAGTAAAAAATGGTCCACAAAAATGGAGCTTGAATTGCCACCTTAAACGGACATTTTGAGAGCGTTTAAACGTTTACTAAACTGCTCAGTTTTTCCCAGCCCTAAACACCAATTAATACATCGAATAAAACTAAGTACTATACAATAAAAATAAAATACAATAACAGCAAATTTTAAGGTATGAATGATATGAACAGCACTGTCCGCTTTTTCCAGGGGAGACACTGTCTCCCCTGTCTCCCCTGACGCTTCGCCCCTGGTCTCAACTTGTAAAAAATATTAAAGCCACAATAAAACCACAAGTTGATTAATACAAATCAATATTAAATAATGATGTATGTCATTGGGAACAGGTACCTTCTTAATTCCATTCCAGTGTTACTAGTTTGTTACTATTTTGCAGGCACCAGGGCAGTTTTCATGGTGTTGATCTCAGTAGTCTGCAAGAAGCGGCTACAAAAGAATACTTCCGTCAACCAATAGTGGACACGTTTGACATCCGCATTTGCATGGCAAAGTCGGAGCGACACATTGTTGACTTCCAATCAGCCAGCGAGGAAGATCTCCACGAGATAGGTGCGTTGTTGAGAGACGTTTCAATTCTGCATTGCTGCAATGAGATCTCTAAGTCTAACTTATTTTTTCAATGTCCATTTTTAAAGAGGGACTAGCGATATAATCATGGTCTTCTAAAATTTTACATAAATTTGTAAAGAAATATGAATTTCTAGAAGACCTTTCCACCATGTCAACACAATTTACACGGAAATTCTGGACATCTCATAAGGAAATAGTTGAACACTATTCAATTATTGATAGAGCCAGTTTTAAATGGTGATGCGCGAATTCGCGAATTGTTCTGATTGCACTATTTTCTTCTACTAAAATCCATTTCATTGTGTCTAGATCCCAAATCTACCATTTTTACATCGCGAAAAAAAACGAAATCCAACCCTGATCGCGATACAGTAAACCCTCGTTAATTCGAATTCAAGGGGACCCAAAAAATCCCAGTTCGAATTAAAAAAGTTCGAAATATGCTAAAAAAAATATTTTTTTTTTTTTTTTACATAGGACATATTTTCTTAATCCGAATATAACGCGAAATTGTTTCATTATTTTTTGCCTTCAAAAGCTAACTCCTACACGCGGCCAAAAGCTTTCAAAACCTTTAATGAAGTTTGAATATTCCCGCCTAAGTGTTCCAGGGCTGGCAGACCTGTATACTAAAGAGACTAGACCTACATTTCCCCCACCCCACCACTACAGAAAGCAGTTTGACTACTCTCTTTGTGACGTGACGCCATTGGAAACATTGGAAATGTATAGTTTGTGTTTGTTTTTTCCAAGTTTGTTCGCAATTATTGTATCAATCCTTTTGCAAAGTTCGAATTAAAACAACTGTATGCAAGTAATAACATGGGCTGGGACCAAAATTCAGTTCGAATTTCGAAATAACCTAAAATTCGATTTATCAAAATGATTTAACATTGTAAAGCCTATTCTGAACACTGGGCCCATCCACCTAGTTCGAATTTACCCCTAAATTCGAATTATTGAAGTTCGAAATAATGAGGGTTTACTGTATTCAACATTTTCCGCGAAATGACCACGAAATAAAGGTTTTCTATTAAAATTACTGCTTTTATCCCCCTAACAGGTCACACAACAACAAACGAAACCAGTTTCTTTCCATGTGCTACTCACTCAACCCCCTCCCCCTCGCCAGACACTTTGCTACCCACCCTCAAAGTGAACCAGACCAGTCTAACCAGTTGATGATGCCTCCAGGCTGCTTTGTTTTGCGCCCCCATCTGTTCAAGGTCGACCGGTTTTCCCAACCCCCCTTCCACCCTCAACCAGTCGCAACTATTTATCAATAGTCTACTTACACAGAAGGATATTTTGGAACAATTACTGCACTGAAAATTGTTGGATTGGGAAAGAAAATATCTTGTCAAACTACCACATTTTGCGTCATGAAATTTTAAATATGTATCATTTATACAGAGAAAATGTGGGTTGGGGAAAAGACAGTACAGAGCATTAAAGACGCCATTCTAGACAAGCCTATTTCAGTGCTAATAGTGCATGACCAATCCATTCCAATCCCTCCTCCAAAGTGGCATACATGTTTTTCATCAAATTATGGTTTCTGGGGGCTATTACAATGTGTTTTATAACCAATTTAATATCACCACAAAATCGCGAAATCCCTCTTCCAGAAAAAACACAAAAAACGAAATTGATGATTTTCAAAACGAATTTTAAGAAATAAAATCACCATTTAAAACTGGCTCTAATTATTGAACATACAATAGTTCAATACCATAATCTAGTGGAGCGGTCGCTCCACCCAGCCAAGTCGTACTGTACACTCACACTCGCTCAACATACCGTAAATGCCTAATAAACTGAGGAGCAGACCAAACACTTTTACTGTAAGCAATAACATCGCATTTTCGGCCTACTGGATCTCAAAATTGGGAAATCTCACATTGTTGTGAAATATCTTAATTTCGAGCTATGGCTCACCTGACAACAAACAACATATAGCAAATTTGGGAACAATAGGTTATTCCATTTGCAAGCTAGAGGGCCGTGAAAACAGTGAACTTATACCCCTTTTAAAACCTATCTCCATCTGATTCAGACAGATATCAGAAAACACCGCTGTCACCGCCACAGCCTAAATGGCTAAACCGATCGATCTGAAATTTTTACCACATGTGCACTTTTGGCGTGTGAGGTGCCTTTTTATAAAACCAGCCGGAAGCCGCCATGAGCGCAGCTTGTAACTGCACGATATTGCATCAGTGTCGAGCTGGCAGGCTGATGGTAGGCGAGGGGCGAGAGGAGCGGGGAAACAGCTGATTGGTAGCAGCCCTTTCCCTTGGTCAGACATGCTACTAGCATCAGTACTACTTAGAAAATTTTCAACGCGTTCAACCAAACCGCGTCTAGATTTTTAACACGCACATTGGACATCTTCCCTACTCTCTCATCTTTGATAGTACTTACTACTGAATATTGTATGCTCCACCACAGCTCGGAAATATATCGTATTTCCTGTATGCATGAAAGTGTCGTGCTAGCTTATTTTGTATGCACAAATACTCGTTGTACTCGTGCTACCGAATGGCAACGTAGGCGACATTAAATTTGATCCTATGTTATTACATGACTCTGTTTTGTAGACGTGCCACTGGAGTTTACGATGCTCCAGACAGGGGAGGTGCATGGCTTGGCCTTCTGGTTCGATGTGTCGTTCATCGGATCGCGTCGCACCATCTGGTTGTCCACAGCTCCGACTGAACCCCTCACACATTGGTACCAAGTCCGATGTCTGCTCGAACAGCCGTTGTTCGTCCGTCTCGGACAGCGGCTCACGGGACGAGTCACACTTGTCGCCAATCAGAGGTAGGGCTCGGACCTCGGTTATGAGGCTGCTTCAAAATTAATTTGGCTATTTGGCTATGGCCTTAGTAGGGTCATTCAATGTCAATTCAAGTGATTGCAACATCTTTTGATTTTGACCAAACTTGGTAGGATTGATCTTACGAAGGATTGATCTTTTTATTCCACCTTTTTAAAGCGGTTGTCACCGTCACTGTCACAAAGAAGAAATTCTTGCTTGTGTTGATTGATTTACACAATCAATTTTTTTACAAATGTAGCTCTTAACATGCACTTTCATTTAATAGCCACTATCATTCATTAGAAGTGTTGTTTGACAATAAACAGCTCTGTTCAATTGGTGTGATGAGCACAACCAACTCTAATGATGCATTAAAATTATGTTGATTTAAAATTTATTTTTGGTAAATCACATAATGACATTTATAAGAAATGTATCATTTGAGCCAATACATAAACTTCTAACCCTCTAAAATTTAAGTCTAAAACCACCCAATAAAATATCAGTAGGTACCTACTAGGTAGGTATTTTATCTAATAGCGCAATTTGAATTTATTGGAGAATTTAATTTCGGGCTATTTCCGTAGATGACATTTGCATTACCTTATATATACACAAAATGTACACCATACTCCGTCATAATGACTGATTTCATAAGCTTTGAATACAGTTGGATGTTGGATGCTGTGGTGCTGGCGATACATGAATGATCATTAAATAGCTGTAGCATTTAACTCTTTAGATCAGGCATTCATTGTTAGAACCTAACTGGAACAAGAAATAAATCTTGAATCTTGATTCATTCAAATTATTAGTAATAGAATTATATATTACATTGTGTCATGTATCTTTACTCAACGAATTCAGATTTCACCAAAGGATTTAAATTTAATATCCTAAAAGGGAGGAGGGGAAACCTGGTACCTACTGGCATCGTGTAGCCTACATGAACAAATCCTTACAGATGGGGTGTGTTACTTACTAGAGGGCAATCAGGCACTGGTGAGCTATCACTTTCAGTCTAGTTTCACGTTCTTGGAATTATTAGGAAATAAGATCTATTTTCATTTTCATATTAGATGTATCCCATGGGAGTGGTTTCTTAATCATTGTTTGAAAGTTTCCTATATAGGTATTAGTTAGGTATAGACTGGGATCGGTTTGTAAGAAATGTGTCTCCTTCTCATGAGTGGTGCACCTGGGTGTTAAAAGCTGCCAACAAAGATATTCCAACTCAGAAAATCATGCTACATCCGAAAACCATTGTTGGCACTTTCAATTTTGTGTTTTTACCCCCAAAAACCCCCCAAAACCCCCCTCAAAACACGATTCTTCCATTCTGAATAGAATAATACATAAGTCGGAAGATAGTTGTCCAAAAATTAATTTAAAAAATGTGTTTTGT
Source organism: Leuctra nigra (assembly GCA_934045905.1). Classification (NCBI taxonomy): domain Eukaryota; kingdom Metazoa; phylum Arthropoda; class Insecta; order Plecoptera; family Leuctridae; genus Leuctra; species Leuctra nigra. The sequence continues at coordinate 38,234,914 of OW203763.1, forward strand.
AGAGGAAAGATGAAAGAAGAACTCTGCTAATTCAGAATTATCAATTCTTATCAAATTGGACCCAAAAATTGCCCTTTAAACCGCTTTAAACTCACATTTTGTAGTTTTTGTGTAGCGCCAATTACGTATACCACGTGATTGCAACTAAACGGTTTAAGATTTAGTTTTGAAACTTTCCCCAAAACATCATTAATAATGTGTGGCCATGATGCAGTTGACAGATCTAGTGTACATATTTTATTTGTTGAGCTATAATTGAAAGAAGACGGCGAAGTCATATAATCTCAACTCTAAGCGCTGTGCTAGCCGTCCCGCGTAACCAATCACAGAGCGTCTAGGTGGCGTGTTCCGAGAGTGGGGGGAATCTGCCTTTCTGCCTCGGTACGTGATTCGCTGTCTCACCTTTTTTTTACCAATATTATGTGTACAAAATATAATTTGCTAAATTTCAGGGTGAGTTTGCCATGTTTACGTTTGATTATTCACTATCTAAAACATATTCATTTAGTATTGACTATAAATTATTGTGATGATTAGTACTATGGGCGTCCGCAGGATTTCTGCCAGGGGGGCGGGGGGAACAAGGCAAGAAAAACAATATATTACGGGTTAAGGGGGGGGGGGTTGCGCCCCCACCCTGCCCCGCAAGGCGTTTTTTGGTTTTTTGAAACTTTGAAATCAATTTTGAAACGTTATATGAGGTGTATTTTGTTGAAATTTTCAAAAAAATTTAAATATGGCACTTTGGGTTGGTGGGAGACATGTTCAAACCTGCCACGCAGGAAATTTTTGGTTTTTTGACACTTTGAAATTATTATCTTTTTAGTTTTTTGGTTACAAAATGAAACTATACGTAAACAACAGAAAATTTTTATGTTTTCCTGACAACCAAGGGGGGGGGGGCTCTTGCCCCCCCCCCCCCTCCCTGTGTACGCCCATGATTAGTACAGTGAATCAAGGCCGGATAACACACGTGCCTTCAATAGGTCTAGTCAAAACAATGTAATTAATTACACTGTCCGCTCTAAAGCTATTAAGTTGATTTTGGTTCAAGTAGGATTGTTTGACTAAATAGTCGTATTGTTTTCTTCATAACAGACTTTCGAGACGGCCATGCAATGCATATTCTGCAGCAATGCAAGCCAAGAAGACATGCAAAATGTTTCTGAAAGGGGTAGTAGGGATTGTCTCCAATTTAAAGAGGCAGTTCATGATATCAAGTATTCTCCCCAGTTTGTTGTTCTGTCAGAGCCAACCCATTGGCACAGAGGATGCTACTCTGATTTTACTAATAAGACAAACAATATGCATCGCCTCGTCTCAACAAGAAAGAAAAGAAAAGAAGCAGGTCTGTTCCTATACCTTGCCTCCTCTGATTCATACCACAGCACCTAATTTATAGAATTCGTTTTCTGGGAGCAAGAGGGGCAGAAGAAGTGGAGAGTCCAGATTTTCAGCAAAGCACTGATTGTTTTTGAAAAACTAATAATGTTAAAACAAAATCTATGAGCAATAGCATTTTGGAAGACGCAAAACACCACCGGGTTAGGTGGTACAATTGACCTTATTGCTCTCGAGGCATGGTATATTTTCGAAGAGAAGTGAAGAGAAACCAGATTATTTTTCTAGCAACAATGGGAGCAATAACACTATGGTATGGCTAGTAAGGGCCGGTCTTTGTACATCTTGCTAAAGTTAGCTACTGGATAAAGTTCTTGAATACGTTAGCAAACGTCTTTCATCTTCTTGATAGTGTTAGCTGAGGATGAAATCAATATCAAATTAGGTGCTGCTAACTTATATCAAGAACTTTTTTAGCAAGAGGTACAAAAACCGGCCCTAAGTGAGCTATACGATATGCAGCCAAATGTAACCATAGTCAATAATGTACATAGTGTATTCCTAAGCTGTTAATAAAATTCTTTTCTTTTCTATTCTAACAATAAATTTGGAGGCGCTACCTTGAGCTAAATTAATAGTTCCTATTCAATTGTACATAATAAAATTCAGTGCAACATTTTTCGAGCATTATATGTCTAGTGTCTAGTTTAGTGTGTATATGTCTAGTTACTAGGGATGTCGGCGGGTCCAAAAATCAGGAATCGGGTACCCGTCATAAATACTCGGGTCGGAATCAAGTAATTAAACCCCCCTAAAAAAAAAAAAAAAAAAAAAAAAAAAAAATTTTTTTTTTTTTGGTGGTGGGTGGCTAGGTAAGGGGGTAGGGGTTTAGGTAAATAAACACGTGGCACTTAGCTGCGTGAGAGGAGAAAATGACCCTCTCTCAGGGCCATCTGTGTGCTTGTCCTTGAAAAGAATTTGAGAAAACAGGACAGACAATGATAACATTCTTTGATACCTAACAACTTCAATCATAAGAAAACACGAATTTGTGCACCTTTCTACCCAGGCCTCAACTTTTTCACTGTGCTACAGTGTGATTGAAAAAAAAAATACAGACGCATTTTTTCCATGCTTCCTACTCCCGACACATGATTTCACCTCTCCTTCCTCATTCCTCTCTCACCCCCCAGAGCAAGCAAGGTCGTTGAGCTTCCCCTTTAGACGCAGCTGATAGTCGTGCAGTAACAGAATTAAAATTAGACATTTGTCACATCGGTCTTATAATAAGCTGAAAATTTGCACAAATGTTCTTCACCCCCTAACACATCCACCATTCAAAAAACCCAAAAAAACTTCACCGGAAGTCACCCCAAAAAAATAAAAACAAAAAATTATGGACGTCCAGGGAATCCGGTCATTTCAAACATACAATGCGTTATCTACGAAAGTAATTAGAATAAAATTATGAAAAAAATACAGGATACCAAAAACATATTGGCGAAGACATTGGTGCAGGTGTCATTGGCCAAAATGTTTTTGTTTTGATTGTATGCATTTTTGAAACTGCATTTATTTTGCACTCATTTTGACCGCACTTATTTTGTATTTTAATCGTTTGAGAAAAATTTCTCGCAATGACCTATTATTTTTTTGGGTGGAAAATGAAGAGTATATATCCATGAAGTTTTGTGAATTTTTTCAGATTTATTGGACGCAATCTAATTAGTGAAATGGTATTTTTAGTTTAGTTTCCGCGGAACGTTTTTCCTCTCGCGCTGCTCCCGACCTGACTATACACATTTACACTATTGCGCGTTAGGATTGGTAGGTTCGAGGTACAATACAAATTACATTATAATTAGGGCTGTGCGAGTTTGATATTTTAAGGTCGAGTCGAGTTCGAGTCGAGTCAGTGAGATGAATCGAGTTTTTCAAGTCGAGTTCGAGTCATGTTCAGCAAATGTTCACCTATGTACTATTAGGTCATAAAATTATTATTCGACCATCATCACAAAATGAATAGAAATATTTACATTAAATGAATCATACATCATCTATACATTGTAGGGCTGCTAATTCATGTAATTTCTTATTATAAGATAAGATGTGTATAGGTAAATAATTTTGATTCTCATACTACTGGGGTTTGAAGTGCTACTACTAGAAATTTGTAGCTTGGAATGACAAGTAAAGATCTAAGCTTTAACAGCTACTGTATTTTGGGGGAAAAAATCCATGCAATCTGCAACTAGAAATAGGTACTACTAGGTACTAGGCACTAAAGTTCATTCACGATTAGAATAGCAACCCGTAATGGCGGCGTGTACTACCGTAGTCAAGTGAACGTATACCTAAACATGTAAATATCAATATAATAATCAAAAAATGTGTATAATACGGCTGTAGATAAAAATAAATCAATTTTATTGAATTTTTATAATATTTACTACTATTAAAAATTGTGTATTTGACATAATTAATACAATTTCAATAATACAAAGAAGAAAGTCTTGCCATTGACATGGCAGTGTTCAAGTGACTGACCAATGAACGACGTGATCGACTAAAACGTTAGTAATATTCTTATTGTGAACGAACTTTACATAGAATGTAAAGGCCAAAGACCCTAGAACTTCCATAGGCCAAAATTCTGGGTTTTTGCATTCCTAGAAGTATTGTCAGAAGCACTTAGACGAGTTATGTCACTTATCAGCAGGAATATCATATTTCCCAAATCTCAACAATTTCATCCAACAATGCTTCATTATTATTTCATTGTGTGACATTTTAACAGAAATTCATGTGTTCTTGTGAGTTGAGGAGTGGATTATTGATGGAAGAAGTAGGTAGGGGTCTGTTAAGGATGTTGGCAGGATAAATGTTGTCTTAAAAAAAAAAAAAAAAAATTTTTTTTTTTTTTTTTGAAAACTCGAAAAAGTCGAGTTTAACCCTTTTTGACTCGATTCACCCCCCAAACTCAACTCGAACTCGAAATTTCGAGTACTCGCACACCCCTAATTATAATTGATAACTTTTACTCTGGTGTAGTATACAATCTGTAACATTATGTTCGCAAACATCTCACACTGTAAACAACAAACTTCGTGTTTCGTTTTCAATTATTTTTAGAATTGTAAAATAAGAAACTATTATGTATGAAATGTGAGATGTGAGCTCATATAGCGCGGCGTAAATAATTTTATGATTCGTTTAAGAGGTTTTCGAGGCAATGACACTCATTTATTATTGTATTACGATACCGGTATGTGTTGCTGATGTTGATATTGTCAATTGTGTAATCTAATTTTTTTTCTCGACTGCAGGGGAGGGCAGTTTCGCACTTAGTACAACTATGGGGCCAACTTTTCACTTTCTTTTTTCACAATTACACTCAACAACTAACTATGAAATATTCAGTTAGCGTATAGCACTCGCACTTGACTACAGTTGTTACTTATTTCCACAGTCCGATTTCTTCTGTTCTCTTTACTCTCTAAAAACCCACCAGTTTCTCACAATTCTTAAAAATTTTATAAAACTATTTATGATTGGTTGACACATGCCAATGGTATGAGCTCTTTCAGAATCAGGTGCAGTGTTTGGGTGCAAGTTAACTTGAAACCACCCTCAAATATTAAGATTTTTACTTTCCACCCTCACTCTTGACCTTTGACATTGACCAGATGGTCTACCCGATCTGACCCCCAAGAAATACACTAAATTTTATAGGTTTAGAACTAACAAGCACGGAATCTTATTTCTTTGACTCTTCATTGCCGCAGGACATGGCTTTTAAACTTCACTTTTACTTCAAAAGACCAAAACTGAAGTTAAACACGTGTAGTGATTAAAATTGACAAGTTGATAAATTTGGAAATGACATTAAATATCAAGATCCCACTGTCCTGCGGTATGTTGTGTTCAGGATGATGCATTCAGTTCAGAACATTCCTGGAGGAATGATGTGCATTTCCTTTTGCTCAGTTTTCAAAGTGCAGTGAAAATGTTTTGCGTATAGTGTATAAAGCTATAGTGTATTATGCTATAGTGCATATAGTGTATAGCTATTTGCGTATAATCTGTTACCTACCATCTAACAATTCTATATATTATTATATTTAATACTAAATGTGGGGGTGAGAATCACAGTCACATTTTTGAACAATAATGGGTAAAAGCTGTTCACTCATACGTGACTGATTGAATCTTTTCTCAAGAGAAAGAAGATAGTAATGTCACACATCTGAATAAACCATCAACATCATCAGATAACTCAGAAGATTTTTGTATTTTGTATTATGTATTATGTAATTATGTATGTATACATACATACATACATAATTACACAGTAAGTGACAAAAACCTACTATGAACAGATCACGTTTTTACTTTCGAGTAAACTCGTATGAATGAAGTAAAGTAATTGTGATGCAACTGTTTATTATAAAGGCTGTATCGTTAAATTTATTATGACAGACTATAAAATGTGTTGAGTGGTTATGGCAAAGATATTATTAAAACTCGGTTATGGCTTCGAACCTTCCAAACCTAATGCGTATTGCGTACTACTAGCGTAGTGTGTTGCCAGGTCCGGCGCAGCGGGACAAGAAAAAACTTCCGCGAAAACCAAGCTAAAAACTAAAAATACCATTTCACTAATAAGATCGCGTCCAATAAATCTGAAAAAATTCACAAAACTTCATGGATATATACACTTTATTTTCGACCCAAAAAAATAATAGGTCATCGCGAGAAATTTTTCTCAAACGATTAAAATACAAAATAAGTGCGGTCAAAATGAGTGCAAAATAAATGCAGTTTCAAAAATGCATACAATCAAAACAAAAACATTTTGGCCAATGACACCTGCACCAATGTCTTCGCCAATATGTTTTTGGTCGCCTGTATTTTTTTCATAATTTTATTCCAATTACTTTCGTAGATAACGCATTGTATGTTTGAAATGACCGGATTCCCTGGACGTCCATAATTTTTTGTTTTTATTTTTTTGGGGTGACTTCCGGTGAAGTTTTTTTGGGTTTTTTTGAATGGTGGATGTGTTAGGGGGTGAAGAACATTTGTGCAAATTTTCAGCTTATTATAAGACCGATGTGACAAACTTCTTTATTTGACGAGATAGAGGTTTGTTACTGCTCATCTATGATAACTGTGCTTACAACTACAAATGTCTTTCAACTATACTCTTAAAAAAAAAAAAAAAAAAAAAATTTTTTTTTTTTTTTGGTACCCGCGATTATTTTTTATTACCCGAGTAATTGATTACCCGGAACCGCCCGGGTACCCGCCGACATCCCTACTAGTTACCACAAATCAAAGTTGCATTAATAAGATAAGTTGCATTAAGATGAAGACGATAGTAAGTAGTGTGTAGAACAGAAAAGTATTGATTGAAACAATATGGTTCCTATTCAATTGTACATAGAATTATTTTGGTATAGGTAACATTTTGCTATCATTTGTCCAGCAGAGCATGATGTATAGTTACCGCAAATCAAAGTTGCATTTCACTGATCCATGTGCCAATGTATTAGATCAAGATGAAGATGATAGTAATGTAGTGTGCAGCAGAAAAGTATTGATTGAATGGTTCCTTTGTAAAATAAGATTTACCTGTGGGTATATTTTTTGAATTAATAATTTATATAGGATGTAGCTAATTGTTCCAAAGAATAAGAATTCATTTTGTTTCTTGGTAATTGAATTGCCAACCAGACACTGAACTCTCTAGCGTGCTTGACCTTCAGGCAGCCGACCAATCAGGGGAGCGCGTTACTGGCAGGCGGCACGCTAGGCGCTGCTGAGATATTCATTCACTTGTCTTTCCGAATTAATTGTGATCAACATATTCGCACAACTCTCTGTATGAAAACTTTATTGCATTCAACAAGTATTGAGGTTACAAATGCATTTTTATTTTTTATTTTACGTTCAGTATTTTTTGATATACGGCCTTGCACAAATATATGCAATCAGTTTTTCTGACGCTTGTTCATTGTTGCACGCTGATTTCGACCTCAGTAATAAATGTAGTGGCATTGTTGAAGTAGCCATTTCATTAATTAGCCTTTGCTGAATATTTCTGTTTTTTTTTACCCGTTTCTAGAGTACATATTGTGGATTCTGTGACTATATTTCTTTTGGGCTACCGAAATCAACCCTTAACGAGATTTAAGGGTGAAATAGTAAAAATTGAGACTGCCAACAATGTTTTTCGGATTCAGCATGTAAAAATCTATAATAATCACTTTGTTGGCAGCTTTTAACACGTCGGGCCAAAAAGTTATATTTTTTTAGTTTCTTGTCCAGTCTAGTAGAGGAAACCTTCAAACAATGAATATACAATACATCTTCATTCTTAATTCCAAGCATTTGAAACTGGACTGATTACTCACTGGTGCAATCAGCCCACTAGTACCGGGAACCGAGTTGTTATTCTTTACACTAAACCCTATAACTTGTGAATAAGTCTTCATTTGTCATGTTGACACTTGCTTATCCTGTGTGAAGGCATCTATGCCCATGGTGTTGATTTCCTCATGTGATTGTGTCTCCAGGCAGAGCTATGACGTGACGATGGATCTCACTGTGGAAGGCACCAACTTGCGCTCGAAGAACACCCTGGACCTGAAGAACCCCTACTTCCGCTACACGGGCCAGGCTGCTTCGGCGCCTCCCGGTGTCGCTTTGGCATCTCCCAGCGAGACGTACTGGCAGCGGCTAGATACGCAGGGAGTCAGACACGGTAATTATCCCAATATTTAAGATAAAGTGAAGTGCATTTTGAGACCAATTGTTTGAAACGCAGAGATACAGAAAGTTTTGAACCATTGCAGTTATCTGAAATATAAGATTGAGAACTTTGGGGATATGTGAAACTTCTTTCAAATTACAGTAAACCTTCGTTATTACGAACTCGGATGATTCGAATTTAGGGGTTTTCGAAATTCGAACTGAATTTTGGTCCCAGCCCATGCTATTTCTTGCATACAGTTGTTTTAATTCGAACTTTGCAAAAGGATTGTGTTAGAAAAAAAATGTAATCGCTTAATATCTTGCGATTTGGAGGGTAATATCTTATGAGCAAATGCCATGCGCCACGCCTACTTCCCTCTGAGCTTCCCCTTTAGCTTCTCCCTCCCACTGCATGGCTCACGCATCATTATTCACGGAACATTTTACTTTTACATCACACTTCATTGCTGTAATATAAAGTAATTATCAAACTTAAAGACACACGAAGTCAACACGAAGTTCACATTTCCTTTGTTTACAAAACCATCCAAGCAGATGGCTGGGGGACCGGGGGTGCGCCAAGTGACTGCGCAGATAACTGAAACAGCTGATTGCTTCGTAAGTTGATATGGCTGGCGTGTTTCCCATATTCAAAACTGCATGAAGTTTTTGGCATTTGGCCGCGGGTTGGCTTTTGAAGGCAAAAAATAATTTAAAAAACATTGCGTTATATTCGGATCAATACGGTAATGTGCCTACTAATTTAAAAAAAAAAATATATATATATATATATATATATATATATATATATATAATCTGCAGTGGTTTTTGTTCCATATAAACTGTATTTCTACAGTCCGAGACGCGTGATGAAGAGGTCAGAAGACCGTGGAATCCTTTCCACGTTTGACAACTGACATTCACCTTCTCGTATGGATTTTTCTCATATACGATGAGTACTTATAGGTGACTAACATGGTTTTTTCTGATGACCTCAGAGAGGGTGATGATAATTAATACCAACTGCAAATTGAAAAGATTTGCCTACTGTGGGGATCGAACCCACGTCCCTGAATTGCCGGTCCAGTGCTCTAACCACTAAGCTAAGCAGGCTATTCAATCTGCAGTGGTTTTTGTTCCATATAAACTGTATTTCTACAGTCCGAGACGCGTGATGAAGAGGTCAGAAGACCGTGGAATCCTTTCCACGTTTGACAACTGACATTCACCTTCTTGTATGGATTTTTCTCATATACGATGAGTACTTATAGGTGACTAACATGGTTTTTTCTGATGACCTCAGAGAGGGTGATGATAATTAATACCAACTGCAACTACTGCAATTAACTGCAATTAATTGCAGTTGGTATTAATTATCATCACCCTCTCTGAGGTCATCAGAAAAAACCATGTTAGTCACCTATAAGTACTCATCGTATATGAGAAAAATCCATACGAGAAGGTGAATGTCAGTTGTCAAACGTGGAAAGGATTCCACGGTCTTCTGACCTCTTCATCACGCGTCTCGGACTGTAGAAATACAGTTTATATGGAACAAAAACCACTGCAGATTGAATAGCCTGCTTAGCTTAGTGGTTAGAGCACTGGACCGGCAATTCAGGGACGTGGGTTCGATCCCCACAGTAGGCAAATCTTTTCAATTTGCAGTTGGTATTAATTATCATCACCCTCTCTGAGGTCATCAGAAAAAACCATGTTAGTCACCTATAAGTACTCATCGTATATGAGAAAAATCCATACGAGAAGGTGAATGTCAGTTGTCAAACGTGGAAAGGATTCCACGGTCTTCTGACCTCTTCATCACGCGTCTCGGACTGTAGAAATACAGTTTATATGGAACAAAAACCACTGCAGATTGAATAGCCTGCTTAGCTTAGTGGTTAGAGCACTGGACCGGCAATTCAGGGACGTGGGTTCGATCCCCACAGTAGGCAAATCTTTTCAATTTGCAGTTGGTATTAATTATATATATATATATATATATTTTGAACTTTTTTAATTAGAACTGGGATTTTTTGGGTACACTTGAATTCGAATTAACGAGGGTTTACTGTATTGATATTATTTAGGAGTAGGTACCTAAAGTTTGCATTACAAAATTAAGCTTAATATATGAAAAACTTCGAAACAAATAACAATGTATTGGTTTGTATCATGGCCTCCTTTATAATAAGTTTTGTTTCATGCCACGTTTCCGGCCTGTCCACAAACTGACAGATTGAAGTTCATGTATTGCTGAGCTCCACTTTCCACCTTAACTTGTGCACTCTTATGCTAGGGTGGAAAGTAGCCTTGACCTGTGGCAAAATATGAAACATCAATGCATTTTGTTGTTGTGGACAGGCCGGGAACGTGGAGTGAGTGAGGGAACTTATAAAGGAGACCGTGGTTTGTATTTGGACTTTCTTACAATTTTATTATAATGTTCATTTTAACTTTAAAGACAATACATATTAGATTCAAATGTGAGCTAACATGTGAAATTACATTGGTATAGGAGCTGGAGGTGGGTACTATCTTATAATCACTAGGTCCAAAAGACTTGAAAACATGCTCCTGACACTCCATTATCAGTCACCATTATCTCAATAAATGTTTAATAATTCCAACAAATGTATAATAGTTCCCTGGTTCCATCAACACAAGGGCTGCAGGACTTGTGGAAACTAACAGGCAATTCCTCCTCATGTTCCTCCTATTCATCCACTTCCATTTTTTACATGAAAAGGATGCGTGGACGATGACTATTTCCAGGGGATACCGTGGGAACGACAATAGAGCGACCGAGAGAGAGAGAGAGAGAGGTGGTTGGAGAGATCAAGGAGGATGTGAGTTGGAGTAAATTGGAGGGATAGAGAGTGAGAAACTTACGATTGCGAAAACATTAATGAAACAAAAACAACTGTTGGTCTCTTATCATTTCCGTTACAACATATCCTAATTTATGTGCTGTACAATTTGCTGTATAGGCTTGTACGGTTGTACCATAAACTTATTACCTAATGTTTTCCTAGACATTCAACTACGTACTACAGGAAATTGTCTGCGCTTGATAATCTGCCAACTAACACCCCACCATTCCTTGGGTGGTGGTAACGTTTTGTTTTGACGCTTTGTTTGGAGTGGAGTATGCCCCAAGGCTAAGCAGGGTGGTGGCGGGCAGATCATCTAGTGCAGAAAGTACGTCTATGGTCGGTGACAGGCAAAGATGAACCCTGTTTAACATGGCCAGGTATAGGCCGGCCCATGCTAGAGCGGGTTCATCTTTGCCTGTCCCCGACTGTAGGAAAACATTCATAAGTTTATGCTTGTACTCGGAATTTGATTTTTACAAATTATTAAATGAACAAAATAAATTAAACAATTTTGCAATAAACTTTCGGCAGCATATAATCAAATACAGTGGAACCTCCTTAGTATGTTTCTCCTTAATACGTTTTTCACCCTACTAGGTATGTTTGTTTTAAAGATCCCCCAACCCATAAGAACACATGATCAATTGTTTCTACAGTATGTTTTTCACAAAGGTACGTTTTTTTATTCTGGTCCCTTTAAAAACGTACTTAAGAGGTTCCACTGTAATATGTATAACATGTTATGTCCAAAATTCTTTTAATGAACGATTTAATAATTATGATTTTGTTCAACAGCGGCCAATATTGTAAATGGCATCTCAATGAACGGGCTAAGCGAAGTTCCGATTGAAGCTGTCCAACCCTCGAACTTGTTTAATAGTAAGTACTCATTCAGTATTATATCTCTTGTGATGCAAGAAGTAGCAGAGTAATGTTTTATGTTAGCTCTTGAGATTAAATAACCAAATTGTCAATTAAAACGCAGGGACACTAACGTCTCAAGTATCCATCTAAATTTTGCAAGTGTTTCAAACTAGAGTACATACCTAACTTAAGAACTATAAGAATTTATGAACTATATGGAACCATTTTGAACCCATACACCATACTCAAAAAATATCACACCAAAGTGTATGGACAGTCCTTTGCCCAACTAGTCGAATCTTCTTTCCTATTAATATGCAAACCGTATTTATTTCATAGAAGGTAATATTTGGAGTAAGTAATTCACTTGATTGTTTGTGATAATATTATTTCGAATAACCTTTGCTTTTCCTTGTAGATGTGCTGGTTAATTCACCAAACATCCACCCCGGCTCGATCAGCAGCACCGGTCGCCAACGCGTCGGCCAGGGGACGGCAACTTCAACGCAGCAAGCGCAGCTCATCGGCGGCGGCATCTCTCCTACTCTCTTCACGTCACCAGTAAGTACGCAGGACACGCTCTGTAGACTTGCTTCAACTAATTGGATGTACAAACATGTGACAGTCTCACCGACCTGACACTATGTTTAATTTATTTATTGTCATTACACATTAAGTAGTATAAAATTAAAAATTTATTTAAAGATCATTTGCAAAGACGTGTTGTGTTGATATTTATTGTGGGCTGTAATTGTTCACAGTAGTTTTTCTTAGTGAAGTACTGTATCAATGCTACACAAAGTATTTATTTAGTATGTAATGTATTATGTACCTAGGTACTTCCTACATTTGACAATTTGCCGTAATAATATTAATAGAATAATGCCAATTGCCAATAGGTCAGGAGGAGGTATTATTTGTGCTTGTGTATCCATAATTTAATTAAACTATTGCAGACTTAACTTGACATAGGTTGATCATAAATTGACAGGTAGTCTTAGTGAGTATATTTTTGAAAGGACTTAAACTATGGTCATGCCTTTTAGGTAGTAAAGTAAGTAGTATCAAAATTCAAAATAATGTTGTACTGTTAATGTGGTCCCTCTTTGGAACATTTTAGTACGAAAACAATAGGAACTTAATAAAGTAGAAGTTAATTGAACTTTCTGCTTTATGAGTATCAATTTATTAATATAATGAATAATGAATTGATTTTCCTAATTTTAATTAGCAAAAACTAATGTACACTTGGCCAAACAAAAATTTAACGTTTGATAAATCTGATAGGCTGATAAATGTAAGATCGCACCATCAGAAGTCAGTCTAAGCGATCTCATTGTCTCACTCTAGTAGGTGACCTCACATTTCAATGATAATAACAAACTTTGATTGGTTATGGGACATGACCAGCAGTCATTCAAATTTGGTCAACGTTCAATTTTTGTTTGGCCAAGTGTACCTACCTACCTACGTTCATCTTTTCTTTGTACTGTTTACTAGGGATGGGACGATTCCTCCGATTCTTAGAGAATCGAAAGAATCACGATTCTTTACTTTTTAAGCCATTTTCGCAATTCCGATTCTTAAATTTTCGCGCCAGTTTCTTGCTATATTTTCATTAGTTCCCAGACAATTTTTCAATAGTAACATCATATTTTAAATATACTTGTAGTTGTGTAAGGTAGATATTGAAAAGAAATCTCTAAATGTTATCAAATAAAATAAGAAAATATGTAATATCAAGAAAGATATTGATTACTTGTTGTTATTTATATCCTGAATGCATCTGTGCACCAGTGAGATTTTGGTCAGCTGTGACATCATGCATGTACTCTATTAAGAAGTACTAGATAGTGAAAATTTAAATTTTTAAATTATCATTTAATAGAGAATCGGAATCGCAAGAATCTTTTCAAAGAATCGGGATCGGAATCGTGAAATATTGGAATCGTCCCATCTCTACTGTTTACACTTATCTGATATTTTTAAGAGTGAATCTCTGTATTGCGGAAGGTATTGCCTTCATTGTGTATTTTATTTATAAAAACACAATATATTTACCTGCCCCCTGGGGGGTCATTCACGAAACTTATTGACAGGTTTACCGGGGGCGGTCAATGTTATTTCTTATGGCACTACGAGCTAACCCAGGCTAATCTAACCTAAACCCGCTACGTGAATGACCTCCCTGGGAATCAGTAATATGCACTATGCAGCAAGATATCTCAGCTTCTCTTTTGCACAACTCATTTAACTCTATTTTTATTCCCAGCAAACTCATCAGATTGTTTTGGGCAACACGTCTCACTATCCTGTCAACAACAGCCTCATGATCGGGGACTATGTGACGCCCGGCAGCCACGTGCTCACGGCACACAATAATTACCGACAGTAGTTTGATGGACCTGAATCTTGAACAATAGGTCATGTAATCATCATCGATGTTCTAGACTTATGATTTCGTCGACTGCACGTCCATCGTCTGAACCGGGTATTTTTAGAACAGAACAAGACTGAGTATGTTTATTTCAATAATTTTGGGACTTGTTTGGCTTGCTTGTGTGCGAAGTGTTAACCGAACACATGCTCAATATCTCGTATAATTTAATACTTGGTTCGATTAACCTAAAGACTAAGTGCAACTTCATTCTATAAGGATGATTCGGAGAATTCTGCACTGTACATAAGAAAAAATTCTCTTAAAACTGCTTTAAGTTTAAAACGAATAGTTGGCCACATCACTGCATTGTATATGACGGCTTTAACCTAATGAGTAGTATTGTCCCCATTTTATGTAGTATTTAGTATTTACATAATATTTTAGGGTTGGGCGAACCGGTTCGTTTTCGAACCAAACCTAACCGGCTAGCTAGGTTCGAAAAACAAACCTCTAAGGTTCGTTTTCGAACCTTTTTCGAACCTCCCGCCTTTTTTCCCGCCCTTTTTCATTCAAACAATGGGACCAATATCTTGTCACTATTTGTCTAATGTTGGCCTCTTGTCTTCAGTGGTGCAGTAAAATGGTAAAACCAGGGGTAAATTGAACCCCTGTAAGCCGAAATCATCATAAATCAAAGTAAACTCAAATCCTGCCACACTATAGGGTGTTCCATGTTAAAATAAATCTTGAACCGAATTTTTCATAAGACGCAATTCGAAGTGCTATTTGGTCCCAAGTAGATAAGTAGCATTGATTTCAGTTTAATAGTCGAGGTAATTTCCTTGTTGAGTAAAATTTTCGAAGTATACAAATGAAATAATGATTGTTGCGATCTAAACTGTGTTATACTTTTGGAACAGAGTGTACTTTTGGGTCCTGCAGCAGGTACCTGACCCAAATACAGCCTGACCCTTGCATGTGTAAGGGAGAAATGTTTTGTTTGTCTCTGTTGAAAGGTCTGTGAACTCGCAATTTATGTAAGAAGTAATCAGATGGCAAATGACTTGACATCATATTTTATTTTATTTTGATGATATTGTATGTTCATGGTTATTGAATAAAATATATAATAGTGGTCATTGAGAACACCATTCGCGATCTAAATGAAGGGAAGATTATCACGCATAAGTTAAAAAATAATGGTGTATATTTGAGCTTTCCAAACTTCATTGTAACCCAATGCAATATCAAAAACAGTATGACGATTGGCGAGATAATTTTTGAAGAATATTGGAACTATTTTCGCGTAAAAATGCAATTTATTTGTAGAGCATACAATCGCAGGAATACCATCTCTCAACTTGGGCAAGTATTTTCGAAATGAAATTCCAATTGGGGCGTTTAAGAGAGGAAGTAAAGTGAAAAACAACTGCTCAATTATCGTTCGGAATAAACTGAAATGTAATAAAATGTCGAGCAGTATATTTCGCGTTTTTGTTCCAATTGTATTTGGTATTATGTCAATGTCCCTGTAATTGTATATAAATAGAAATAATATTTGCGTAAACAAACACCCCATCAAATAGCTGTTTTCAAGTGTCCAGCCACTTGACTTGCAAGAGGGATAGGGGAGAATGGTGACTATGGTGCTCACGCGCTTATCTTTACTACATTATCTGGAAAACATCATTTTCTGAAAAAAAAGGTTCGGTTCGTTTAAGGTTCGAAATTTTGAACCTTTTGAAAAGGTTCGGTTCGAAAAAAAATGAGGTTCGCCCAACCCTTTAATATTTATATTTATGTACCAATTGTTAGTACTAGAGCTACTATTTTAGTTAATTATTGTAGATGTCAAATATATCTTGGTGAAGAATTTTTCACTTTTGCCTGTATAGAAGTTGATTCTTTTGGTTAAATTTATAAGCAATACACATACATAGTCTTCATTCATAATATGTAGAGAACAGCATACATAGTTTTAAGTCCTGATATTTCTTATATTTGTTATTGGCAGACATCTGCAGTATCACAATCTACTTTGTATTTATAGTCATCGAAAAACGCCAGTACCTGTGGAAATGAACATCCCGCCGTGACTTAAGTCACATTTTATGTAGTGGCTTAAATATTTTCCTTTTTTTAAAGGAATTAATGGATTATTTTAACCTGCAATAAACTTATAAATCTCCTTAAACATCACAATAACACTGTTTTGATGGTCAATTCGTTTCAAAGTTAGAGCAGATTTATTATGCATCTCAATCAAAGCTCTAACGATTCTCTAGAACTAAGATCAAATGAACAAATGACTTTTGATGTAGGAATAATCGAATTCTGTGCATGAAACCAAGCAAATAAGCTTAGGACAATGGACAATATCTGATAGTGAAGTTACTACCAGTCTCAAGTTACTGGACATTGATATTTTTTATGTGTAAACCGAAGCATATGATTATGCAATCTTCCAATGCTTACAAGAATTCCACTATAAGCATCAACTTTATGCCTCCAGTCACCTGAAATCAAACGTTTAAGGCAGGCCCTTTCGTTGAAATGTCCACATTACAAAAGGCATAATGATGTATGTTTGCTGACGATAATTTTATTTATCATGAGATTCATTTTATCTTATTATGTATACATGCTAGACAACTACTGTAGTACTCATAATTCTGCCTATTGCGAATTGTATTTTGTAATAACTACGTTTTAAGGTATTCTCAAGTTGCAGTAGTTGTAGTGGTCTGATGCCTGTGTGTGTACTACATATTGTATAATTTCAGTCAATCAATTACATTGTATTGTATTTGTTCTAATTTATACACTAGTATAGTTTTCGAGGTTTTTGTAGGAGAGGAGTTTAAATGACTACTCTTCAGTGATATTATGTGTAATCCGAGACGGATCGTAGTCGACCGCGAGCATAACATGACTCCTCTGCATGTAACAAAAAGAGCAATAAGAGCAGAGATTATTTTATCAATCAACATTAGTTACACCAGTGACTAACCAAGTTTTTTTGTACCTACCATAATTGATGAACACTCCTTTAAGCTAAGCAATGGTAAGTTAGGTAGTTTGAAGAGACACTTACCTGAGTGTTAAAAAGTTCTCTGGTGCATTTTTCCAAGAAAAATATAAAATTAATGTGACGCCATCACATATTACTTCTTTCTAACATCATCATAGAAATTGGAGTAGTCAACTTATTGTGCTTGTTTTGTCTGTGTGACTTTAGCCTACAAAATGCTGGCTGGGCTTTGTAAATTATAGTCCAGCTTTTTTCACATCATTTAATTTTGTATTGTAATGTTTTGTCTTGGTTGCTCAATCAACAGTATCGAGAGGATAAAGTTATTCTGTGACACTAGGAGTTGAATAATCATCAATTGTTGCAGCTCTGATTTCAGAGCTAGACATTAACATAATGTCCTTGTAACTATGTTACAAATAAACTTATGTACTACTACCTATCCAACTTGTTTCTTCCATTTTATAACCGATTGTATCTAACTCTTCCTTACTCCTGATCTTGATAATAATGAAGGCTACTGAGAAAATCTGGAGTAAAATAATTTAAATCGGAAAATTGATGCACATGGCCTATATGTAATGTCCTGAACAATGTATGAAAATTGTTCTCGTCTTTCTCCGACCGGTTTCATTGACTTTGCTGATAGGTAAGTAAAGTATGCATTGTGAGTTGTGACATCTATAAATGCCTACAAAATGGAGTAAGTACCAATTACTGTTAGGGATAAAAGGGTGTAAAGTAAATCAATTCATAATGAAGAGATTTTTCAATTTGTACATGTATACCTGCGGTCAAATAAGTTGCTTGCAAAATTTGTCCTTTCACAAAACTTGACTAGACATACGAAAACAGAGGTAAACGCATATTTCGAGTATATGGGGTTCGAGGGTTTGATGGTAAGAACCAACCAATCACCTCATACCTAATAATTATTTCTTCGTTCAACAAGTACTGACAGTACCTAATTCGAGCTCCAACTTAATCGTTTACCGTCAATTGTTCTGTCCGAGGGTGTACATAAACCAGAACTGATGAGCATTAACTCTTCAAGAATGGCTTATGGAATAATCATCAGTGGCGGCCGGTCAATAGGGGCACATGGGGCACTGCCCCTCCAAGAAATCACCCTCAAAAAATCATATTTGAAGCATTTAAACATTTCTATCGCTAAATACTGAATAAATCATATAAATATATGTGATTATTTGCCTATGATTTATTTAGTATTTATAGCGGGGACATCCACCTATTTTCTTATGCGAGTTGATTTCTGACGGCCCTATATTTGCATCGAGGGCAGCTTTACTGGTGCCCATGGATAGTCTAGATGCTAGTAGTTATAG
The DNA here is from genome assembly GCA_934045905.1 of Leuctra nigra. Taxonomy (NCBI): domain Eukaryota; kingdom Metazoa; phylum Arthropoda; class Insecta; order Plecoptera; family Leuctridae; genus Leuctra; species Leuctra nigra. The sequence goes on from OW203763.1 coordinate 38,253,508, forward strand.
ATACCGGGATTATATAGTCTTTTCCACGCGACTTGACTGAAACGCTCGGGCACTGCCCTAACGTACGTAGATCAGCTACCAGTCCGCCCCATGATTTTAGCTCGAGTAATAGCCTCCGGCCGACGACGGCTGATGTGACGAACACTTGCATCATAACACCATGAGTTTCACGATTGGTTTTAAATGCTTTTCAAGACAATATATCGCCTACACTAGACCGAAATGAAATAAAAACAGCCACATTCAGTAGCCCAGAGCCCGTGGTGAGTGAAGTTCGTTTGTGTTTGAGCTTTCATAGTACCTGTGTATATTTTATTGTAAAGTGAAGTTTTTTTAAAACATTGTAGTCAAAGTGTAATGATATGAATAACCAGACATGGGCAAAATACTCTGTTTCAATGTATTTGGAATACAAGATACTGATACTTTTAATTTGGGTATCTAAAATACAAGATACAAGATACATTTTAGAGATGTATTTAAAATACAAGATACAAGATAGTATCTTTAGATACTTCAAAAAAGATACATTTAAAGATCCTTTTTTTATTCTCATACATAGGGATGGCACCCGGTAAAATTTACCGGTAAATTAAGGTAAATTTACCAATTATTAATTTACCGGTAAAAAAAATTGTAAATTTTGTTTTTATAATCCTTTTGAATGTATGAATGGAGATATCACAATTTAAGTAATAACTAGAAGTAAACTTCAGTGTGACAACATTAGTAGTTAGGCATAATTTAAGTTGATTTTTAGTTGTCCTCTATCATTCAGAATGGCAATTCCTACGATTACTTCCAATGTCGGATCTTTGTTCTGGTTTGCTTGTTTAGCAGACACAGCATAGCGATTGAAACTTGATCAAATTGGATGGTCGACAATTCCTCTTATGGGAGAAAAGAACATGTATAGCATACTAGATTGGTCGAATCAATGCTATTCTGCCGTAAGTTATTTCGATCAGCTATCAAATCATCCCTTATCAAAATGCAGTAATGTCAATATTAACAATTAACATTGATTAGATGTATTGTTATTGTCCTGACCACTGACTGACTGGTAATCTTTGTAAATAAGTCAAATAATAAGGTAGGGTAATTTTTGTATTGGGTATAGTCATATTTTGGTATCCGCCATCGTTTTTCAAAATTTACCGCTGACCGGTAAATTTACCGATTTTTTCAGAACCGTTAAAAGTGCCATCCCTACTCATACATATCATCCAACAGTAAAAAATGTAGGGACTTCATTCTAAATTAAATTTTAATTTGTTCTATTTGTAAGGCAACATACTTAACATTTTCTTGATCGATTCAATACGGCAACGTGTATTATTTGATGCTTGTTTGAAATCAAGCAAGAGATCAAGCTATCTGTGAAATTCTAGGCGCATAAAAATGTATCTTGTATTTTAAATCTTCAAAAAAGATACAAAATACTTTAGAAATGGGTATTTAAAATACAAGATACAGATACATTTGGCTCATGTATTTAAAATACTAGATACAAGATACAAATGTATCTAAGATACGTATCTTAAGATACAAGTATCTAGATACTGCCCATGTCTGTGAATAACACGGATTCATTAATTTTATTCTTAGAGAAGTCATTGCCAAAGCAAAACCTTGTTCGTGAACAATGTAAAATATTGGGACCAAATCAACCAAATATTACAATAAGCCAAGCTTGCACAGTAAAAGGACGAATTATTCACATAAAATTTCATACCGAATCTCCATTGACAAATAAATTGTCGCAAATATGGATTCATTCATAGACAAATTCGTGGCCATGAAAGACCGACGAATGGACTTCATTTACAAATAAAGGTAAGAGTGTCTTGTAAGCAACTTTATATTATAGATTGTTGGTTGTGCCCCCTACAATTTTAGGTCACGAGCCGCCACTGCAATAAGCCAAGCTTGCACAGTAAAAGGACGAATTATTCACATAAAATTTCATACCGAATCTCCATTGACAAATAAATTGTCGCAAATATGGATTCATTCATAGACAAATTCGTGGCCATGAAAGACCGACGAATGGACTTCATTTACAAATAAAGGTAAGAGTGTCTTGTAAGCAACTTTATATTATTGATTGTTGGTTGTGCCCCCCTACAATTTTAGGTCACAAGCCGCCACTGATAATCATTATTCTGCCATAGACTGCAAAATAAATCATTTCATGGTGAACTTTTATATTTTGCGAGACACCCCTGTTCAGTACGGTTCAGAATATTATTCAAAATGTTTGAATTATTATTATTATCGTTAGTAGTATACCTACATTTTATTGAAGCAAACACACACAAAATATTCAAATATTAAGAAGTGCATTTATCTCATTTTTTATTAAGCATTAATTTAAGAGTCTACGATACTTGATGAAATCCATGTTTTATGAAGCACAAAAAGGCGGCCCCTCCTTTTTTCTAAACGGCTTTACCGATTGCCTTCAAATTTTCACAGGTTATAGATAAAGAGCAGGGACCCGAACCGGAACCTTTATAATTTCGGAACCGGAACCTTTATACTTTTTTCCCAAAGAACCGGAACCCGAACCTTTATAATCAATTAGGTTCTTAAAGGTTCTTTAAGGTTCCTTCTTTTAATAAAAAATCATGTATATCACTTGGATATAATATTATTCACAAAGTTGTATAAAGTTTATTTTTTTAAAAAATTTCAAAAATTTATTTTTTGTAGAAATTTTTAATTCTTGATAAGAAATAATAATTCTTCATTATGCAAACGTTGCTCGAGTTTTCAATTTTTGAATCTGACTACTGTGATGAGAACTGCATTGCCGACAATTTGAATAATATGATAGCTCAGGAAAAATGAATGTTTACGTTGTCTTATGGAGAAAATTGCAGCCACAATACTGTCTCCTTCCTCTGATATTTACTATGCGCACCATCCTGTGAATTTTATACAGACACTGCCTACACCTGTGCTTGCATTCATAGGAAAATCCAAATCCATTAATTCCATTAAATTTGACATTGGTAATACTGAAGCTTTATAATTACCTAGTTTAATTTAAATTTTTAGAACCGGAACCCGGAACCTTTACGCAGGAACCGGAACCGAACCTTTAAGAATATTTGTTTCAGAACCGGAACCGGAACCCGAACCTTTATAAAATAAAATTGTGGAACCGGAACCGGAACCCGAACCTTTATTCATAAAGGTTCGGGTCCCTGATAAAGAGTAGATCTGTGTCTCTAGTGGCCCCAAAGTTTTATTTTTTGTTTAGTTATTTCAGGGCAGAGGTGCCAAAAAGACTCATATATTGCCCATGTTCGCACTTCCTCAAAACGAGAAAAAACATTTTTTATTATTTTTTTTGATCACTAGAGACACAGATTTACTCTTTATCTCTATGCTGTTAAAATTTGAAAACAATTGGTCAAGCCGTTAAGAATAAAGTAGGGGCCGCCTTTTTATGGTTTTTTGTTATTTTCTATATATGAATTAAAATAACTTACTTCACAGCAGTATATGCAACATGCAACACACAATTAAATGTCACAAATGTCACGTACAACCCAGAGCTAATACATTTTCATGCATTTTTAGGATTTTTTTACATCGGAATCGAAATTTTTTGTGAGTCCTGTCGACTCTTAATAACTATTTATAGTATTCTATAAATAGAATATTCTATAAAATGCCGCATTCACAAAAAGTGCGGAAAGCGTTTTCCGTTTTTTCCCTAAACCAATCGCAAGTCCAGAAACCGCTTGAGCCGAAAAACAAGTACGTTCCAACTAAGCTGGTTGGTTGTTCCATGTTGGACCATAATTGGTTAAATCTGATTTTTATTCTATAATTTTCAAAACTCAATTGTGATAGGCTGAAATCTTCAAGAATTTTTAAAACCACTAAAATCGTGCAGACGTGTTTTGGACCTCTTAGAGAGTGGATGTTTACTTGTTATTGACGATATTAGATTTAATACTGTGCACGTGGAGTCAATTTTTTACCTGTAAGTAGTAAAGTAGAAATTAATATTGGAAAACTTTATACTTTTTAGACCAAAAAACATTTTTTTATTAATAAAAAGGTACCTAAGTTAAAGTTGTGATGTCAACACGTCGGTAAAGTAGGTTCCTGTATTTTACGTCCCACCGCTTTGGTTCCAGAATGTTCGAAACTTGAGAAAGCACTCCCTATTGGAATTGTATGGTGCTTTGTTTCATGTGCCTGCTTTATAGTCCATCGCCCAGGTGGCCGGAGCTCCCACCCCCTGCGGACGTATGGAGACAATACTTTTTCGAAAGATCGTTAAATTTGTAGTAGAATTTCACTTGTCTGCACTTTGGCACCTCGTGGGTGCGGTCAGGGGGGGGGGGGGCAAAAAGTCAAAATTATACAATATTCCAACTAGAATATCTTTTGATGCAAGCCCACGATTTAAAATCAGGTATAAATCCAAAATCAACAATAAAAAATCTCAAAAAAATTTAGGGTGCATTTTTTTGTGTGACCTTGAACAGCAAAAGTAGCAAAATTTTGTGAAATTTTGGAAACGGAGTAACTCACGAACGATTAAATATTTTTCAACACTCTTTGCAGGAATTTACTTCTATGATAAATGTCTACAAATTTTATTTCCCATTATTTTCTGTGTGACCTTGAACTAAGATGTTGATGTTAAGTGGACAAAAACTCCTTCGACCAGGCGGAGTTTCGAAAACTATTATTTTTTTGATTGAGCATTATAATTTCAGTAAGTCGTAACTAGTTGCAACTTTTGCGGTTGGTTGGGGTAGCTTTGGGGCGGTTTTAGGTGTAATTTTGGATTTATTTTAAAAAATTAAAAATTTGTCAATAGATGACCAAATATTACTTAATACGATTTTTTTTCAATCATTTTGAGATATCTTTCATGTATTAACACTACTTTTCAAAAATATTTAAAAATTAAATCCCATTTACGAATATCAAATCAGAGATATAAAATGTATTATCGTATTGTCACAATTATTTGTACAACGTCTAAAAAATTCCCCAAATTCCCACAAAATCCCTGCGCCACAGTGCAGACAAGTAAATTTTCACTTAAAATATGACCCTCTATCAAAAAAATATGGTCTCTGAAATCCCCATGGGGTGGTGGTGATTCCGCCCAACATAGTTAAGAAACCCCCAAAAGTGGAACTAATCGAAATTTTGGTTTCGGGGGCATGCATAATAATTTATACTCTTAATGACTACCCCTCATGAATGTGATCAATAAACTCACAATATTTTCTTCTGATCACATATGTAAAAAATATTTTTGAAAATGTAAAACAAAATTTACTTTTTGGCCTTTTGGGAGCTATGTAAGTACTGATTAGGGCCTTAAACCATCTCATATTATCTTCCAAGGATACCTACTATTGGTTGATTTTGTTGTTTTTTTAATTCTCAAAGCATTTTAATTTTTTTAGAAAAAGTCAAAATTTTGACTTGACGGTAGAAGGGGATTTAAAAAAAATACTATGCAGTGTAGTTTTGTATCCCATTTATAAATATGTGTTCAGAGACTCTATCTCTTACCGTCTTGGCACAATTAATTGATTAAATACTACTCAAAAAAGTTCATAATGCCACTTTAATCCCACCCCCCTGCACACCACACCTACCAGGGGTCAAAGTGCAGACAAGTGAATTTGCACTTCAAATATGACCCTCTATAAAAAAAATATGGTCACAGCAAGTCCGCAGGGGGGGGAGCTCCCACCCCTATCAGGCGATGGACTATTAAACATCAATAATAAGTTTATTGTCTGTACCGTTTCTTTTACTTTTATGATTTTATGATTTAGATTTATTTTTACAAAGACTTCAGCGCAATTTACTATTGTACCTAGGTCTACCTATTCCAATAAAAGTTGTAAAAAATCATCCTCATTATTCATCGATACGTGTTAGCAATCCCAGCAATCCCATGCACAATATATCATGTGTGCTTCGAATGATTGCGTCAAGGCCGGCTGTGCATTAAAGGACGTCACGCTAAAAATGGGATATTTTGACCCCCCCCCCCCCCCCCCCCCCCCCTAAAAGGACGTCACAAATCTTATTTTTTACTGTAAAATGTATCAGAATGTACCTATTGTTTTTAGCGAAATTTCCGGTCCCGACAATCAACTGAAATTTTAAATGTTTGAAAATATCTATATCAAAACGTGACGTCCTACTGCCTCCAGTACCCCCCCCCCCCCCCCTGTCAAACTGTGTCCCATACTGGTGCACCCCCCCCCCCCCTCTCACCCTGAAGCGTGACGTCCTTTATGCACTGCTCCCAAGTTCTCATATACTTCATATGTAGGTACATACTGTAGGTGCCAATCATTTCATGCATTTCCCTAGGTACTTGCATGGAATTCTTAGTTAGATTACTGCAAAGAGGCAAGAAATGTTTGATTGTAGCAGTTTGGTTTGGCAATTTGTATTTACTATCCATTGGACATGTAGATGTATGATACAGGTATGCACTATGCGCATCATTGCTTGCGGAGGAAAAACAGTAAACTGCTGATGCTGAAGATGCTATTGAAACTTGAAAGCTGTGTGACTTCATGGATGGTGGATTGAATGTATTTCAAAACCTTCCAAATATTCATCTGCTTTCATTGAGAAAGAAATATAGTTTCACAGCAAATTAATTTTACTTCTTTACAATCAATCAATCAATTATCTAACCATGATCTAACATTATTGAAATATTTAAATAGGTATCCCGCTTCCCGCCATATTTGCAAGTGATGCTAACTTGAGCCGCATGGTTCGAGATTAAAAATAGCCTTTAAAATATATTTTTATTATATTACAAAATATGGTTAATTGATTATGATTACTAAAATTAAAATAGCTTTGTACATTAGATAAAACTACCTACTTTTAATATTATATTATACATTTAGTATTTACTAATGGAGGGGTATGGAAACCCCTCCATCAAACTAAAATAATAACGACGAATTTCATTGGTTCCGGCAACTCAAACTCCAAAATTCCAACCAATCAGTGAAGCGCCTTCAGAATTCTAGCCATAATGCAGTTCGGCTTCCGGCTTCTTCTTTCGGTATCAAGTGAAGAGTGAAGACGCATTTTCATGTTAATAAGATAAAAATTTGAAGTGGAAAAAGATTAAAAACAATGTCGGAATCCACCACCGACGAAGAAGATCCACCATTGAATCTAGACGTACATCAAGTAAGTGAATTACTAGACAAATTAGAAGTAAAAACTGATTTTTAGTTGGGCCAACTCCGCGTCCCCTTTCAATGGTAAATTCCTAGTAGGTAGGTCCTACTTAGGTAGGTAGGTACCTAGATAGTAGGACCTATAGGTAGGTAGGTACCTTATACTAGGTACCTACATAGAAGCTTGGGGCAGGCTTTATGATATGATTGAGAGATAGGTAGTAGCAAAATGTTGTGACGATGAAATACATATTGGATTCACATCAAGCAAATTGCTCTTTTCCAGTGCCGAAATTTTATTAGGTTCCCTCGGCCATTCAAGAGAACAAAATGCCCGCCTCTTGGCGGGAAATTTTCTTCCAATCTCCAATTCAAATGTTGAGTTTATGAAAAATAGGTTTTATGACATAAGTTTCATATTTTACGTAGGTATATTCTATAATTATTTATTTTTAAATTAGGTGCGGGTGGTTTAGGTACCTAATATAGTAATTACTAATTAATAATATTTTCTAAAAAAAACAAACAAAAAAACGATAAAAAAGTAGGTAGGTAGGTAGGTAGGTAGGTATGTACCTATACCTACTATATAATTACTAATTCATAATATTTTCTAAAAAAACAAACAAAAAAACGATAAAAAAGTAGGTAGGTAGGTAGGTAGGTAGGTATACCTAGGTAGGTACCTAACCCAGAGAGAAATTCAAATTTTATTGACTGCTGTCCACAATACAATACATGGTTGACCATTGAGATCCAGCTTACTTATCAATATAAAATACATTAAAATTAATAACTAATGAAATATTTATGAATGAAGTGCATTGGTTTTAAAATAAAAATATTTGATATTTACAATTACTTTCTACCTAGATACAATACTAAAAACTATTATTATTTAAAGGTGATTACTGATTATGAAGAATGCAAATAAAAGATTTTAAAACAGATGGAACAATTAAATCTAACAATGATAATGAAATGCCTATGCGCTTGAGGAAGTCTTCGATATTCGATATTCAATATTTTTTTGATATTTTACTTTCATATTTTTTATTTATTAATATTTTTTATTTTTAAACATTTTACAACCTGTAAGTATTACTTTTCGATATTTTACTTTCATATTTTTTATTTATTAATATTTTCTTTATTTTTAAACATTTTACATAGGTACTAGGTAAAAAGAGAGAATGTTCTCTTTTATGATTGAATTACTATAGAAGGCTTTACCCACCTACTTATATTTGTAACAAATAATTTTTTTTTTTTTGAATGGGGCTTAACGTCGCACTGTTCTGTAGCGATAGCGAGGCTAATGGCGACGGATGAATGATTTTGATGATTGGGAGATGATGGTGAAAAGTAGGCAAGGATGGAAGGTGGGAAGGAGGTGGTCATGGCCTATTAGTAGGTAACCTTCCCAACAATATTTATATATATTGATATATTGATTTCCCATCAATATTGATTGATTTCCCATAACTTCATATTCATACACTCGGCCAAACATAAATTGATCGTTGATCAAATTTGATTGACTGATAAATGTTAGATTGCACCATCTTAGTCAGTCTAAGCAATCTCCTTTTCTCACCCTAGTAGGTGACCCCAGATTTCAACGATAATAACAAGCTTTGATTGGTATGGGACATGACCAGCAGTCATTCAAATTTCATCAACGATCAACTAATGTTTGGCCGAGTGTACATAATATTCTTTCCACATGCTAATCTTAAGATTACTTTCCATACACCTGCACACTGATACTTGTATCATATGGTATTATATTTGTTAAAATGCTACATCTTTAATGTAATAACAAATTTGGAAATAAAAAGTACTACTACTAGAGGGACTGACTGAGGGAATACCACGAAAAAACCCCAGCCAAGAAGGACGGACGCGGGAATCGAACCTGGGCCTCTGAAATACAAGTTCAGAGCATTACCATGTAACCATTAAGAAGAACATCTCGTACAAGACTGATCACATCCGCCAGTGCAACATCAAGGTCAGCTGGTGATCGAGAAGATCATCTCGTACAAGACTCATCACATCAGCCAGTGCAACATCAAGGTCAGCTGGTGATCGAGAAGATCTTCTTGTACAAGACTCATCACATCGGCCAGTGCAACATCAAGGTCAGCTGGTGATCGAGCAGATCATCTCCTTCAAGACTGATCACATCGGCCAGTGCAACATCAAGGTCAGCTGGTGATCGAGCAGAACATCTCTTACAAGACTGATCACATCGGCCAGTGCAACATCAAGGTCAGCTGGGTATCAAGAAGATCATTTCGTACAAGACTCATTACATCGGCCAGTGCAACATCAAGGTCAGCTGGTGATCGAGAAGATCATCTCCTTCAAGACTCCATCACATCGGCCAGTGCAACATCAAGGTCAGCTGGGTATCGAGAAGATCATCTCCTTCAAGACTCATCACATCGGCCAGTGCAACATCAAGGTCAGCTGGTGATCGAGAAGATCATCTCCTTCAAGACTCATCACATCGGCCAGTGCAACATCAAGGTCAGCTGGTGATCGAGCAGAACATCTCTTACAAGACTGATCACATCGGCCAGTGCAACATCAAGGTCAGCTGGGTATCGAGAAGATCATTTCGTACAAGACTCATCACATCGGCCAGTGCAACATCAAGGTCAGCTGGTGATCGAGAAGATCATCTCCTTCAAGACTCATCACATCGGCCAGTGCAACATCAAGGTCAGCTGGGTATCGAGAAGATCATCTCCTTCAAGACTCATCACATCGGCCAGTGCAACATCAAGGTCAGCTGGGATTCGAGAAGATCATCTCCTTCAAGACTCATCACATCGGCCAGTGCAACATCAAGGTCAGCTGGGATTCGAGAAGATCATCTCCTTCAAGACTCATCACATCGGCCAGTGCAACATCAAGGTCAGCTGGGATTCGAGAAGATCATCTTGTACAAGACTCATCACATCGGCCAGTGCAACATCAAGGTCAGCTGGGATTCGAGAAGATCATCTCCTTCAAGACTCATCACATCGGCCAGTGCAACATCAAGGTCAGCTGGGATTCGAGAAGATCATCTTGTACAAGACTCATCACATTGGCCAGTGCAACATCAAGGTCAGCTGGTGTTCGAGAAGATCATCTCCTACAAGACTCATCACATCGTAAAGTGCAACATCAAGGTCAGCTGGGATTCGAGAAGATCATCTTGTACAAGACTCATCACATCGGCCAGTGCAACATCAAGGTCAGCTGGTGATCAAGAAGAATCCTTGTTGCATCTTGCTACCTGCCTTTAATGAATACCTACACTCACCGAAGCCCGATAAAGATATCTTCCAACTGAACGTCGATTAACACCAAAAACTTGATTCACAAAATTATATTTTTTTAGACTCACTAGGTGTTTATGAAAGATAATTATGAATCTCTATCAAGAGACCTAGTTTTGCTGTCTGCGCTTTGTGGGGCCAACAAGAAACAGTGAACCATAACACTACGTTACAACTTTAGAAGAGTTGCATCATTTGACATGATTTGACATTCCCATACCATTATTTGTCTGTCACACACTCTCTAAGTGTACGAAATTGATCTGATCAGTTCAATGATCAGTTTCAAATATTCCCGACAGTTCTATCCAGGTAAAAGAATAAAAGAGCAAAATTAGCTTGATATTTATAAATATTGACAATAACTAGCAGCAAACTGAACTGTTAGATTTCTAAATATGAAAAATAACATAATGTTGGTAGGTTCACCCGGCTGTAAGACTAGCTTCTACCCTCCGTCCTCCCTTTCCATCATTTACATTTGTTTAGGCTCCTCCCCCTAGACCGATAACACGGGAAAAGTTGTTTGAATGTGGTACGGAGTGAACGGAGGGATAACATATTTCACCTATAGCCCACTGTACCTACTCCAGAGAAAATATGACCTGACTGAATTAAATATTAAATACCTAATATGGATCATGAAATCTTAAGGCCGGTCAAATATTTTTTTCCGCCAACGGTCGGTTTGGAGCGGTTTTAGAGGCAAATACAAAATATAAATCGATGGAGCGTTTTTGTACCCGACAAATGCTGACCACAGAGTAGAAGCAAAGTTATGACAGTAAGCGATGAAAATGTAGATAAAAGTTTCTATACATAATATCACCTCTGGCTTGCTTTTTCCATATTCATAACCGTTTGCCAAATATGTCAATTTATTTATATTTTGTATTTGACTCTAAAACCGCTCCAAACCACCTGTTGGCGGGAAAAAATATATGACCGCCCTTAAGTAGCCTGCAAATCTGTTTCATGACATTCTCGTAATTTTGAAATACTGAATTTCAAGAGGAGAAAAAGTGTAACATATGTAACATATGTAATATCAATGGTAATAAAACAATCAATCCATCATACAATAATAGTAGTAGTAGTAGTTTATTGTTTGTAGCAGAATTCAGCTAATACAATACTAGAGTAATATACAATGAAATTTGATATAATTTACGCTTAAAGAATGATAGCAAAAGAAAATCTAATACATTACGTTGGAAATACACACTCTATGTTAAGAGTAAACTAGGTACATGCATTATAAGATGCATACATACAATAAATATCAGTACAGCTTTTAAACTTAAACATTACAGTTGAATAACAGTAGTGTAGGTTTACACAATAAAAATCACATTTCAATATCAACTTACATGGTAATACATAAATGATAAATGTAGTAAATAAATAATCAGCAATTTCTGTCCCAAAACGTAGATTCATATGGAGGTGGAATAAGAGCATTTTCTTTTATTAATTTACAACATAGTCTTCTAAATAATTTGGGTTTCTCACTATTCCTTATCTCAATTGGGATCCGATTATATATTTTTATACCTTTACAAAAGATTGAATTATCTGCAGCGAAGATTTATTTCTACAACTTATAATATTATTATTCTTTCTAGTATTGTAACAATGCAGTTCTTTAGTTAGTTTGATTCTAGTGCTAAGGTACAGTGGTGAAAATCCCTTCTCAATTTTAAAAATAAACGTTAATGTATTTAATAATATTCGGTTTTTCACATTCAACCAAGCTAAAGCATTGCACATTTTAAGAATAGATGTATACCTATTGACTCCTAAGATACTCCTCATTGCCTTATTTTGTAATTTTTGAATGGAGTCAATTTCATTCTTATTCATTAAAAATAGTATAGAACTACAATAGTCTATATGAGGTGCAACAATAGCTTGGTACAGAAGTAATTTATATTTTAATTGTAGGCAGCCATTAATTCTTCTAAAAAATCCTACCTTACGAGCCATTATCTTTATTACATACTGTGCATGGTCTTTAAGATTCAAATTATTGTCAAGTATTACACCTAAGTATTTAAAGTTAGGAACAATTTCTATTGGTTCATTCTCAACATTAATATTAATATTATTCAAAAGATCCTGGTACTTTATTCTATTTCTTTTTGAACATATAATCATAGCTTTCGTTTTATTAACATTAATTTTCATTTTATTATTGCGTAACCATAATTCAACGTTTTTAATATCTGAACTTAAATTTGCCAATATATCATCTATATTAGATCCACTACAGAACATCAATCTACCACTTGTTTTCTTCTACAGAGGCTTTAGCCCATTTCTTAATGAGATCTTAAATGTTGTCTCTCCATCATTTTCTCGGGTGGCCAATAGATTATCTGCCATTCGGTCTGTAGGCATTGTCTGTTGCCAACATTGTCTGTTAATATTTTGGTTATTGTGATCGGATAACCACAGTAGGTACCGGGTTATCTTGGGGGAAATGTGTCTTCAAAACTTTTGACAACCAATGATTTCATTTGCACTGTATTTTGTTTTTGTCACTTAGGGAATGCAGACGAGCGTTAACGAAGATGATGAATTCTTCAAAAATTTATTTTATGAGGATCATCAGCATCAATACCGAGGAATTGGTGTGGGGCGACGCAGTTCGTCGGTGGATCCTGATCCTTACAGTATCCGGGCTATTTCCAGTGAAGGGTCCAAGCCAGTTGGATCACCAACCTTCTTGCGAAAGAAGTTGTTGCTGAAAGGTATCGAGGTAAGTACACAAAACTCTCTCCCAGTCTTGAGTACAATAGGACAGGTATATAATTGAATTAAATGTATGCAGGATTTATGATGTTTAACTCATTTTATTGCTTACCCAAGCAGTTTATCTACATAAGCTCTTCATAGGTAACGTGTTTTCCCCGAAAATACCGTATTTTCAGCTACTTTTGGGACATCTGGCAACCAGGAGTGCCCCTCCTAGCAAAATACACTTCTGGCGCCTCTGACTGGAAGGATAATTTATTAAAAGTTACAGAACCAGTTGGTTGCATTTGATATTGTTATTGTTTTCTCAGGGATCCGAGCCTTGTACCAACTGCGATCAAGTGCACCCAGGCACCAGGTGTCCTCGCCCTCTACGCCAAAAGAGACACATCACTCGCACTCAGAGTGTTGGAGCCAACTGGTTGAAAGCCACTTTAATGGCTGAACGTTCAGGTGCCACTTCGACACGTTCGGATATCTCGACAGTCGAGTCGGATAATGAATCTACCCAATCTGCATGTCACTCTGCAACCAAGTCTGGGAAAACTGCGGCAAGTGCCCCTTCGGAGATGTCAGCAGCCCGTCCAAGGGTTTCTGCAAAGCGTTCTGAGGCGTCAACCATCCAATCTAGGGTGGCTACTGCTCGTTCAGAGGCCTCTACTTATAGGCCAAAGACTGCTCATTCCGTGGCATTGAGCGCAAAATCTGGAGGATCCCTTATACGTTCAGCAGCCACCTCGGCAGCTTCCCATGCAAAATCATCAACTTTGGATAAATCGAAACGTGCAGATTCCCAATCACGAAAGAATTCGATAATTTCGAAAATTCGACAGCATTTTGAACGGGAGGATTACGAGGTATGATAATCAATAATCATTATAAAGCTCAACCCATTTTCCCCCAACATCTGAAGCTGGAAAACAAAAAATTGGGTACTTCCTAGTAAGTAGTACCTACCTATATGTAAATCTTAATTTGTTTTCAGGATGACGTATTCCAGGCACATTATCGCGAACAGTATACTGCTCAGTGTTATCAGCCTCCCTTGAATGCAACGCGCATGGTATGGCCAAATGAAGTGCCGAGGTGTGCCACTCCTGAGACTTTGCCCGTTCATACATGGACTGAAGTGAGTAAAAAAACTTCTCATCCAAATAATTTGCTATCTGAAATCTAATCAAATAGCCTTATGATGTTCGTTTAGTACCTACCTTCCTATCAAATAATTTGTTGAAGTAAAATATTATGTTTCACAGGTCGTAGTGAAGCAAACTATGGATGGCTTTTTGTGGGTACAGAACACGATGAGCTCATTCGTCTTAGAGCAAATTCATGCAGTGTGCTTTCATGCCATTGATACTGGACCACCTGACTTGAAAATAGGCAATTACTGTCTCGTGGGATTTACGGGATCCTGGTAAGCAAAGCAATACATTTCATTTGCAATTTGTTAAGGATTAATATGTGGTGGAAGGTACTATAAGGCCAATCATACGAGACGTTTCTTGCCAAAAAAAGCTTACTTATACTACATGTTCGGTTCAATTTTTTTTTTTGATGTCGGCTAATGAGGACCAGAATTTTTTAGATTAGATTGACTGTCAACTTACACTTAATCAATATGTATATTATATTTACAATTTAGATTTTCATGATACTGTAACTAGATTGGTGTTTAAAAAGTATTACACTCAAGGATCAGCTGGTATAGTGCTGTATGGAATCTCACTCTTGTGGACATAGTTGAAACTTGAAATGCAATCACCAACCTCCCTAATAGGTACTAGGAAAACGCTCAGTGTAACGCGTTGATGAGCGAGCACAGAACATGTAACATCTCCAGTCTCGATAAACGACACTGCACAAGACGATTTTCTCTGTGCAACTTTCCAATCTCCATATAAATACTCTGGATGAATATCAGATCCATTGTGTCGTGACTTTCCTACATACTTTTTCCAGCTTTTGACAACCCATACTAAACTCGTAAAATGACAATAAATACTTCATTGATTGGGCTTAACATGTGTAAAATTTTAGATTATGTTGGTCTTGATCACCATGTAATATTTGAACTTATTTGGAACATTTTGATTGTCAACCAATCAGAAGATATTATTTAAACTTAAACAAATTGGAGGATTTGGCCTTCGTACTGCCAAAGATAATTAGTACTGCATCCGATTTGATATGCGATAGTTTTACTGTAAATTGTGGACTGATGGGCTGCTCTACAGGCCTTGGAGCAGAAGCATAAAGAAGGCAGGGATGAAAATGTAGTATACATTTTACAAATATTTCAAGATTGTGGAATAAAATGTCCCTAAAATGACAAAAACTTTTGAAAATAACTACAGATTAGACTGAAAATTGGCAAAAATACCTTAAATGTTGGTACCAATGACCATGCGAAGTTTTAAGTTGGTCGGTCAATCGGTCGGTTTAAATTTCAAAAATCACATGATAAATGGTTTTAAATTTTAACCAATGGGAGGATTTGGCTGAAACTTTGTATGATTGGGTATAATGTTGGTTGCAATGTTTTAGCTAAATTTCAAATTGATCGGAGCAACCAATCGAAAGATAATTTTTTTTAAACTTGAACCAATCACAGGAGCCCGTTCAAAAACGATCCCAGGGACCGCATAGATTACGTTAGCATGTGTGCAAAGTTTCAGATCGATTAAATGTGCGGTTTAGCCTGGGCTGTGCGGACAAAAAAATACAAAAAAAAACACACCGAGAAAGTGCCATAAGAGTACCGTGGTGACGCTCGCTCAACTATAAAGTTATAAACACTAATTTCACCACCACCAAATATACCTACTTCCATATATTTATACGTTTGATTTACTCTACATTTGTGGGTCTTTGAGTTGGTATTTTATACGCTTGTCAAAACAATATCTAGTAGAAGTAGGTAGTACATAAATTATAATAAAAAATATGTTGTGTTCATGTAGCGCAAAACTTAAAAGTAGGTAATACGAGTGGAGCTTTATCAGTATACTGTCTCGTTATTCTCTGAAATACATCTTGTGAACTGTGATCTCCCATTTCAGGCATAGGGCGCTAATTTTGAAGCCTGAATATCCTCCCCGCGTGAGGTACATCGATGCATGCGAAGAGTTCGAAGTACAATATCCCTACAGTCTCATCAAGATGCCAGACAACCTCTCCGTGATTCCAGCTATGGTAAGCAACTTCAGAGTCATTCTAAATTTCTATTTATTTATATTGTGTGGGGAAATGGCTTTGATATTTAAAAAAAGTTATACCGACCTTATTAACGTACTTATGTTTTTATTGTCTTAGGGTTTCGGCATCTACTGTGAGAAATTGCGTAAAAACCGATTCAAACCAGAAATTGGTTCTACTCTCTACATACAACCACTGTTTTACGTGAGTTTAATTTAAGATTCTTCACTTCTGTATTTTAGATTTTCTAAGAAACACGACATCAAAAAAGTACTGCAATTGGTGTGAAAGTAGAAATGCAAAAAGTATTAAGAGGCCAGTGTATGAATGGCATTTTATAGAGCCCGTGTCACTTGCTGGGGTAGTTAGGAAATCCCCGTAGGAAATCCCCCCGCCTGAATTCAACACTGAGTGAGAACAATCAATGTTATGACTTATTTCTAAATTACACAGGGCCAGGAAATCTTTTTGGTTGTGAATTTTGATACTTTGCAGATTTTTATATTAAATGACAAGTAGAGATTGAATGTTTTTGATTGCAGTCATGAGTAAAAAATGAAAATATGCTTTAAAAAGTTTGTGAATCGAGGATTTTAGTTAGGTAGTAGCTAATTACGTTCATGAACTGTGTTTTAGGTTGAAATGGGGTTACTGTATCATGACCAGATGCTGGTTGTGAATGTGAAGAAAGTAGCCAAGATTCCGCAAGTCCTTCGTTATGACATGTACTATCGAGTGAACTATTTGTTCAACAAAGTCAGCCCCACGACGCCATTCCAGGTGAAAACAATGATGCACGAAATAGCGAGGATTTCAATGCACACCTTCTTGAACAACGACCAGTATTTGGTCAAGCTTCCGTTTGAAGTGAATGAGGAACCGACTGAGCCAGATGAGGAAGGTGAATATTGACTACAACAAATAAAGAGACCACACTGTAGTTACTACCATTGCTGGGTTGTAGTTAGCTGTTCTAT
The DNA here is from genome assembly GCA_934045905.1 of Leuctra nigra. NCBI lineage: Eukaryota > Metazoa > Arthropoda > Insecta > Plecoptera > Leuctridae > Leuctra > Leuctra nigra. The sequence continues at coordinate 38,270,986 of OW203763.1, forward strand.
TGAACTAGGCACATAATACTTCCCCTTCACTTATAGCCTTTAAGTACATTTTTATAATACATATTTTAATAAAATCACACTCAGACAGGCTAGATTTAAATTAACACAATCATTTTGGCACATGTAGATTTGACGAGGGTATATTGCGCACATTAATTTTTACTTTATCTTTGTTGATGATGAGTGGAGGATATGGGAAGGGGTCGACCTAACGGGCCCGATCAGGGGGAGTCTGAAACTAGTGGGAAAGCCAGTTCAGAATGGGGACAGACTGGGGGGGTGGGGGGAGGCTTCGGGCTGGTGGGACCCGATTTCAGGGGGATCACCATCTCGAGGGAGTAGGCCGGTCCAAGAGGCCCACGAATTTGGGGAGGGCATGGGACTTGGTCGACCCTGGACTGCACTAGTAGTTGCCAGTTGGTACCAAAACTCATAATGTGAGGCGGCCCCTTAAGCCCCACCACCGCGACAAGGTAGCAGTCCATTGGTGAGAGGCACAGGCACAGGTAGATGTAATTTAAAGAACGGCAATGTGTATGCTATCTGCGAGTGTTGCTTAGTACTTGACAAAAGCCAGTTAGGTTTTGTACTTCCTAGAGTGTTGGTATGAGACTAGACGGCCTGGTACATAATGACATACAAGTCTGCAAAGACTAATCAACCCATGGCACATTTGACAAAAAAAATGTTCTAAAGTAATAATAATAAATATCTGTCGCCCGTTTCCAACACAATGTCAGGTCGGGGGGGTGGAATTCCACCGTCAATCTTGGGCCTTCGCTTCAGTGATGTCGGGTGGGCGGTCCTGACACATCACACTCTTCTTCTTCTTCTTCCTCCTCCGTCTTCTGGCTGATGCCTCCACCATGTGTCTCCACCTCTCCATGTCCTCCCACAATCTTCCTGCAGTCACTGTTCCCCACTCCTCACCTCTTTCCTCTACATCCCACTTCACCTGGTCCTCCCACTTCGCTCTCGGTCTACCCCTTCTGCTTTCCCGCTCTCTCGCTCTTTCAAATTCCCTCTTCGGTATCCTCTAGGAATCCATTCTTCTAAGATGACCATACCAGCGCAGTCTATCTCTTCCTATCTTATAGTTGAGGCTCTCAACACCCAGCTTTTTCCTTATATCAGTACTTCTTTGCTTCTCCAACTTCGATACTCCAGCGATGTTTCTGAGAAATTTCATCTCGGCTGCCTGGACATTTCCTGCTTCTCTGTTGGACAATGTCCTTGTTACTGCACCATAAGTTAGTATTGGTATGAAGTAGGTCTTGTAGAGTAGCATCTTGCATTTGGTTGGCATGTCCTCGTTCCGTTCCGCAGAAGCTTTCTGACTGACTGGTAGAAGCCACTGGCAAGGTGTATCCGCCTAGATATCTCTGCTCCCATCCTGGCCTCATTGGTCACTATGCTTCCTAGATATTTGAACTCCTGCTTTACTTCGAGTACTTCTCCTTGTAGTTGGATGTTAGTATTTTGGACTTTCTTATCCCTACTCATCCATCACCATGGCCTCACTCTTTTTTCTGCTTAAAGTAAATAAGCAAATTTATTTATGTACACTCGGCCAAACAAAACTTGAACGTTGACCAAATTTGAATGACTGCTGGTCATGTCCCATAACCAACCAAAGCTTTTTATTATCATTGAAATGTGAGGTCACCTCTACTAGAGTGAGACAATGAGATCGCTTAGACTGACTTCTGAAGGTGCGATCTTACTTTTGTCGGCCTATCCGATTTATTGAACGTTCAAGTTTTGTGTGGCCAAGTGTACATATATTTATTTTATTCATTTATTTAAAGTCTTTTGTGCACATATATCAGCAATACCCTTGAATATTATTAAATAATTACATCATATAAAATATAAAACACGTATTAAGACTAAAAGAGGTATAGGTAAGCATTGGAGATTATATTTCCTAAATATCACTATAACTTTTGAACCATTCAAATTATGACATAAAGTTCATTCACGATAAGAATATCACTGACGTTTTAGTCGATCACGTCGTTCATTGGTCAGTCACTTGAACACTGCCCTGTCAATGGCAAGACTTTCTTCTTTGTATTATTGAAATTGAATAAATTATGTCAAATACACAATTTTTAATAGTAGTAAATATTATAAAAATTCAATAAAATTGATTTATTTTTATCTACAGCCGTATTATACACATTTTTTGATTATTATATTGATATTTACATGTTTAGGTATACGTTCACTTGACTACGGTAGTACACGCCGCCATTACGGCTTGCTATTCTAATCGTGAATGAACTTTATATGAAAAATAATTAGCAGACAGCTAATTTTTTAGTCGATCTTAGCAATATAACTTATACTTAAAGACGATTTGTTCCCAAACTCGTAGAAAATGTGAAAAATAAAGAAATTTCAGATTTTCCAGGAGTTTGAGCACAAAATTATATTTATAATGTGGTGTTTATATTGCTTAAAATCGACAAAAAATTTAGCTATGCTAATTTTTTTACATTTTTTGTAAATTGAATGGTACAAAATCTATGAGGATATTTAGGATATCAGTAAAATTGATTCAATACAAAAAAGAATTTTTAAAATCATCTGGCCGGATAGGGATTTACGTGCGAGGGAGTGTAAATTGCTGTCTGTGAGGCAAATTCATTTTTTTATTTTACTTTAACGAATTATTTTGAACAAGAGTTCAAGATTCCGGTGCAGCATTCTTATCAGACTAGAAATAGAGATAGGTATGTTGCTCGGGGTCTGCATACAATGCCTATGGATTGCGAAATAGGAAATCTTTGATCCTAGCTTTATTTAATAAATTACCTCCTGAATTAAGAAATTTTAAAAAAATATCAGATGTTAAAACAATAATAAAAAATGGATTGAAGAAAATTTGGATTAATTATTAACTGGTTTCAATTCTGTGGAGTCAGATGCGCCTTTTTATGTTGTTTTTTTCTCTCTTTTGTGTAATTAAAATTATATATTGTTTGTGTATTTACTTAATTACTTTGAATTGTGTGTATTACTTTGAACAGTCACGAGTGTGATGATTGGAGAGTGTTTTTTATTTCTATAGTAATTTGTAATAATTGAATTTAGTAGCCCTGCCGACAAGCCATTGTTGGTTTAGCGGGGCTACGTTTAAAAATATTTAAAAAAAAAATCTCCAATGTTTACCTTTGAGTGCAGTCGACTCGTTTTCAATAAATAAGAATCTCTAGATTAAGGGTAACAGTGGGATAAGGTAGATGACCAAAATTAGGTACCTACATGGTAAAAAAGTTTAATAATGAAGTCTAGCACCTGTCTGTCCCAAAATCTTTCACTGAGTAGGTAATACGATTTTAAAAGTAACCACTTCTTTATTAACGACTTAAAATTATCTTGCGAAGAATCCCTGATGTTGACAGGAAGTTAATATAAAATCTTAGAACACCTCGGGTGGACAATCCCAGCCGGCAACAGTCGTTTGACACGAAGCCTGCTCGTCTCGTGTTGTGAATAGTGAATGATACAATAATTTGAGCGAGCAACTCCTTTTGGCTCTTTTGGCACAGACCTCTGTTTTATTTGTATTTTTTTTCAGTTACTGACGATATACAGGTCACAGTTTTTCTTCGATTGAGCTGAAACTTTGCACACATGTACGGACCATTTCTGGGCGTTGCAGACGCTAATTTTTTAAAAACCCGCTGATTGGTTCAAATTTTTACAAAATTATCTTTCGATTGGTTGGTCCCATCAATTTGAAATTTTGCCAAGCCATTAACCAACATTGTCCCAAATCTTACAAAGTTTCAGCCAAATCCTCCCATTAACTGGTTAAAAATGAACCAGAATTTTTTGAAATTTAAACTATGGTCCGTCTCATACCTAGAGACACTCATTGTTCTCACTTACAATGGACCTGTCCCTATCGTAAAAACCTAAAAGTGTCAAAACATACCTCAGCTATGGAATGCTCTCTGTATCAGCTCTGCCGCAGAGCCAATAGACCCTCAAATAGGTCCCATCAATTTGAAATTTCTTCACTCACTCAAGGTCCATTTTTTTGGAACGAATTTTTACAACCCTTAGAGAGCTAAGAGCAACAAGGTTGTAAACGATCTCGAACAAGGGATGGCAATAATATGGTCGAGGATACAATGAGAGCAAATGATTTTACGATACATTTATAAGCCGAGAACAATGAGTGTCTCTGCCTTAGGAACAAAGTATAGAATCATTTGACCGATCAGCGATCATTAAAACTTTGCATGGTCATTGGGACCAACATTTTAGGTATATTTGCCAATTTTCAGACTAATCTGTCGTTATCTTCAAAAGTAATTGTCATTTTTAAGGACATTTTGTTCTATAATCTTGAAACATTGGCAAATTTATGCCAGGAATTCAATTATTTTATCAGTGCTATCTTGATGCTTCCGTTCCAAGGCTTGTAGAGCAGAGACTTACAAACGCTTACTTATTATTAAATCGCATGCAGTACGAAGGCTCGCTCCCGAAGGCGGTACACAGACCGTTTTCTTAGTCATATTTTATAAAACACATTTTATGGCCTAAAAAGCAATGTGACATCACAAACTCCGTGCCTATCTTAATTTTAACACTCTAAAGCTGGCTTTCCATGATCCGTCATCTTCCGTCAACGTCGGACACCGTCCGACGAAAACGACCACGTGACCCGTCTCGACCAATCCCTCGCCGTCCGAGATTTTTGGGGATGGCTCTGATTGGTCGAGACGGGTCACGTGGTCGTTTTCATCGGACGGTGTCGGACGTTGACGGAAGATAACGGAGCATGGAAAGCCAGCATTAATCTCTTTATCTTACCTACGATCGGTGTCAACTAATTGTGATACCTGCTTAGCATGGCCAGGGATAGGCTGGCCCATGTTAAGCAGGTATCACGATTAGTTGACACAGACTCTACACTCTTAAATTTCAAGGGAGTCAAACCCAAAAAAATGAAGTTTCCCAAAATTTTAGCAATTACTCAACTTTTAAAAAATAATTCACTTAGGTCTGAGTACTACATGAACATTGATTGTTCTTTACCCTATGTAACAAAGTTGTGCATTATCCTTGTGGTACTTCGGAAGACCGCCTTAAGCTTCTTAATAGATCTTATAATCATTATTACTTATACTTATTTATATTATTATTATATAACTAAAACTAGTATTAATTCAAATTCCACATGCCCTAATAAAGTGTAATTGCTTAAGGGTCGCTACTTTGTGAAATACATGTAACCGCATGTACATGTACATGCTGAATAACCAAATGTAAACATGGAAAATAAACTGAAACTGAAACAAAATTCTCTTGTTTAGTTGTTGCGGAAGATTCGTCGGACGAAGACTTCACCATCAAGGAGGAAGACTCCATTGAACAACTGTACCCTGATCCATTCAGCGTGGCAATGAGGGGTGCTCCTTCCTTCATGCCTGGACCTCATCCTGAACTGGCCATCGTGAAGGGATCACGATTCATTCCTGTACGCGCAGCCACCAGCTCGTCACGGGCATTCAGAACCGGTGCTCTTCTCTCGGGTGTTTCATCTACCAGTTCAGACTTCCGAAGCTTCCAGGTGAGTGAACATGTCATCAATGAAGAGGACGAACTGCCGGAAGAAGCACTAAACACGATGCAAGACGATGATACACCAACCAACAATCAGGACGGCAATCCCCTGGAAGAAGAACCGCTTCCGATGTTGAGCGATGATAATCCTCAGGACTCTGATACTGATTCTCTATTCCTGAAGAAAGACAAAGCTGAATTGCGGGCAACTAAAGTGCCAGCTCGCAAAGTGTATGGACGAAAGGACAAGGGTTTACCAGTCAAGAAGCCTGATGATGCAGCGACTCGAGCAAGCCAGGTGGCGCTGGCAAGAAAAACATATAGTCAAAGGGAAGGAACTCCTAAATTTCAGAAGCCAGCGCATGCTTCTTCTCCTCGTGCACATGAGGATGCTAGCTCAGTTTCTGTTCGCAAAGAACGAGAATCACCAATAAAGCCAGATGATGCTTGTTTACGAGCTGGAAAATCGTCTGCTCACAAGGAAGGCACTCCCATATTCAAGACTCCGGATGTCCCTTCTCGTTCCCATGAGGACGCTACGGCACGCTACGGCACATCGGCTCGTAAGGAAAGGGACTCACCAGTCAAGAAACCAGATGAGACACGTTCTCGAGTAGCAATAGCCCGTGAGGCATATGCTGATAGGGCAGGTAAGGCCCGTCAAGGTATTAAAGCTTCAGAATGTGGACAGAAGAAAAGTGCTGAGGCTCAGTTCTTCGCTACAAGTTCCACTTGTCAGCAAAAGGAGGTCTCCCAGAAGAGCGAAGTAGAAAGTCAGCAAAGAAGCTTATCAAGCAAGGATTACTGTGGGGAGGCTTCCCTCCAGAAGAGTCGATCCAGGGAGGAGTTAACGTCTACCAAAAAAAAACTTGATTTCTACGAGGAGGCACCCTTGCAGCAAAGTCTATCCAGGGGCGAGGAACTGTCTACACTGGCTAGTCCCATCCTCGGGTCATCAAGTCAAGCACAGAGGAAAGAAAAGCGCAGGTGGGCTACCCAGTGGTTTAGTCAATCCACAGAGGAGCACAAGTCTCCTCAAAGTCCGGAGCTTGGTCAAAGGAGGCCTAGCATGGATTTCCGCAGGGATGCCCAGAGTACATCCAGGGCTGAGGAACTGGCTACAATGATAAGTCCGACCCTTGGGTCATCAAGCATAGCACACCAAAAAGAACAGCGCAGGAGGGCTGCCCTGCGGTTGACTAAATCGACGGAGGGGCACCAGTCTCCCCCAAAAACCTACATGTTGGGTAAAAGAAATACGAGCATGGATCTCACCAAGGATGCTGCCATGCAGAAGCCCAAAGAATAAGTAACTGCCAAGGGCAAGGGATAGAGGTTAAAACCTCTTTAAATCGTAACAAAATTATTGGTCTCTTTTTGGAAATTTATCAAAATTTAAAACATTTAATTGACTGTTAGAATGTATGTAATATAAGCCTTTATTTCCAGCTTGAGGAAATCTTTGTGATGGCTTTGTTACAGGTCACTATTATTCATACTTCTTTGTCACTCATGAACATAGTAACGTTAAATTATTTCTGGATTGAGAAAATCTGGCCTTTCCAAATTAAAATTTGTAATATTGTTAACATTCCATTGGTTGATACAAGGTTCTTAAAGTTAAGATCAATTACTGACAACGAATCTTACCTTGTCTAAAAGGTTCTGGTGGGTTTGGTAGTTTAATACAGACCTACTCAGAATTGGAGTAAACTGTCAAGCACTCCTCAAATATTTTTCATAACAAGGAAATCTGGCTTATGAAAATTATACTAATTTGATTTGTCATAACATACCTAAGTGGTTGAATGTAAAGTTAAGATATCTTAAGTTCTTTCAATCATGTATTCAAAATTCTAAGTACCTAATAAAAAAATATTAAAAATATTAAAATCGAAAGAAAAGTTTACTTAACAATAATCTCCCATTTTTAAATAAAATGATTTTACTCCCAATATCTAGCATATAAAGAGGTCATACAGATTTTTAATGCGATCTCTTCGTGACATACGGAACTGAATTGCAATAGTGCCTTTATAAAACGAGCATGCAATTTAATATGCTCGGTACTGTAAGTCAGCTATAATTTTGAATTTAAAAAATGTACATGTATGTACACTCTGCAAAACATAAAATGGTATGTGAATAGATTTTAATGACTAGTAGTAGTTCTTGACTAGTTCTTGGACAATCGATCCATATTATTATCAAGGATATGAGTGAGCTCACCTACTAGAGCTAGATGCTGATTTAGCATAGACTACTTCTGTGTGTTTATGCTAACTAACCCAAATAATATCTTCATTTGTGTACCTACCTAATTATTCACTTTAATGTAGGTACTAGATCATGTTAATTACCCATTATATTTATTTCAGCTTTTTAATTGAATAACTTATTTAAGAAAGGGCATTAGTCCAAAAATAGTGAAATCGACTTATTTTAACAAATCGTCTCTTAGCATGTAAGCACTCATTTTAGCAAAAATGGGTGTCAGTTCCCAGTACAACTCCTAGTCCTTATGGCTAAAATCCGCTCTTAATTTACGACATTTTGCAGGAAAGGGCATCAGTCCAGGACAGTTTATCACTTGTTTTCTCTGATTCATAACAAATGGTCTTATGCTCTTTCTTGAATATATGTGATTCAATTATGGGCAAGACAATCTGCTATTCTTTCATGATAAAGGAAATTAACAGAAATGTTACAAGTTTCCCGTTGTTACCTCCATGTATACGATTCATGTAACGAGTATGATGCATTTGAGTAAACTACAAGGATCAACACAATCACTAGCAGCGGACCGTGTACCACATCTATCCACTGCGCCGTCATCTCATTACATCAGTTGGATACGGTATGGACAAATTAAACTTGTAGTTAGTTGTATACAGGGTGCGAATTGATGGGGGGGATGGGGGGGATTTCCCCCCCTCTGGTTTTCTCATCCCCGGCTCTGTTTCCCAATAAAGCATCCCAGGGGGGGATAGAGTTTCCCCCCCCCCCCTCTCTAAAATGGTTGACTTTTAATTAACAAAACAATAGATACATACTTTTTTCTGAAATAAATCTAAAATTATAAAAATAAATCCTCACAATAAACAACTGTCAAATTGCCTTAGTAGCAAATAAGCTGTATTTGATAATATTTATTAATTCCAAGATTTATTTTGCTTGCCCACCACTTCTGATTTCCTTTTAAACCCTCTTTTATAATGACATCACGACAAATGGCAAAAGATAGTGTACAAATCGCTTAGAAATGCACCAAATCTAATCTTGAAATTCAAAATTTCCCGGGGCTATGCGCCCCGGACCCGCATGGTACTGGGGGGCCCTCCCCCCCAGACCCCCCATTGTGTTCGTGGGCAATCGTATTTTTCGCCTTTACTATATTTCCCAACATACTCGGAATTTTAATTTTTCTTATCCCCCCTCTGAAAATTGAACAATTCGCACCCTGGTTGTATTAGTATCTTTGCAATACATTATTTGCAATTTCAATCTCCCGTGAATTCCACTGCATCTTGCAATTAATCAAACTGCCAACTTCACAAGAAAAGGTTTTAGATTTTTTGTCTTATTATTTATTTGCTGAGAATAGGTAGTTACAGTCAGTGGCAAATCATACTATAATAGTACACTACAATTTTAACTAGATCTGGTATAGGTAGAGTATTGTAGCGGCGCAGGGTGCTCTCGTCGAAGGTGTTTGGGGCTGTGCATAAACAACGTCACGCTAAAAATGGGATATTTGGACACCCCCTCCCCCACCCGCTCACCCCTGTCATGCTGTGTCACACTTTTCGAGACCCCCCCCCCCCCTAAAAGGACGTTACAAATCTATCTCTACCCCCCCTTGAATAGAATATTTTTGACTGTAAAATGAGGCGTTGAGAGCTAAAGTGGCCTAACCCACAAAAATTCAAAAGTGCCGCTTGATGCATCAGCCTATCAAAGAAAGGGTGCTCTACAACGCTAAGGATGTATGCTTATGGGTTATGTACACTAAAAGCGGGGAGAACTGGTTGCGTCACTGTAGCGCCGTGTGGCACGACGAGTCGTAGTTCCATAGTTTCCGCTAGGTGGAGCCAAAAGTTTCTTTTAGCAATTATTTTTGTGTTAAGTTTTCAATTCCAAAGTGGCTTAACCCACATTTATCTTGGATGTCGCCGTGCGTATCACGAATTTAAAATTATGAATAACCAAGGTAAGTAAAGAATAGTAAATAAAAAGTAAAAAATTAAGAAAAAAGTAAAAAATAATATATTTAATTTCGTTAGAATTTTAAAAAATTATCAATAATGTAAACAAAAACTTGCAATTAAGGGAGCAAAATTCCTAATAAATATATAATTTTTTTATCATCAGTAAAAAATTCAGTTTCAAGCCATATGTTGCTCATATCACAATATTTTTTTATTAATAATTACTAAATTAAGAAATTAGCAAATTACTGTTGCTATAATCTATACTGAATAATTACTTATGTTTATATTAGTAATACATAATGTTTTAAGCCATATTTTCCAATAAAATAATAATTTTGTACGATTCTGTTCAATTCCTAATCAGCCCACTCCAATAAATTCACAAAATATATCAAAATACCCCAATGCTAAAACGGCCTGACCCACTTAGGGGTTGCAAAAGAAGTTAGAGGTTGAAACAAAATTATGGATATAAAACATGACCATAATGTTCATTTAATAAATTTATCTCCAGCTTGATATATCTAATGTGTACCAAGATATTTAATCCCAAAGTTTTGCAAATTTTTAAACGCGATTTGCAGAAAATGACTTTTTTGTAGTTAGGTCACTTTAGCTCTCAGCGCCTCAAATGTATCAGAATGTATCGTTTTTAGCGAATTTTCCGGTCCCGACATATCAACTGAAATTTAAAATTCTTGAAAATATCTATATGTATCAAAACGTGACGTCCTACTGGCTCCAGACCCCCTTCTTTCTTCCCCCCTTTCACACTGTAAAGCTAAATAAATAAATGCCGTAAAGCTAAATAAATGGATACTACAGTACGTCCAGTGAGCGTGTAGCCACTTCAGCAAATGCTGTGTAAAATTCAACAATGGGTTTAGCTTGTAATCCTGAGTGTTTTGACGCGTGTGCGGTTGTAAATATCTCTCAACGACTGCAGGTGTTCTGGAAAGGGTTGTTTTGTTGTGGTGCCAAATATCTTTCAATGCAGTTGGCTTTTAAAATTCAAGGAAAGTTGTTTAAAATGGCAACAGTGTAGGTGGAAGGGGTGGCAGGTCATAAAAAGAGTTGTATCTTGTCAGAGCTTAACGGTCGAACAAGGGTCGAACAATACTGCTCATCTTAATATGTTATGAAAGGAAAGGCTACACGCTCGCTTGACGTACTATACTACTGTGTCCCATACGGGTGCACCCCCCCCCCCCCCTCCCCCCCTGAAGCGTGACGTCCTTTATGCACAGCTCCTTTACTCTGATGTATCACCCCTTTGAGCTAGGCTGCTACCAACTTGGGTATACGGAAGGTGCCCACGATTTCTAATATTAATTAAGTCTTGATCGAGTTTACTTGGGAGGCGTGGAGGTGTATTATTGACACCTTTGTGAAGTCACTATATAATGAGGAGAGAGACGGGGTGGGTAGGTATAGTGTATTGGGGGTGACATTCCTAAAACAAAGACTTAAGTATCATGACACAATCTGCTCATGATACATCATCTGGAATAATGATGATCTTTACATTCGAATTATTAGCGATTCGCAGTGTGAAAATATGCAATACGATTAAATAAAGTAATTAGTATCTTAAATTATTAAATAGAGTGAAATTGAAATGGTGAAACATATTTGGTTTCCCATGTAAAATATCAAATGGGGTAGGTACAACAAGAATGTGGATACGCTTAAAAGTTATTGTTAAGAGGCTCAGCAGCGCGATTGTGTAAGCTTCACTTCCGAGTTGGACGAGCATCGTCTAATCTCGTCCATCGTCCATCTCCTATAGTTGCTGAGTGTGTAGCTCACTTTAGAGATGGAGTACTGCACCTCTGGCCACAGTTAGACGGACTACATCTCTTAAGTGATTTACACACTCAGCATCTAGGAGATGGACGATGGCCGAGATTAGACGATGCTCGTCTAACTCAACTCGGAAGTGAAGCTTATACAATTGCGCTGCAGGTAGGTCAAAAATATGAATTACACTTTTAACTAAAACTAGGTGGTCAGACAGATCAGAAAATATGGAGTATTCTCATTCATTATTATTCTCAAATCATATTCTCATTATTATTGATGTTGTTTTATTTAATTGAGATTTGATGAAATAAAATATATTCCTGCATACTATGCTGTTTAAATGCTGGCAGTTAATATGAAATATTTTTCAATTTTGTCTATGACTCTTTATATTTTTATCTTCGATTGTTTGGTATCTGAGAGAGAAAAACAAGAAAAGGTTGCCATAGTAACCTATACAAAAATATAGGGAATAAACAAATCTGACAGCGGCAATCCACCCAGCAAACACAGGAGCTCCCTGGGAGGTCCTAATATAAGGATGATGCTCCTTAAATAGGGATATCCTTACAAGGATGTACTGGGGACCTCCCTGGTACATCCTAGTAAGGAGGACTCTTCCAAATTCAAGATGGCTTATTCTAAAAATGGCAACTGCCTAATTTAGGGAGGAATATCCTAAAAAAAGGCAGAATTCTTCCTAAAAAAGGCAGAATACCTCCTAAAAAAGGCAGACCTTCCTTTTTTTAGGACGGTCCTCCCTAAATTAGGCAATTGCCTTTTTTTAGGATATATTACACTAAAAATGGCCGCTATTGAAATATTTATATAGGTTTCGTTAGCTGTCAACAGAGTACTCTGCCCTTCAACTTCAATATAGATTTATGATTTACTCAGATATCTTTATTGTTTGTTTTAAGTAGGTAAGTTTTATTATTACCAAAATCTGGCAAAAATTATAATAATTTGTAACAAAATGAGACACGTTGCTTTACATGATAGGAAAAATGTTTATTTCCTCTTTAGTAGTTGTCCCCTGCAAGTTGTCCCCTGCACTCCGATCCATATTATTTGTAGGTATGATGCATTCAAACTATAAATGAATAAATTCCTTCAAAGAAATGAATGATAGCAGCTGATCTGACGCTGTCATGTTGGTGTTTGTTGTCGGTGTCCCGCAAGTGATGCAAAAATGCTTCACTTTTTTGGTGGAGTGATCCTTGTTTAGACGTTGGAGTGAGCCTACCCCTGTCCTGTCAGTGTTAGTGTATATCTATCGATCTATATATTACATCGCTCTGTCGTGTATTACATATATTAAATAAGGCATTTTGAAAAGGCACTCATCGTTATATCGTGGAAAATGATCTACCTAATCTAGGAAATTATGTCCTAATTTAGGAGATGGATATCCTAAAAAAAGGCAGAATTCTTCCTAAAAAAGGCAGAATACCTCCTAAAGAAAGGCAGACCTTCCTTTTTTAGGATGGTCCTCCCTCCCCAGGATGTACCTGGGAGCCATTTAGGATCCCCATTAGGAAGCTGTGGGGAGGCTTTTAGGATCATTTTAGGAAGGACTGGGGATATCCTACATCCTTAATTAGGAGGGACTGGGGAGGTCCCAGGTACAACCTTGTGTTTGCTGGGCAAATCTCATATTTAGAGTGATTATACTTGTGAAAGAAAGATATTTAAGTAAGTACAAGCTAATAATAATACGCAATATTTATCCATACACATGTTCAAGTTAAATATTCATCTGATAAATATGATTTATAGCTATTATTTATAGATTTGACACATTTACCCTACTAGCACTAGGATCGTATAACTTATGACAACAGTCGATCGACATCTCTTATGGGAGAATAACATTGACACGTCATAGTCGATCGACTACAAAGTCGAATCAATGCTAATCTCTCATAAGAGTTGTCGATCGTTTGTCTGGCAAAGTTATACGATTGCAGTGCAGAGCAGCCTCCATTTTTCTACCACTGTGAGGTGTGACGTCACAGATTCAGATTCAGATTGTTTATTTGTTACAAATAGTATAAATACAGGTGGTAACATCTTAAGACTAATGATTCTTATAACAACTTATGGATAACATTTTGATTGTAATTATGGCAAGGTATGAAACTATTATGTAACATAATGGAAGTATATATAGGCTAAGTATAAATCTAAATCTAAAAGTAACAACATATTGTCATTTTTTAATTTAATAGTAACTATGAAATAAGCGCTGTAATTTTCCATTTTATATTTTATATTTTTTCCATCCTTTTCATTTTGCACTAGTTAACTGTCAGTCTTCTTTTAAAATCCTCTATATTAACTGATGCCTCCTTAAAAACACTATGATTCAGTCCATTCCATTCCGTAATAGTTCTATTTACAAACGAGTATTTTGCTTTATCCAGCCTTGCCTCTATTAGCCTAATTTTTGCCCAGTGATCTTTTCTTCCATAGTATCTTGGTTCCTTTAATCTATTTCCTATTTCCCTCCACGCTCTTTGCCCTGTGACTGCTCTGTACATATTACACATCCTCATCTGCTTCCTCCTACTCTCCAACGACTTCCATCCCAACTCCTCGATCATCTTAGTCACACTCTCTGGTACCCTCTGCAGCTTAATATTTAGCCCTTCCTGCCTCTTAGCTTTAATAATCCATTTCCTCCTCCTTAAGGCTGTTGGAGCAGTTGAGATTTTAAAACCCAAATTTGGACTTTCACAATTATTTGTAGTTGAACCTGAAGACTCACGACAATGTCACCTAGTCAAGTCACACCGGGCATTATCGGGCTATTTTATGATATTTAATTGAGTTCTATCAATTTGCTCTAATTAGACGTGAGTTGTGAATGGCGAGCACACTTTTATGAAAATTTTCATTTACTTTCATTAATCACAACTCACACAGAAGACGGATGAATATAAAAACTCGGTATTTTTTGTGCACATGCGAAATTATTATAATTTGTGACTTGACTATGTGACAATTTAATGTCCTTGATATTTAATTAGGAAAAAAATAAATACTGAAATTAAAATAATTGTAATTTTGTGTCGGTATGAACTTGCACACTTGGGAAGCAGTCGAAGGGTCTCTGCCCGCTCGTTGAGTTCCTTTGTTTGTCTCGGTCGACCCTAATAAAAGTATAAACTTTATTATACCCCCTCATAAAATGTGGAGGAAGGTTTCAACCATAAATTTACCTGGATAGTTATTGAAAACTCACTCCACTTAGACAGTCATTACGATCAAACCTATTTTTTAATTGATCATGTTGATGATCGTTGTTGACAGATAATCATTATCATTATCATTATCATTATAAAATTATAATTTTGGCAAAAGCAGTGAAATGGCTATTAGAAAGACACTATTGATATTACTTTCAATGAGATTGTGGAATGTTCAGGTTAGCAAGAATTGATGTGGCTATATTTGGATAATTTTATTCATAGTAATTGATATTTACACATAAAATAACATTAATATTAACCTGCAAAAAACTCGTTACAATATGCTATTTATTTCAAACCAATGCGCTTGTGCTTCGTTATTGAAAACTAATTTTCAATTAATACTCTAAACTTTCGATTTATAAAAGTAACCTGAAATATTGACGGATTATTACTTAGGTACATAATATATAATATCGATATTCTCGTCTGATAGGTACTTATAGGTATACTTGTGATTGGTGAGGACTAAGATGATTTGGAGTGCACTGCAGTGTTAGAGAATAATTGAGGCTGAATCTACAACATTCGTCACATTAGTCACAACATTGGTACAGAATTGGTCGTGGATGCTTTAGCATTAGTTTGTCATGGCCTAAGCTAAGGGAACCATCCCATCATTTGCTATATAAACTGAGGAAAACCACGACGAAAACCTCAGTATGATCGTATGATGGCTACAAGTTGTGAACTCAAAACAGATGTACAACATTGGTGCATTGGTCGTAAATGCTTTAGCATGAATTTGTCGTGGACTAAGCTAAGGGAACCATCCCATCATTTGCTCTATAAACTGAGGAAAACCACGACTAAAACCTCAGTAGAATGGATACAAGTTGTGAACTCAAAACAGATGTACAACATTGGTACAGCATTGGTCGTGGATGCTTTAGCATGAATTTGTCGTGGACTAAGCTAAGGGAACCATCCCATCATTTGCTATATAAACTGAGGAAAACCACGACGAAAACCTCAGTATGATCGTATGATGGTTACAAGTTGTGACTACTTGTAACTATCGAACATCGTCGATGACAGCTATATCCGTTTTTTGACATCTCTGAGAAATATCTTTAGCCAGGTATAACGGGGCAATTAGCTAGAACCTAACGGATGTCCAGCCAAAGTCCATTCAAAGTCCAGCGCAGAGCATTTGGACGTAAATAAAGGGGGTCCAGGTTCGAGGCCCAAGAAGGAATCATATGGATTGTGGTCTACGTGATTCCCACTTCAAAACGCTCATAGGGCACTCCAGGTTTAATCACAATAAATATTTGAAACTTGTAAGTAATATCAGAATTATGCGAGCATCATTAGAATCACTTGTCAATCATACACAAATCGATTAGACTTGAAACAATATCAAATTCGGCGGCGAAGTTCAATAATTCTTTTGGTTTATTATTGTGTGATTGACGGCGATAATTAGTTCTATTATTATCATCACATCACACACTATTGTTATCTTGCAGACTCTTGTTATCTTTGTATATGAATCTAATTACATTATATGGTTTGCCTCCGTGTTTTGTGCACAAAGCAAATCAATAAAAACATACAAAGCAAATACAAAGCAAATACAAAACATACAAAGCATAATTTACATTATGACGCATTCAAAGCATAATTTACATTATGACGCATTCAAAAATATACTTGTATATATTCTACAGAATAAAGATTATCTTATCTTATCTTATCTTATCTTATCTTATCTTATCTTATCTTATACTGAATACATGAATACTGAATATCACACTAATATTACGTAATACTGTATTATCATAATAATCATAATAGTTTCAATTATACTTGTCTATAAAACAGTTTAGCTTGTCATTTTTGCTCGGAATTTTACAAATAAAAAACCTATTTGATCTACGTTCGAATTCGATTAGGACTTTTGCCTGTGTGGTAAAAAATATAGAAATTATATTTGATCAGTAAGAACAGAAAATTAATAAAAGGGATTATTGATCCTTTGTTGTCACGAGCTGCGTCAGTCGGCCATAAACACCCTTCATGAATGGAAGACGGCTCTCGACGGTGTGTTGTAAAATGCAAATAAAAAGGGATCGCAGGGTATGAAAAAGGTGGTTCATACGCGTAACACCTAAAGGCCATAAAAAAGTACCTGACAACCCATAAAAACCCTCGGCGTACCACCTAATTTTCTTGTACTACCCTTTGCGAAAAACATGTTACCATGAACCATGATGCCAGATCTACATCCCTTTAGCTCTGAACCCGTCGACCCGTTATTGTTGTTGCAATTATACGACATCTCTACCCCTCTCGAAAGCGTATTGGCTCCGCCTATCTCTACCCACCCTCACTTCTTTACATTTAAAGCGCGATTTTTGAAAGCCTTCCAAATAAATTGATGACAACGCTCGAATCTATTTCATTCCCATTTGTTTTAGCTTTTCGCATGACCAGCTTTTCGCTGGTCAAACGAAGTACTAACGATCAGACCATTTTTTTCACAAAATATATTTTACTTTACTCCACGCATTGACTGCAAGTTGAACAATCTGATTTAAATGTTCATAGAAAGATCGAGAAAATGAACCATATGTTGATAGAGGGTTAGTTCCGAGGTAATGAAAGTTATAATGTGTAAACACTAGGGCTAGGATGTTTAGGAGCTATGAAACGTCCAAAAAGGCAGGCAAATAGTACCTTAAAACTATTAAAAAGGACCACAAATCCCGATAAAGGACCATTGAAATTTTAAGTTATCTAATATTCGCCCACATATTATTCGATTTATCGGTTTAGCTGAGTTGGACTTCAAGAAATATATTAAAATTAACTTAAATTATTGTATGAATGTGTCAATGTATCAAGTGGCAATTGTTGATGGCCATCCAAATGGTGGATGGAGATTTTATGAATTGTAGTCAAGACCAAAATTCATACAATTGTTGTAACTTGCAACAAGCATACAATATTATTTTCCCCAATAATTTAAAGAAGGACAAAAATACCTTAATATAGCAAGAAAATGACTAAATTCTTTTAAAAATATCGAGAAAAAGTCATTTTTAGGCAAAATGAAATACTTATTTTTTAAATCAGGAACACATGAAACATATTTATGTATCATGTTTAGACGTGTCTGAACAAAAAACTAAAAAAGAATATGTCCTAAACATCCTAGACCTAGTAAACACAAACTGTTTTATTAGTGTTATTAGTGAAAAACTTCATTGGACTTTCACAAACTATTTTATTATTTATAAATGCAATATTTCGTCTACTTTCAGCAAACTTCATAAGGCATTTGACATTTAACAACAGATTGATGGTTGTAGGAAACAATTTTTACAAAAACAAAAGCTAAATTTAAGAAATTTAAGAGATGAAGTTTGCTGAAAGTAGACGAAGTATTGCATTTATAAATAATAAAATAGTTTGTAAAAGTTCAATGAAGTTTTTCATTAAATAATATCCAAACTAAGAACTGGAACTTAAATAGTGTAATTAGTGTGTACCTATTATATTAGTGTTTAGTGCAGTTATAACCTGCAGTATCAAGTAGATACATGTGTTTTTAACGCTTTTTACCTCTAAATTAATGTCTTTCATATATTAAATTTGAACAATAGAAAAGTATTTTTTTTAAACCAGGAAAACGATCATAATAACGCGTTGATAAGCAAGCAAGTGCGTCAAAAATGTCCAGCAGGAATAGGGAAGTCTCATGAAATTTTATTCTAGTAAATTTCTATAAATAAACACAAATAATAATGACAAATACACTTATTACCCGTGAAATCTTAAATTTTCATTCATAAAAATCGAGTTCAAATATCATATGATAATTGGCGGGAAAAACGGCCTTTAACAAGAATCAGAACTGTGATGTCATTTCCAAGTCTTGAACATTGTGTTGACATGGGGATTCCCTTGTTGCCATGGCAATATAGCAAACTGTGATGTCATTGCCAATTTTCCTGTTTTTAAATGAGAGTAGATCTATCAAACTTTGTAAATTAATTACATGAGAACTATTCGTCCAACAACAAAAATAATACCACATCTGTGTTCAGCAACATCTCAACGTTCATAAAATAATTATCATTCTGAATTATAATCTTCACGAGACTTCCCTATTCCGTACCAAATGCACAGAAACTTATACATCGATCCACTCAATGAACATAAAAGTATCTTAATAAAATAACTGTTATAAAAAGTAACTGTGAACTGCCTCGATAGCTCAGCTGGTAGAGCATCTGACTGGATATCGGAAGGTCGTGGGTTCGAGTCCCACTCGAGGAAAATCTTTTCACATTGCAGTTGGTATTTATTAACATTCACCTAACTGAGGGATTCAGTAAAAATCATATTTCATAAAAGTATCTGTTTTCTATTTAGTTTATAACTAGGAAAACGCTCTGTGTAACGCGTTGATTAGCGAGCACCGACACGCGCTACATCGCCAATCAAGCACGATCCATTTAATCAAAGATAACTTATTACAGGTACATCATTACTGATTTTCATCGCAACTTTCCATAAAAGTTCTGGAAACATTTAATAACAGGTCAATGTACCATGAATTTGATAGGTACTTCTCCATCAATCTCCAGGAACAGATATTCAAAACACTTAAAGTAGAAATAAGTATGTACATTTTTGACCGATTGGGCTGGAAATATGTAAAATATGAGATTTTACATGTGCTGTCTAGTCAAAACGTTGCTTCTAACATAACTGTGAAACAAGATCAATATTAAAAAACAAAAACATTGTAGGCATACTTATAATAATATAAATCCCTTATGAATTGCTATAATCCACACAGTCAACAAGAATATGTTTTCCGTTGAAACTCCGAATAGCTATCTCTAAACTTTGGTACATAATAAAACAATAAAGAAAGCGGTGGAATTTCCGGATATCATCAATTCTGACAGTTGCAAACATTAAAAAGTTTCAATAAGTGCATAATTTATCTTATGATTGGGCTGAAAACTTGTAAAATAAGAGAAAATGGTAGTCTTAATACACATGCAAAATATGAACTTAATCGGAATATTTTGATTTTCGACCAATCGGGAGGTATTTTCATTTTTGAACCAATCAAGGGGCAGCTCTCAAAAACTATATACGATTAAGTTTGAATGATATTAGTATGTATGCAAAATTTCAGCTCGATCGAAAGAAAATTGTGGCCTGTGCCGTCGGTCCAAACACACAAAAATAAAAACACACCAAAAAAAGAGAAAAAAAGAGAAAGTCTCCAAAAGTGCAGAATGGAGACGCTCGCTACGCTCGCTCAGTAATCATACACTAGACCCCAAAAGTCCAAATTTTTTAAGGAAAGGTCACTAGGAAAACGCTCTGTGTAACGCGTTGATGAGCGAGCACCGACCCGCGCAACATCGCCAATCGAGCACGATCCATCTTTTCAATCAAAGATAACTAACTATCAGTGTTGTGACTTATCTAGATAAAATTATCTAGATAATTATCTAGATAGATAATTTTTTATCTTTCATCTTATCTAGATAATTTTATAATTGGTTATCTTTATCTTTATCTAGATAAAAATATTGTTATCTAATGGCAATTATCTAGATAAAAAATATAAAATTCGAAATATGCATTTGTGTGTACCTATGAACATGCACGTAACGAGTGCCTCTATCACTTACCAAAAATTATTCCCGTTGTAGGTCGTTTGGAATGTATGGAAAGTTATTATTTTCATTATTTGACTTTGCATGAAAACATTTAGTATTTAGGTCAGTGGTACTCAACCTGCGACACAAATTTTTGTGGCCCTCCAGTTGATGTTTTATAACTAATTCAAACATTTGTCCACAGTGAAAATAATATTAAAAAAAAAAAAAATCTCGTTTCATTTGAGATAAATTTTGAGAGTAGTCATGTTAGAGCCCACGGCGACGCATCGGGCTGAAATGCGACGGATGGTTCTTAAATGTAGCGGCATACTTGTTGCAATGAAAATGAAGCCAATTAACAATTCCGAAAATTGTAAAAAGTGTTTGGTTTGGCGTGTGAAATATTGTTCGATTCGTTTCCTAATAAACAAAAGACCCTGAATGAACCAGAACCAGACCCGTAGGCAACAATTGGAGGGCCTTTTACTCAGTTCGTGCAATTTTAAGCACAAGAATCACTTTTAAATTATTAAATTTAAAAAAAACGCCCAGCGGGGCTAAAACTGAGGGGCTTCGCCCCCAACACCCCAAATGAAAAAGTGGTTCCTACGTGCCTGGAATGAACCTACCTGATCACGTGAGCATTGCTGTACTTTAAAAATGCGGCCCGCCAACAAAAGCAAATTCGTATTATTGGCCCGCAAGTCAAAAATGTTGAGTCCACTGAATTACGTACTATTGTTTAGTTAAAAAAATCTATTATCTATTACAATTATCTAGATAAATATTTTTTATCTTTATCTATTATCTAGATGATTTTTTGGAATTTTATCTATTATCTTATCTAGATAAATTTTTGGCGTGTTATCTTTATCTTTATCTAGATAAAAATACAATTATCTAATCACAACACTGCTAACTATACATCGTTACATGATTTTTATAGCAACTTTCCATAAACGTTCTGGAAACATTTAATAACAGGACAATGTGCCATAAATTTGATAGGTACTTCTCCATCAATCTCTGTGAACAGATATTCAAAACACTTATAGTAGAAATAAGTATACATTTTTTACCGATTGGGCTGGAATAATGTGTAAAATATGAGATTTTACATCTAGTCAAAACGTTGCTTCTAATATAACTGTGAAACACGATCAATATTAAAGAAAAAAAATGAAGTCATACTTATACATAATATAATATGCATCCCTTATGAATTGTATTATATTCCACACAGTCAACAAGTATATGTTTTTCATTGAAACTCAGAATAGCTATCTATACACTTTGGTACATAAATAAAACAATCCGGAAAGCGGTGGAATTTCCCGATACACCATCAATTCTGACAGTTACAAACATTGAAAATGTCAATAAGTGCATAAGTTATCTAATGATTGGGCTGAAAACTTGTAAAATATGAGAAAATAATAGACTTAATGTTCATGCAAAATATGAACTTAATCGGAAGATTTTGATTTTCGACCAATCGGGAGATAATTTTATTTTTGAACCAATCAAATGACAGCTCTCAAAAACTATACATGATTAAGTTAGAATGATATTAGTATGTGTGCAAAATTTCAGCTCGATCGAATGAAAATTGTGGCCTGTGCCGTCGGTCCAAACACACAAAAAAACACACACAAAAAAAAACAGAGAAAGTGTCCAAAAGTGCAGAATAGAGACGCTCGCTACGCTCGCTCAATAATTTTTAAAAATTATGGTACTCATATGTACAGAATAGAAATATACATTTTTTATTTTTTTTTATCTTTTCATATGCATTGTTGAAAAATTTTAACAATGGAAAAATAGACCCATTTTTAAAAAATCATAACAATAACAGGAATGAAGATAGATTGATCAAATATTTTTTTAATTGTTTATAATGAAGTAACTTAGGGTATGAACCTCTAGAAAGAATGTGGGACTATTAGTTTTCATACAACAATTAACTAAGTTCAAATTTAATTTTTTTTAATTAAAAATTATTATACAATAATATTATATTAAAAATTATCCAACAATGCAATAACAGTGATGGTGGTTCATACCCTGGTTTATAAAATTATAATTATTTTAAAAAAGAGAGTATCAAAATCGCTCAACTAGAAGTATTTATTTTATTTTATTAAAGTTGCAATTATTTCCATGATTGATGTTTTGAGAAATGAGCAGTTAAACTTTGCCCAAGAACCACAAAATAGTGTACGCCTTCCTCACAAATTAATTATTAAAAAAAATTTAGTGGAGTTGTAACAAATTTGTTATTAGGAATAGTGAGCCTAATAATTATAGATAATTTGACATTAGTAATATTTTTTTTCATAAAATTTAGTGTATGATAGTACCTTAAGAATGGCAATCTATATACTTTGGTACATACAGCAAAACGGATTCAATTGTGCAGATGGAAAACAATCATTTCGATACTTCTCGTATAGAAATAAGACGTATCAAAGTGATATCCAACTGGTATCAGCATAGTATCATAGGCCTTTTCACTAGTATTTATATGGTATCGCAAGGTATCCACTAGTATCCTTCGAAAATTACGGGCACGTCTTTGCTAGTATCCCCGTGGTATCACCATAGAGGTTCTTTCCTCTATGGTATCACTTAATGATACGTCCAGGCTATCATAGCCACTTCGTATTGTATACGTATCCTGAAGGTATCTTACAAGTTACAAGTGACTACCAATGGATACCACCCAGATATGAAAGTGATACGTAACACTCTCAAGGTACATAGAAGATAGCCATTGACTGCTATTGTGATACCAGTTCGCTATGATATAATTTACATATCCTTGATGTATTTTCTTGGTGTCCGCTTGACGATCCTGTCGATACATGTATGATACGTAATGGCTATTACAAGTATCGAAAAGGTGGCTCAAACCTATCCTCAAGATACCTAGAAGATAGCCATTGACTACCATTGTGATACCAGTTCGCTATGATATAATTTCCGTATCCTTGACGTATTTACTTGGTGTCCGCTTGACGATCATGTCGATACATGTGTGATATGTGATGGCTATTATAATTATTAGTATCGAAGAGGTGTCTCAAACCTATCCTCAAGGTACCTAGACGAGGTACCAAAAGCGTCAAATGGAGTGACATCCAACATTCCACTTGCTTTTTGGGCGATAACCGCATTAAAACGCGTAAACATCCTTTGTCTAGGGCTAAAGAAAGAGAATCAAATACAAACCTACCAATGGAAATGAATCAGATTCTGATTTTTGCAATTTGTTTTGAACAGTAAAAAAAGAGAACGAATGGTCTGTGGACGCGGTAACTAAAATTTGTTGCCTAATTTTGAGACGAAAAAATGTTGACTTTTTTTAAAAATCGAGCACTTACATTTTCTAATAATTTTTTTCCACGTAATTTCACGTCATAGGTACTCAGTTTTTTTAAATTTTATCTACATTTCTGTTTCAAATTGCCGAAATAAACTTTTAACATAGTTTTTTTGGCCGCCAATTTGAGATTTTGAATCGCGGTCTCCGGATTCGAAATCACGAAAAAAAATCGAGTCAGATTTTGGAAATTCAGGTCTCTAACCCAAAATTTTATAGAATGCAACATAACGATTTTGAGGAAATAATTCTGAGGTACACCCTTCTAGCCGTCCTTCGTCTTGATCTCCGATCTGTTGATCTAGTAAAAAAGCGTTTAAATCCCTCAATTTGGTTAAATTACATCGCAAATAGACTGTACCTATCGCAAATGTATTCAGGATCAACAACTATTCTCCTATGGAGTCCTGTCAAAAATGCCACGTTTCACACGAATTTGTCCGTTTTTCTATGACTTTTACAGGTGGGGAACTTACTTGTCTAATTGTCATTCCTTTCCACTCCAAAAGGCACCCATCGTACTCTGCACATTTGTCTGCGTCTTTCAAGCTACTGAGTTTTTTTTTAAATAATTTTTGAAGCATTTGTAGGAAAACAAGTTCAATTCAAAATTTCCCCATTTTCTCGCAAACACACGTGAAAAAAAAAAGACAAAATAATCGGCCGTAAAATGGCCGTCCCGATGCTTTTTTCCGGGGTCGATACGATGAAAATTGTCACTTTTGCTTTTCTGGAAAACCTTATGCATTGGATCTTATGGACAATAAATTTGGCGGGAATCTTTTTTACGCTACCACATACAGACGAAAAGAGCTACCGAGCTCTGGTGTTCTCTTTTCGATTCCCCATAGTCCCCTCTAACTGATTACATGTTCAAAATATTCATTTCGTCTCGTAAAAGTACCAAAAGCGTCAAATGGAGTGGCATCCAAAATCCATCTTGCTTGATGGTCGATAACCGCGTTAATCACGGCCTGTGGATGAAATATTTAAATTCCGCTCGGTGCAAATTCTTTGTCTAGGTCTATAGAAAGAGAATAAATTGTCTGTGGACGCGGCAACTCAAAAATTTGACCAAATTTTGAGACGGAAAATGTTATATTTTTTTTAAATCGAGCACTTAAATTTTCTAGTATTTTTTTAAATTTTTTTCACGTAATTTCTCGACATATTCGGTACTCTGTTTTATAATTTTCTCTAAATTTCTTTCTCAAATAGCCAAAATAAACTTTTGACATCGTTTTTTTGGTCGCCATTTTGAAATTTTCAATCGCCGTCACCGTCTTCGAAATCTACGAAAAAAAACAAGTCAGATTTTGGAAATTTAGGTCTTTACCCCAAAATTTGACAGAGTATGCAACATAACGATTTTGAGGAAATAATCCTTAGTTACCCCTACTAGCCGTCCTCCGTCTTGATCTCCGATCTGTTGATCTAGTAAAAAATGCGTTTAAATCCCTTAATTTCGTTAAATTACATCGCAAATAGACTGTACCTATCGCAAATGTCTTCAGGATCAAATGTTTTCTTTGGATACTTGTCGAAATGTCACGTGTTCACACGAATTTAGCCGTTTTTCTAACTTAATTACTTTTCCAGGTGGAAAACTTGTATCATTTTCATTCCTTTCAATTCCAAAAGGCACCCATCGTAATCTGCACATTTTTCCGCGTCTTTCGTACTGGTCGTCTTTTTGAAATAATTTTCGAAGCATTTATTTTTGGAGGAAAACAGGTTCATTTCAAATTTGACCAATTTTCTCGCAAACACACATCAAAACAAAAACGACTAAAAATCGGACGTAAAATGGAAGTCTCGATGCTTTTTTCCGGGGTCGATCCGATGAAAATTGACACGTTTGCTTTTTGAAAATTCATGGGTTTAGAAGTTAAAGTCTCACCCAGACGGTTTACGTTTCGCGCGTCGTGCCGCGGTGGATAATGCGCAGGCGCACGCTACGATTAATAGATACCAACTTACCATATTTCACCCCACTTCGAATTGCAATATCTAGTGGAGCGGTCGCTCCACGCCAGCCAAGTCGTACGGCGCGCGCACACACTCATTTAAAAAGGCTGGAGCAAACCCACTTTTACTGTAAGCATCAAAGTGGCATTTTCGGCCTACTGGATCTTAAAATTGGAAAATCTCACATTGTTGCGATATATCTTAATTTCGAGCTAAGGCCCACCCTACAACATATACCAAATTTGGGAACAATAGGTTACGCCCTTTGCGCGCTAGAGGGCCGTGAAAACAGTGTTTTAGGGCGGTTTTCATAATAATAATAATCTCAGCAGTAGTAGTAGTAGTAGTAGTCTCCTGGAATTTAAATCCGGTAAACAGGCCACAGCCTAAACGGCTGAATCGATTGATCCCACATTTTTACCACGTGTGCACTTTTGGCGTCTGATTTAACCTTCACCCCATGAATTTTTTGTGCCGCCATTTTGAAACCGGAAGTGACGTCATATCTCGTCAACGGCTGGACCGATTGGAACGAAAATTGCGCCAAACGATCCAGACGGTCATCTATATGCATGATAAGTAGCAAAAGACTAAACATTATGTTAAAGAAACCGGAAATGACGTAATGAAATTTGAAATACATCGATTGGCTTTTTGGCAACAAAGGTTGATCCGATTATTTTGATATTTATGTAACGTATGTACTTTTGACGTCTCATGTGACTTGTTATAAAACCAATCGGAAGCCGCCATTTTGAAACCGGAAGTGACATCATATCTCAATAACGGCTAAATAGATTTCAACGAAACCAGCGCAAAACAATTTAGACGGTCAACTTTATGTATTATCATCAATAATATTTGCAGTTTCCCATACCTTAACCGGAAATGACGTCACACATTTTAATAATCTCACAAATTTTTATTTTGATGCAATAAATATACTATTTGAGACAGCTTATAAAATTGTAATCATGTTTCAAATATACTTCAAGGGGTCAGAGATTTCAGCCGCCATTTTTAAACCGGAAGTAACGTCATATCTCAAAAACTGGTAGACAAATCGGTATGAAACTAGCGCCAAACGATTCGGATGGCTATCTCTATGGAATATGAACAGTACAAATAGAATTGTCCTATTTATGAGACCGGAAATGACGTCATTTAAATGTATAAATTATTATAATTCCCTCCTATACAATAAATACATATTCAGAAAGCTTAAAATGATACACATCATTTATAGAAATAAATTCTATGTGGCATTGCAGAAAGTTCAGCAGCCATTTTGAAAACCGAAGTGTTTCCATATCTCGGAACTGGGTTGACTGATTGGAATGAAACCTTTGCTATTCTTCGTGAAAGATCATTTAAAGCAATTATTTAGGACCATACGCTGCTATTCATTAGTGGTAACGAAATTGTAAAGGGTGATGATTTTTTAAAAGAATTTAGTAATTGTTCATTTCATATGTGTCACAAGTTGTTAGAATAAACTAAAAAAAGGAGTGATATCCCCATAAAAAACACTTCGTGTAAAAATACCAGCCAAGTCTCTTCTACTAAAAAAAAAATATATGAAATCTAAAAATTCTGCACTGAAAAGTAATGATATCAAAAAATTTGCCAAGTCAAAACTTTATTTGAAAATCAAAAAAATACTTGGCGCATCGATTTTTTAGGGCATTTTAGGTATACTATATGTTTGTATATTTTATGTATATTAATATTTTATATCTGGCCTATACTTCTAAGCTATTAATATACACGATGCGCCAAGTATTTTTTGATTTTCAAATAAAGTTTTGACTTGGCAAATTTTTTGATATCATTACTTTTCAGTGCAGAATTTTTAGATTTCATATATTTTTTTTTAGTAGAAGAGACTTGGCTGGTATTTTTACACGAAGTGTTTTTTATGGGTCTCTTAATACTAAAGCGGCTGCTATATTCAATAATGAAACAAGTAAATACAAAAGAATATTAATTTTATTAAACCGCATGTTCTGAATTATTTATTCCAACTACCACTAATGCATAATCTGCCAATGCTAGTTGTAGGTATAAGTTTGCAGCAAAATCGGTGCCGTCAAGTCAATGCCAAAATGCCGTCCTTCCTGACTGGGGGTTTTTCGTGGTTTTCCCTCAGTCGAAAGGCAAATGCTGGGAAGGTACCCTACTTATTGGCCACGACCGCCTCCTTCCCACCTTCCATCCTTTCCTACTCTTCACCATCATCTCCCAATCATCAACATAATCATTCATCCGTCGCCATTAGCCTCGCTGCAAAACAGTGCGACGTTAAGCCCCAGACAAAAAAAATCATCCATTCCCACCAAGTAACTTCATATAACAAGTCAATTTTCTGGTTTATTCTGTTTTTCAACTGTAGCTTCAAGAACGTCTAACTTTTTCCTATTCAACAAAAATGTTTGAAACTTGCACATATTAAATGTTGGTATGTTTTCTACAATTAGGTAAACATTTAATAGTACCCTACCTTTAATAGTTTTGATGTAGTGATTTCTGAAAATTGCACACATTACATTTGCATCTGCTTTCTATTAAGTGTGAAAGTTTCAGCTTTTTATCTGTTTTGTCGGAGTGACCTCACAAACAGGGGGATTTTTTTGCACCACCCGGTAGGTATCTATTTTTTACTCTAGTATTATAAAATGTTTGATAATAAGAAGATATTGCAATTTCTAAATCAAAATCCATGTCATTGCGAGACGACACCCCCTCAGTTGTTTTATTGTTTCTATTATGCAAATAGCTCTTCAAGAGAGCCTTGGAAACAAAATTGACAGCTATCATTGTACGATCAAAATATCATTAGTACACTTCTAATGAAGTACACTTGTTCAATCAATGATATCTGTTATAAATATTGTATATAATTTAATATTAATTTTGTAATAAATATTACAAATATCATCAATAGAACCGAATATTGACAAACAATTGCGGAGATCTTTTAGGGGATCTTATTTAAAATATCAAGTTTGTGACTGAAATTCAATAGTATTACAAATATGAAAAGTACATAGTTAACAAATAGCATATTATTTGTCATAAGCCGGGTATTTGTAATATAAGCGAACCTAAGCGACTCACTATTATGAGTCACTTTCTTCTCCTTTTTTGTCTGGGGCTTAACGTCGCACTGTTTTGCAGCGAGGCTAATGGCGACGGATGAATGATTATGATGACGATTGGGAGATGATGGTGAAGAGTAGGAAAGGATGGAAGGTGGGAAGGAGGCGGTCGTGTCCTATTAGTAGGGTACCTTCCCAGCATTTGCCTGTCGACTGAGGGAATACCATGAAAAACCCCCAGTCAGGAAGGACGGCCGCGGGAATCGAACCCAGAGCGTTAACCACTCACCCAACCTGTTCCGTACTTTCTTCTCCTCTTGAAATTCCACTATTTCTAGTAAGGGGAGGGGCGTGATATTTGACAATATGTTACAACGTCGCACTTCTCTAGGCTAGCGGCAAATGTTTTCGATAAGGGTACTTTCGGACAGCTGTGCTAGAGAACGAACGGTTCCAGGTAGTCTTTAGGTGATACGCCGAGGTAGCGTTAGGTATTACGCCGGTACACCGAAAAGGTTTGTTTTGCTGATGATCAGCTCGAAGCAAAAGTCCGGAAATCTACCTACATACTCGCTGCCCACCTCTGTATGCTTTCTAATTTCTTGATCTGCCCCACTTGATACGGATCCCACACAGCCGCCGCATATTCCGCTATTGGTCTTATCAACGTCATGTAAGCCTTTTCCTTAACAGCTTCGCATGTCCCTTCCAAGTTTCTCATGACAAAGTTAAGAGTTTTAGTTGCTTTTGTTGTGATTTTCTCTGTGTGATCTTTCCAATTTAACTCCTTATCTAACACTACTCCTAAATATTTATAACTTGGTTTTGTCTCTAATCTGACTCCACCCATTTCATACTTTGGTTCCTCCCCGTGCTTCTTGTTCACGAACCTGACTACTTGGCACTTATTGACATTAAATTTCATCTGGTTTTCCTCCGCCCATCCCCATAGTTTGTTTAAGTCCCTTTGGATTTCATTCTCATCTTCCTGTTTCTTAATCTCTCTGTATATGACTGTGTCGTCTGCAAATAATCTAATTCTCGAGTTAAGTGTTCCTTTAATGTCATTAATATAAATTAGGAAGAGCAGTGGCCCCAACACACTGCCTTGCGGCACCCCTGACGTTACCTTGATCTCTGCCGAGACTCCCTCTCCCACCCTCACTTTCTGATTTCTTCCTTCTAGGAAGTCTGTAATCCAGCAAACAACTCTCCTGTCCAATCCTATTCCCTTCAACTTCTTGACTAATCTGGCATGTGGCACTTTGTCAAATGCCTTTTCTAGGTCTAGAAAGACAGCATCCACTTTTGTGCCCTTGTCCAGGCTGTCTATTATATCCTGTGTGAGCCCAGCAAGTTGGGACTCACAGGAGAATCCTTCCCTGAACCCGTGTTGCTCATCTACCAACCACCCTTTCCTATCCAAACATTCCCTAATATATTTACAAATTACCTTCTCCATCAGCTTACAGTCAGAGCTCGTCAGACTAACTGGTCTGTAGTTCACAACACGACAGCTCTCACCACCCTTAAAAATCGGAACAACTGTCGCCTGTTTCCATCCATTTGGCAATTTTCCTTTTTCAATTGACTTTAAGAAAATTTCTAGGAGATATGGTTCAATTGCTGCCCCTGCCCCCCTTAATAGCTCCGCTGTGATACCATCGGGTCCCAGTGCTTTTCCCTTTCCCATTTTTTGAATTGCTCTTCTTATATCTCCCCTTGTTATATTTATTTTTATTTCTTCCAATCCCTCACCTTCTTCCACCCCCCCTCTAACATCTATTTCCTCATTGACTTCCTCATCTTTGTCCTGAAAAACTTCTGCATAAAACATGTTCAGTGCAGTAGCCTTCCCCTCATCTGTCAGCATCGTGCTGCACTTGTCTACAGTTACCTACTTTCACAGTTACCTACTTCAAATTTGCAACTATTTTTTATACTCTCGCGTTTGTGAAGGGATTGAATTGTTTGGGGCTGGCAGGACAGGAAGAGAGTCGAGCCGAGCCAAAGGGTATTTTAGAAATAATATGGTTTGTTTGTATGCCTTCTAAAGATTTGAGTTTTACCATTTTTTAACTGAATTGGACATTTTCCTTTTTTTATTGATGAATAAATGCAAGTAGGTAGGCATCGGTAACGAACGATACAGGTTATAACGAAAAGTACCTATTTTGCCTGAAAGATAGATTGATAAGTCAGGTAGGTACCTAACTGTTAAATAAAATGTCGCAAACATTGCAGCAATTGCATCATTTAAATTATCGTACGCAAAAACAGAAAACTGTTGGTTATAAACAGGACGTTGTATATTATATAGGTGTCCTAAATCAGTCAAATGTTTACACATAATTGTAAATGATCAGAGTAAAATAATTATTAAATATTGATCGCTGTGAGATTGTAACACAAAAATCAATATTAATTTGGAAAGACTTAATTTTGAATGAACCGCGCACAGTAATTGGCAAGTCTGCTTGTTGCTTGTTGTGTTGGTGTGCCTGTGCTGTGACCAGTGTTATTATCCTAGGTCTGTTGTGAGTGTGAGTTCGTGGTTTTGGAACGTTTTGGAAGGTTTTGGAAGAAAATAGCAAGGGCGGTAATTTTCTTCTTTCATCTTTGAAATTGTCTGTAATTAAGCAACCACCATTCACCGTATTGTATACTACCTACTTACGTAATTATTACCTACACAAATCAACTACCTACCTACTTACCTAGGTACCTATCATAACCTTCTGTCTGCCATAACTGCTTTTTCCATGGGATATGGAAGTGATACCTGCCATGGTGCTTACTTGGAGTACTAAATGAAATGGTTACAGTGTTCTAGTAGCTTAATCCTACCACGAATTTTCAACTATCGTTCCATGTCAGTATTTGGGACCAGTACCAGCGACGTGCTGAAAGCAGCCCGTCTGTTGAATTACGGTAAAGTAATTGCTGTGCCGACTGATACAGTATATGGTCTGGCAGGCCTTGCTCAGGATATTGTAGCAGTTGAGAAACTATACAAGATAAAAGGGCGAGCTTGTATGAAGCCCCTTGCAATATGTGTGGGTAATATTGATGATATTAGCCTTTGGGGAGACACTGATAATTTGCCAGCAGGTCTCCTTTCGTCGCTTCTACCTGGCCCGGTTACAATAGTTTTGAATAGAACATCAAGACTAAATCCGTCCCTCAATCCGACCACGAAGAAGGTAGGAATAAGAATTCCTAATCATTCCTTCATCCAAGAGATTTCAAAATTGCTTGAATCGCCACTCGCATTGACGAGTGCTAATCGTAGTAACGAACCGAGTTGCTTGCAAACGCAAGAATTTGAGAATCTCTGGCCACAACTTGCTGGAGTGTTTGACGGAGGAGTGGTAGGAAACTTCCGCTCTGGGTCAACTGTCGTAGATTTGACAGATGTGGGCGTTTATCAGATTCTGCGAGCTGGTTCCGCCCTCGATTACACAAAGAAAGTTCTCGAGTCGTATAATTTGGAGCAATCGTTTGTTGATGTTTTGTGTGAGTCAAACATCAATTCTTTGAGCATTAGCCATTAACAGTCCCACAACTGTTGATTGTCATGAACTCATTTCTTCGTAACGTGACAGCGGGACTAAGTGGGCGTGAAGGACTTGTGAAGGAAGAATTGACCAATCAACTTTCTTCCAGTGTTAAGGAAGTTCAGTTGGATCAAGCAAATCGCGGTGATAAAAGTGAACCATTAGGCACCGACGATGTGACAAGTTCGTTGTGCATTGTTCTCGAAGCAATCTTTATACATGGGTTGAAAGATACATTTATAAACCGAGTGAGTCAAGCAATTGGGACGAGTGATATTGACCAACGACCTGAGCCAACCTTCTGGTCTCCATTGCTTGTTTTTTCGCATCGTGAAATCATCGATCAAGTGAATGGCTTATTTTTAGTAAGCACAGATGTTGGTCGATCTCGAGCATGGATACGTCTTGCTCTTAATGATGGCCTACTGTCAAGTTATTTATCTGCTATGAGGCGAGAGAGTGCAGCTCTCAAGCCATACTACCAGGCCAGAGCATTCCTTAGAGATACAGAATTATTAGACGTGGCACAACGACTTATTGAGGGAGTCGACAACTATCCGTTTGCGTTGGCTTGTAACTCAAGCTTGCTCAATACATGGACCAATCAACCGCTTCTGCTAGCGGGCTTGTGGACACCTCCTTTGGGAACTTGTCCCGTCACATCGGGCATTGACGTTGCCAGCACTCTGATTCCCGATCAGCTGCCAATTGCCAAGAAGGACTCATCACCATCATGTATCGGCTCGTCTCTATGCCTCGATGAAGATGAAGCGTTGAAAATCATTCTAGGCACTCCCGTCTCTCAACCGCCACCAATCCTGGAATCTGCCCGTCCTACGGACATTCCAGGAGTGTCCGGACTGGCATTGCGGACACATGAAACAAGCGAAGAAGAGAACAGCATTCCTGGTACAAGTCTCGGCAACTCTTTGACTGGCCGACTGGGGTGGTCGTCATCGTTTGATGAACTTCCGACCAGTGATACGCCCCACCCAGCCATTGAAACACCAGTCCTGACAACAGTGAGGAGTCCGTCTGACTTCCAGAGCTACCACTCACTTGTCGAAAGCTACAACCTTGTATCTGGGTCTTATGTGAAGACTCCGGACCTCCGAGACTTCATGCAGAGGTTTCAAGACATTTCACACGATCAGGCTGCTGTTGCATCAGAAGTGGATGACTTGGTATGTATTATGTACCTACCCATTACTTGCCATTTCCCATTTGGACATCCCTGCTGATGTCTTAGCAAGTTAGGTACCAAATCTCCCGCTCGGCTAGCCCCTACATGCTGGCCTCACACGTTTGGTGTCAGAACTGCCATGCCACTGCGCTGCTCTCGCAAACTTGCGAGTAAGCTAGCAGAGTCTTCGCTTAATGTAATATCTTATGAAAATCATGTAAAATTTAAATCTCTTGCCAAGATTTTTCAGCAGGAATACCTTGTCTTTCAATGCACAAGTAGAAGATTGACTTCATGACATGTTTATTTGTTGCAGACTGGACTGGGTTTTGAAGTTATTCCCACCTCACCTACGTCACTATTTAACATCCCTGTGAGTACACATGGTTTATTTAAATCACTACTATCAGTTAGGTTACAAAAACAATTCCAACTTTCTTGAGTATCATGTTAGCCAAGCAAGTTGGATAATTGTGAATTCTTTGTGCATGTGACACTAGGTTGCATAGTTTACAGCCACTCAATACTACCTACCAACTTGCTTATTATATTTGGACTGTCAAGCAAGATGGATCAAGTGTATTTTGAGGACTTCTAGAGTAACAGTAGTACCTACCTACCTATTTATTAAATTGTATTCAGTGTTGAAAACTATGCATTGCTAATAATAGTGCTGCCACAAAGAACCTAATTCAGGGTAATTTATTATTAGTAGGTAGGTATGATTGCAATTACATATAATTTCTTTTATAACGACAGTAAAAGTCCCAGAAGTGTCGTAATGCATGTGACAATACAAAAAGCACTAAAAAGTATCGCGTTATCATTGGTTGTAGATTTATTGGTCACCACCAAAGCAAGAGTGATAATGTTAGTCCTTTTCTTACCCAGAGTTCAGATCCATTTTATCGAATGCCTAGTAATTTAAACCTACTAGTGAAAATAAATTGGTTCTCTTCTGCCAATGTAGAGCCAAAAGTACCTTCTCACCAACTTTTGAACAGCCTCCTTCTCGTCTCTCTAGGTTATGTCGACAAAGTGCTTATTGAGTTGTCTTATTGTCTAGGATTTCACCAACTTGGTGCAGCAGCTGGGTAAACTGGGACTGGAACGAGGCTTAGACAGCCAGAATTATATGTGCGATGGCTGCAGCCATCCGATCGGGATCAACCTTGGCCAAGCTCAAGTATGCGCCTTCACGGGAAGCTATTACTGCACGGAATGCCACAAGGGGGAAGAGTGGGTCATTCCAGCAAGAATTATTCACAATTGGGATTACAGGCGGTAGGTAATTTAAAATTAAGGACAATTGACTACCTAGTGCTGCCACAGTGCTCTATTTATCTAGGGATTCACATCTCATGGCTGAGATCAGAATACATTTTAACTCTGACAATGGGAGTGATAAATCTGTAATAGGTATTACATCCAAATAAAAATCTTTATCATTATACAGTCAATACATTAAGAGGCTGCCCAGCTGAAAAATCTTGGCACGAACTTTGATGAAAGATCTTGGTTCTAGGTATATTTTTCAGCAGGGTTTGACTATTTTTTTAGAAACATGAGATGCAAGATCTTTTCAAAATTAACAAGATCAGCAATTTAGCAAGATCTTGCCTAGCTGATAATCTTGCCAATGCCTATAGTTCTTGTTTCGATTCTGTTAGGATCTATTCAATAATTTTGTCAAGATATCGCAAGATCTTGGCAAATTTTTAGCAGGGTGGGGAACGTAACAGTGCAGGCAGACATTCCAACTCTTAGTTATTGTCGCCAGTATTTCGCTATAGCACATTTGGATCTTCAGAAAAATCCAACAATGAGGATTAGCCATGTTTTAGTGACAGGTTTGACGCTTCTCGAAATAAATATTGGCAACTTTTGTAAGGCGAAGGGGTTGGAGAGGCATTAAACGGTCAGGTAGCTTGAAAAGAAAGTGATGAGCTTAACTCTCATACAATGATTGAATGCCTATTGTATCCTGGATAATGGAAACCCAATGTGTGCTATAGCGAAAAACTGGCGACAAAAGGTAGTGTCTTCTTTAGTTTTTTGTCTTGACACTATCAATAGAACTTTAAAAAATAGTGATTAATAATTATGCACTAAACTAAACTATACCACGCACTCGAACGATATGCAGTACAACCACTGGTACATTCTCAAAACTATAAAACTATTATCATTAGAGATAGGATAGTTATGCAAAGAAATATCCCAAAATATGCAATTGAAAGTGCCATTATATGCAAAATATGCAACGAATTGGAATCTTTTTAGAAAAATAACACAATATTAAATGTATTAATTAATTATCTAATGCACTTCCTACTGTAACATACACCTAAACACTTCACTTAAATCCACCACTATCAAACACTTCTTTCAAATTGTCAATAAAACTTTCCAACTGCTGGGAGAACAATCATTCAGTACCACTAAACAATGAACTGAATGAACTAAGCATGCCTTTCGCTTTTCTCTGATTGGAGATGCAAATCTCAACTAGCCAATGGGAGGCCATCTTACACTAGGAGAATGATTCACTACAAACAACAGTGCAGGTCGCAAAATAGACCATCACCTGCCAGGAAGTTGAAAACAAGGGATTAGCTGGGGAAACCAGGTAGAATAGTTCTTTTGCAAATTGAGATGTACATTTCGAAAAAATTATATAAAATTAACATGCGGAAAGTGTGATTTTAAAGAAAAAATTACAAAATTACTGAAATATGCAAAATATGCAAAATAAAACCTATATTTTTGGAATCAGGGGATCTCAAAACGAATTTATATCTATGTTTCCATATGATCTGACGCTTTAAAATAAATATGCATTTGCATAACTATCCTATCTCTAATTATCATCATTTAATGACGTACCATTTTGACTTACCAGTGGTCATAATGTGATTATTTTCTGAGGTATTATATTGGGAAGCGCAGCGCTCAATAGATGGCAGTGCGATCGCCGCCTTTGGGTGATGACCGAACATCACGTGTTTTACCGCCATAACAGTTCTGCCGTTTCTGTCACTTTTCGTGTGTTATTGTCTCATCAAAACATGAATGAGAAAATGGTTACTGATAATCGTATGAAAGGTAAGACGTCAAACCATATATCTAATTTCATATTTTTACTAGAATATATGAGCTAAAGTGGATAGTTCAAATAATGAATAAAGATCGTCGGATCTGACATCATAACCTCCTCATTACCTACTCTACTACCTAAGGTATGGGATACTAATGTGTTATTTTTTGTTACAGTTCCCATCAGTTTCCTAACAATCTATGAGCATATAGGTGATAAAAAGAGATGCTTAGAGGAGGGAGAGGCCATAGCTAATTCAACATTTATGGCGGATTGTTTTGTGACTCACACTTCAGATGAGCAGATAAATGTCACTGCATTTGTCTTTCAATCTGTCACATCAAAGCCACCACATCATGTTAGAATTTGAACTGGCGATTAAACCTACTTCCAAAGTGTTGTCGGCGATATGCTCCTGCAAAGCTGGGTAAATTCTATGTCTAATTTTCGATAATTATTTCGATTATTGTTACTAGTAGGTAGGTAACCTACCTACCTACCACCCTACAATAATTTTACAGTAATGTTTTTTATTGCTTAGGTCTAGGCCTACATAATTGTTGTTACTGAAATCAGTATAAAACAATGTGGACAAGCTGGCCAAATATGTTTACCATATTTGCAGATGAGTACCTGCCTATATATGGCGAATTTTAAGAATTTTAGTATTGGTTTGAACAGATTTAATATATTTTGTTTATTTAACGAAGTAGCTTTAGTATATTATTATAATTACCTATGGAATTTGTAAGTACCTATGTCAGTAGGTATTGTATTTTTTTAAGGTCTGTTCGTTTACCCTGACAAACCTGCCACTTTCTACACATCATCCATAGGATGTGTAGAAAGTGGCAGGTTGCGGCAGATTTTGGCAAGGTAAACGAACATACCTTTAGTTGAGCAGAGAGAAGTAGAGAAGTACAATTAGGTGTACATAACTATATTTTTTACATGCACGGGTTGTAGAACTTTAATCCATTTCATCTAATTACCCTATCGTATTTGTATTAAGCATTGCAATGTTTTACTTCCTAGCTCTACCCAAAATATATTGGCACTTTGTTCCACTTGCATGGCCCATTTCCACTAACCTCGGTTGTGGATACTGGATAGGACATAGAATTGTTGGTTTTTAAAGTGAATTAGTGTAACGTAGGTAGGTATTACCTTATTGTAAATGCCCAAAACTAGCGAAAGCTTCTGGCATTTGAGAATCAAGCGTTGAGGAGGATCCTTGGTCTGGTGCATGTTCAGGGGAGAACGATTTGTTAGGTGGATGGGTGGATGGTAGCGTGGTTCGTACCTCCGCAGACCGAGTGATCAAGAGGATGCTGCATAGCTGCTTCGAGGCACCAGACCATTGAGCCGGCATAAGAGATAGCGGACAGGATGCGAGAGACCCCGCTGCCCTGGGAGTGCTGATCGGAAGGATGCTGCATGGCTGCTTCGAGGCAACCAGACCATTGAGCCGGCATAAGAGATAGCGGACAGGATGCGAGAGACACCGCTGCCCTGGGAGTGCTGATCGGAAGGATGCTGCATGGCTGCTTCGAGGCAACCAGACCATTGAGCCGGCATAAGAGATAGCGGATAGGTTGCGAGAGACACCGCTGCCCTGGGAGTGCTGATCGGAAGGATGCTGCATGGCTGCTTCGAGGCAACCAGACCATTGAGCCGGCGTAGGAGATAGCGGACAAGATGCGAGG
This sequence comes from Leuctra nigra, assembly GCA_934045905.1. Classification (NCBI taxonomy): domain Eukaryota; kingdom Metazoa; phylum Arthropoda; class Insecta; order Plecoptera; family Leuctridae; genus Leuctra; species Leuctra nigra. The sequence continues at coordinate 38,309,467 of OW203763.1, forward strand.
GACGCCGCTGCCCTGTATTGGATGAGGGGGGCATTTGGACTGATTGAAGTGGTGTCCCTAAGATTGTTGTGCAGGTGATGATAGGTCTGTAAGTCCTGTAATAAATAAGGCCATCCAAAGAAGAATCTAAAAAATTAAATCAATCATTATGAAATTGTGGGCTTCACCACCCACCGATCCAACTTTTGGAACTGGGAGAAGGATTATTATATATTGATTATAAAATCATAACATAAGCTACGATTAGGTACCTGCGATTATATAACCATTCGGCTCTATATTTTTTTACTGTTAGTTTGTGTAGGCTGTTTCTAAGGAACGTTTACAGTTTGACGTAGCTCCGACGCTAAGCGCTCGGCGTTCAAATACACACAATACAATACAAGGTCAAAAGAAAAACCAGGTTTATCTCCAGCATCGAGCGCTGAGCGTCGAACGCATAACTGTAAACGTACCTTTAAAGTAAGTTTACAGCTTGACGTTTGATGCTCAGTGCTAGCGCTGAAAGATGAACATGGTTTATCTTTGACCTTGAATGCCAGCGCTCGGCGTTGGCCAATCAGGAGGCTCAACGTCGAGCGCCGAACGTCGAACGAACGCCGAGCTGTAAACGTACCTTCAGGCTTGTTTTTCTAACCAGCATTTTTACTGTTTATTCAAAAAATATTTATATTTTGTCTGCTATATACTATATGCTAACTCCAGCATGCCATTTTCATTTTAGATAATGTAAGTCTAAATGAGAGATATGGTAAATTAATTAATTTATTAATTAATTAACAAGGCCATTCCAAACTTCGACATTTCCAAACGGCCTTTCGGAACTTCGAAATAGAGCCTTGTTGAGACCTCAGATGTTTCAAACTTTACACTATTCACACGGGAGTTTTTGAAAAGCCGTTCGAAAGTGAAAGGTTACTTTGGACATTTGGAACGGCTGCTTTAATCAACCTTTAGATGTGCTATAATATAATCATTGCCGAGGAAATTAAATGGAGGTTGAAAAACTGGCCCTTATAATTATCCAACATGTGTGAAATTTTCAGAAACTCTGAAACATGCAAACACTCGGTTGGAGTACTACTTTACTTGAAACAATATGAGGTGACCATCGAGAAAGAGTCGTGCACAACACAAGAACAAGCATGGGGAAAGTATAAGGAAAAGGCAGGTTTACTTCATCCACCCCAAAAAGTAGAAGCGATGCACTGCTTTGCAGAACAAAACAACCAAAAACGGCAACTAAAAAGTCAAGCATCCACTACTCAATGTAGAGATGAAATCCTATCCAATCTCACATACATTCCTTCTCTCTCCCGACACCTTGACACTGTTCTTCCGAACATCAGCTGCAGTCACAATGATACCATGACACATGACACCACAAGTTCTAATGATACCTTCTTTTCCGATATCCTTCTTGCCACTGCCAATGTTGGTCTTCCACCAACGCATTCACTGGCACCTGAAGAAGCGAGTGTAACCAAAGCCCGTACAAGCTATTATGAGTCTCACGTCCAGGTCACAATTGCAGAAGCGACAAATATTATCTCCGCTCCACAGCTCTCTCCTATATGGTTTGACGCTAGGAAATGTCGGATAACGGGGACGTCCGCTGCAAAAATAATTTCTTCGCGGAATATTGCGCACACTGCTGACGTTCTGACGGCACCCTCTACCTTCCTAGGCAACAAAGCAACCATTTACGGCACCCGTATGGAGCCTGTTGCTCGGCAAGAGTTCGAGGCTTCGGTTGAAGGTGTCGTCAGAACGTGTGGCCTGGTCGTGAGTCAAGCCTGGCCTCATTTGGGGTACAGCCCTGATGGCTTGTTAGTTAATCCTGATGGCACATTGGACTTGTTAGAGATAAAGTGCCCTGAATCGCAAAAGAATACTGCATTGTTGGATGCTGCTGGCAAGCCAACGATTAATTACATATAACAGTCTACTGCTGGTTTAGAATTATGTAGGAAGAGTAGAGGATATTTCAACCAAGTGCAATACGGAATGTACTTGCTGAACCTTTCAAAGTGTCACTTTCATGTTTACTCAAAAATTGGAAGTGTTACTCTTGTGGTGGACAGAGACGATGATTTTTTGTCGTGGGCTATCCCGAAAATTCACGAGTGCTATTTTTTACATGTCTTGCCTATTCTTGTAATGAAACTTGACAAGTAATAGTAGAGAGTATTACATAGAAACTGAAAACTAATTTGCTAATAATTGAACCATAATTAGTAATTACCTTTATAAATTACATCAAGGTAAATTTGTAACAATAAAATGAGATATTATGTAAACCAAACCATTGTAAACATTAATTTATGTATTATTCACATACCTACTGCTAAGGTCACTAGTATTAATTGATTCCTTGATTGCAAAATTCCAAGTAGGTACATGGTACCATAGAAATATTTAATATTCGATGATAGTACTACAATTGAATTTAAAATAATTTGGTAGCCTACACAGTAATACAAATCAAGTTAAAATATTTGTATCTGTAATTGCATGTACCTATACCTAGTAAATTCTGTTTGAACATTTATAATTTTTATCTGTGCCTACCGGCTATGTATGATGATCAGCTGATCAGGATATCTGTCGGGAAGGGTTAACATTGATTATACTTTTAGAAAACAGTGGTTTTAAGGAAAATTGAAACCTTATTTATTACAGAATAATTGGAAACACATTATAATTGTCCTATCATGATTAATAAATTTAAATTGAACTAATCAATGGCTGAAGTACAATTCGAATAATAGAAGTCATTAGCAAACTAAAACTGAATGATGAGGATGACATACCTACGGACACGGTTCCTTTTACAAGCATTATGAAAATTGAGGTACCTACAGCAAAAATTACCTACTACAGGCTTCAAAAGTATGTATACCAATATGCCAAAAATAAAGCTATACATTTTTAGCTCATGCAAATTGTGTAAACCTACTAGGAAAACGCTCAGTGCAACGCATTGATGAGCGAGCACCAGCAAACTCTCGAACTGAATTCCGTAATGCCAGAAATACACCCAAATTGAATTGATTATGATTTGCACAATCATCATAAAAGTATCTGTTTTTCATTGAAACTGAGAATAGCAATCTATACACTCTGGTTAATAAAGTCAGCAAACATTCCTCAAGGCTTTGGTCATGGCGCTTATAATTGTATTAAACTTTTCAATAGGTAAATGAAATGGATAAACTGAAAAAATTAAAACGCTTATAAGTCGATAAGTTCTTTACTGGCTGAAACGTGGGAAAAATTAATAAAACGTTAGTCTTATTTAGGGGTGTTCAACGATTATTTTATTTAAATCGATTATTAATTCGATTTTCGTAATTTAAATCGATTAAATAATCGAATTAAATTGTATTGATATATAACTATAATGTAATCATGTTCAGGGTGGTCATCATCATCTTTTACAGCAATATTAACCTCAGCAATGAAATTGTCCGGAAAGTCATTCATTTTACTTCGAAGACGCAGTAATGTACCCTAAATCATTCAATCATCACTTGGTAGTGCTAAAGAGAAATACACACTGAAACTTGGGAAAATACGTATACAAACGTGAATTTATCACTAAAATATTACACACACAAAGAAAAATTTTGACAGAATCAAGGCAGCAATTATTTTAGAATGTAAAGTGCAACTATTTTCAAGGAGGCAAATACAAATTGATATTCGATTATTTTTTCTAACATCGATTAATCGTTTTGAAAGTCATAATTGATTAATCGATTCGATTAAATCGTAATCGTGAACACCCCTAGTCTTATTTATCTTTAAAATTTCAAATTGATCAAATAAACCACTTTGATTTTTTTTAAATTGAACCAATTAGTGGATAAAAAAATTTGGGTCTGCAAATTTCAGATGGGGTTCTTACATGTGTGCAAAATTTCAACCCGATCAGAGCAACGGTGTGACTTGTATAGCTCCAGGGACAGAAAAATACAACATAAACAGAGAAGGTGTCCAAAGTGCTGAATGGATACGCTCTGAGCAAATTCTAAATTAACATTTAGAACCTTTCATCTGACAATATTGGTGAACTTAAGTTGACAAGACAGGCACAAATAGTCACAATGTCTGTAGCATAAGGAACCAATTCAATCTGTCGCTACCGATGGCAAACACTTTAAGACGCTGAATTGCTCGTTCAACATGGACACGAGCTGCAGCAACGCGTTGGTTCTCGATGGCATCCGCAGCACTAAATTGCTTCTGTTTGCGCAGAAATGGTGGACGATAAAGTTTTAGTCCTCTGTCAGAACACGCGCGCTCAATCATGAATCCTTTATCCACCATGACTGCGTCCAAATAGCTTTGGCACTTGTCAAGAATCCCACAATCATTCGTAATGTACTTATCACTGCACCGTCCTCCATAAGCGTCTGACACTAGCGATATCATACCCGATGGTGTGACCCCAATCAAAAACTTTGCCGTATAAGTACACTTATAATTACTATACATTTGAAACCTACAGTTCAAACATTTGGGTTGCTCAACAGGAATTTCTGTACAATCAAGCACCACTCTAGTCGTCGAGTATGGTGCAAAACAAGCAGGCATACTGTTTCTAACAGACTCGATTCTAGGAAAGAATAGTGCAAAGCTGAGGACAGACTTCAAAACTACCAGCATATTTTTAAAGTATGTTGAGACAGACCGCCTACTAATCTGAAATAGAATGGCTATTAGAGCATAAGACAGATTATGCTTCAGCTTCATTCCAGTTAGCAGCACCCTAGATTCAACATTTAATGCAGAATATGACAAACCATTCTCTTTTTCAACAACATCAACTTGCTTAACAATATTAAGAAAAAGCTGGCGGCTCGGAAAGCCCATAACGGTGGACACTTTGGCATCGTTAGCACAATGTTCTATGGTAAATCGTTTCGATGAAAACAAAGTGTTCACTTGACACCCGACTTCAATACGAGTTATTTATTTATTTATTTATTTATTTATTTATTTATTATTGTAAACACACAAAAATACATACATTCCGTTTTCCACAAAGCCAAAACGGCTTTTCTGTGGATTAATTTAAAGAAAATTAGTGGATACAAAAATGTTTAAACAATATACAAGAAAAGAGAGAAAAATACATAATAAACTGATTAACAAAGAAGAAAAAAATAATATTTTATACATCATCAGAGTATTCATACAACCAAGATTTCACTTCTTTCTTAATACTACTATAATTATCTAAAGACTTAATTTCTTGAGGCAACTGATTGAAAATAAAAGGGACAGAGTAATTTAAACATCGCTTTCCATACTTATTAGTAAATCGGGGGAGTATTAAAGAAACTGGATTCACCATTGATCTAGTGGCCCTGGAATGATTGTAGATAATTTTAAGTTCGTTCGAATAAAAATATTTGATTATGAATTTATATTTATACAAATCAGATATTGGAAGGAAGTTAAGATGATCGTACATTAAGAGAGTGTTATTGTTACATTTGAGCTTAACGGCATCAGGGGTCAAATTCTTGATCATTCTATCCTGTATAGATCGAATGACTTGAAGGTGAACATTGGATGTGCTGCCCCAAGCAAGTAAACCGTAAGAAATTACAGATTCCACTAAAGCAGAATATATTAATTTTAAAATTCTAACAGGTAAAAAAGATTTTACATGAAACAATTGAAACGAGCAAGAACGTAATTTGGAAGCTAAGCTATTTATATGAGGTCTCCAGGAAAAGTATTTATCAATTGTTATACCTAAATATAAACAAGTATCAACCTCCTCAATCAGATCAGTACAAGTACACAAAGCAAAATCTAATGTATGTAAACAATTAAAACTATGACACAATAATGTTACAGGGTCTAACCTACTTGCAATTGAAGGTGAACAAATGTGAATTAACTTAGTTTTTGTACTATTTACTAACAAATCATTATCATGAGTCCACATCAACAATGTATTGAAATCAGACTGAAGAATTATCTGAGCCTGTTCTAAATTTTTATGAGCAGATACTAGAACAGTGTCATCTGCGTACATATAAATTTTACAATTTTGAATATAACTAGGCATGTTATTCACATATAAGAGATAAAGAATTGGACCCAATATTGACCCTTGAGGTACACCAGAATTACATACCCCAGCTATACTCACAGTTTCACCAACTTTAACTATAATTTGCCTATCCGTTAAATAATTGTGAAACCAACATAAGAGGGGACCCCGAATACCAGCATTTCCAAGAGATGTTAACAATTTTGTATGGTTTAACGTATCAAATGCCTTTGAAAAGTCTATAAAAAGAGCCAGAACGTGCATATTCTCATTTAATTTAGAATTTATGTAATCAGCGAAAAGAGTAAGCAGATCAGTGGTGCTTCTACCTTTTTGAAAACCAAACTGATGTGAATTGATGATTTTAAACTTTGATAAATAATCAGTTAATATTTTTGCAACACACCGCTCCATAATTTTCTCAATAGTAGGGAGCAAAGCAATTGGTCGGTAATTATTGAACTCGAGGTGGTCACCTTTTTTGTAAACAGGTCGAATTATTGACATTTTTAATTTAGATATAACAACACCTTCTGAAATTGAAGTATTAATAATTTTAGCAATAACTGGGCTTACTTTTTCCGCTATATTTTTCAAATCAGTTATTCGTATCCTGTCAAAACCCGGTTGTTTGTTAGAGTTTAATGAATTTATAATATAATTTATGCGGGTGGCACACACTGGAGGCATGTATAAAGACTGAAGCTGAACTACATCATAATTGTAACTTAAAGTATGAATGTTGCAAACATGTTTCAAAGATTCTACCTCACTGATGAAACAGTGCAAAAATCTATCTGCAATCTGCTTATCATTGAATTGTTTCCCTAAATATTTACTTAAAACCTGATCTACAGTATCCTTTTTCTTTTTACCAAGTACATCACTGTACATCACTGTTGGAGTTAAGGCTTCTAACCTCGGAACTTCGCTAGCGAAAGCTGCAAATTCTTCAAGTACACTGACATGTTGAACAGCCTCGGCATCAGAATTGTTATCATCTCTGTCGGCATCAGAATGATCAGATTCAGAAGTGCAAGGGAAGAAGTGACTACCAGGCAAATTACTATTTAGTCGGTTACGATTGCTTTGCTGGACTGCAAGTGTAGCTGTTTCCACTGTTCTCTTTGGCAGATTTTGACTGGGAACAGCAGTCTTCTTTAGAAATCGTTTTTTGCATTTGCCTGAAAAAAATTGTAAGAATATTTATTTAAATATCTGCAAGCCTCTGTCCCCACATTCATTGGCTTTTTAAAATTTTTATCAAGTAGTAGGTAAACTTTTCAGCTTGGCACGCCTACTCTAATGAGGTAGGTAGAATGAGGATGGGATCTAAGTAAGTAGGTAGGTAGGCACGTCCTACGTAGGTACTGTACAGCCTATCTTATTCTGCTGAAAAATATACCTACCTCAAATGGGTAGGCCTGTAGGTAGGTACCTACCTAGTTTGGCATCAACCTACCTACAATGATGCTAGGTACCTAGGTAGCTAAATTTTTTTCAGCTTGGTAGGTAACCTACCCAGGTCCTACCTAGTTGTTGTTGTTGTTTTATTAGCTGCATTCAGCTTGCAAATATACATTTTATACACAACTTAACATAAGTAGGTACCTGACTAGGTAGGTAGGTATACCTATTAGTCCCTACATTTTAGTTAGTAGTAGGTAGAGGTAGTAGTAGTCGAATGCAACCCTACCTGATTTCGAAAAGGTGAAGTCATCTTCAACGAAATGGGCACTGCAAATTTGTGCCCATTTGCTAGGCGCCTTAGCCGATCTAATTTTCACAATCCAAGCTTTCTTCATCTTTATGTCATTGGGGAAAAAATACAGTGACACAGCTTCTTTACCGCCCATCGCCGCAGATTTGCGAGCAGAATTACTGCATTGCGGCACCGCACACATGCGCCCACCCTGCTTGAACACCATTGTAATGTAGAAAGTATCTAGTAGGACCTAGTTACTTCACGTCACACGGTTGCTCAATAATTACAATAAGATAATAATACTCGAACATTACAACTTTACACCGTTTACACGTAGAAGTTAGAACTGACGTCCGACAAAGTAAACAATAGCCATGTTGGAACATGGACTAGCCTTCTCGTCATCACCCAATGTAGAAGTTCCCGATTCGCTCACTAGGGGCGTTTCGCTAGTTTCGCTCAACTACTATACAGTAGTTCCTGTTGCCTTTTCCTTTTGCCAGTGCCAGTTTTTAGCTTTTACTACCACTAATGTTTAAGTAACCTTGAATCTAGCAGAAACCTAGTTAAACAATTTGGACATCTTAAACATAATTTTCCATCGTAAATACCCGAGTAAATTCCAAAACCATTAGGTACATCATTGTATTTTAATGGTACCTACCTACTGTTTTTTAAAATAAAAGACTACAACATAGCAACAACTGCAGTACCTACAGTAAAATCTTCTTGTTACAGTTATTCGGTGTGTCATAAGGCTGCTTCTTTCCTGGAGGAGATCCAGCACCATCCACTGATTGACTTGAAAGCATTGAATCCTCGACTCTACCTGGTGGTCGGTGAGATGGCAGATCTGCAAGGACTGCGGATACAGCTGAACCTGCTGCGAGGCTACTTGTTCACATGTCGAGAGCCCATCATCGAGGAACTTCAGAAGCGTGTCTGGCCAAGGGAATATCTTTATGAGCACGTTCACCTCTATTCAGTTGCTGTAAGTATTTACTTCTTTTCATATGAAATTGAGAACAGGGTTGATAAATGTCAGTGACTTAAATATAAAATTAAATTGAATCATATAAATTTTCATATGTACGGACATATGAAGAGGATGGGAGAAGAGAGGATACCATATAGAGAGGCAGAGCGTGCAGCCATGGGTGGCAGAAGAAAGGCAGGAAGACCTAGAACTAAATGGATGCACGGAATAGAGGCAGCCGCAGAAGAAAGAGGAGAGTGTTGGGGAGTAATTACAACAGAGAAGTGGTGGGAAGACAGAGAGAGATAGAGGGAACTGGTGGAAATAGAGGAGCCTGAAGAAGTGGAAGAAGAGATTGAAGAAGTGTGGAGTGTCGGACTTGGCAAGTCGGCTCTGAGATCACAAGTGCCCTAGAACATTGGTGGGATCATCCCACACCCCCTGACCCGACAATAGTTGGAAGCAGGGTCACGATATTTATTTATACATTTTTAATAGAATTCTATGTACGTGACTCACAAATTTAACTTCGAGTAATGTGAGAGCTCATGGAAAAATCCCGTAACATTCATGTTGAAAGTTTTCACTGTGATTGTGCAAGACACGAGTAGTACCTACCTAATGTGGTTGATATAAAGTTTATGAGCTCAGACGGCAGAGTAGTGAGTTTGACCTTGAAGAGTTTTTCAATCGATTATTATCAATATCTTTTACTAATTTTATTGTTAATAAAAGAAGGCTTTGTTGTACGAGTCTTCAGAACAGTTCAATGAAAATAATTTCATAACTTGGAATGGTGTATTAGTTTTATTTTGTCCTACAGACGTTTAGTGCCCGAAAATTAGTAAAATATGGCGCTATAAACGTCTGTAGGACGAATTAAAACTAATTTAACTCATTCCAAACTATAAAATTATTTTCATTGAATAGTTCTGAAGACTCGTAGAAAGCCTTATTTTTAACTATTACATTGGCAAAAGATTTTGATAAAAAATAATAATCAATTAAAATACTCTTCAAGGCCATGCTCACTACTCAGACGTCTTAACCAGTGCCTAACCAATATTGTGTGATGATGAGTGACTAATTTGAAAGAGTTACCTATTTAAGTTGTCAGCAAATCGCAGTGTCAGCAGAATCCCATTTCAGTGAAAATTGTTCTACATACATGGGCTGGTGTGTTTGTTATTGTTGTTTGTCACATGAGTGGTGACTGGTGAATATCAGGGCAACAGTTGAGTTTTTCATACAGTGCAGATTAGGATGGTAACAGGTTTTGGCAATCTGCCCCTCAACATATGAAGGTCAAATTAAATCTTCCCCTCTGGTGAAGTGCATGGCTGAGTATCAATCATGTAATCATCTCTTAAGTATTTTCCTATATTTTGTTTTATTGAATATCTATATTTGAAGTGTCTTCATCAGCCTGTAAGCAAGAATAACCCATATTTATTTCACACAATAACATATACATGGTCATCGGACTATTGACTAGTATTGTGACTATTGTGTGTGATTGTATCTATCATTTTTCCAATAGTAAGTAAAAGTTCAGTTCAAAGTATGACATATTTACTTGAGGGCGGTCATATATTTTTTGCCGGCATCGGGCGGTTTAGAGCAGTTTTAGAGGGAAATACAAAATACAAATGTCTTTATTTGGCAAACGATTATGAATATCAAAAAAGCAAGAAACTATGACGTGTATTGAACTTTTATCTACATTTTCATCTTTACTGTCATAACTATGTTCCTACTATGTGGTCAGCATTTGTCTGGAATGAAAAGCTCCGTGTGATCGACGGAGCATTTTTGTTCCAGGCAAATGCTGACCACATAGAAGGAGCATAGTTATGACAGTAAATGATGAAAATTTAGATAAATGTAATAAAGGGGATAAATTTAGATGGGCTTTTCGATATTCAAAACCGTTGGCCAAATATAGACATTTATATTTTGTATTTCCCTCTAAAACTGCTCTAAACCGCCCGATGCCGGCAACATTGATGATCGCTCTAATCTACATTTCAAAGAATACTACTATGTGCTAATAGAAAAATTATAAATTTGTCCCGTAGGTACACTTGGCCAAACAAAAATTGAACGTTCAATAAATCTGATAGGCTGATAAATGTAAAATCGCACCATCAGAAGTCAGTCTAAGCGATCTCATTGTCTAACTCTAGTAGGTGACCTCACATTTCAATGATAATAACAAGCTTTTATTGGTTATGGGACATGACCAGCAGTCATTCAAATTTGGTCAACGATCAATTTATGTTTTGCCCAGTGTACATTTATAATTTCTTCTTTCATGGTATTTGGCAAAAGAATCAAATCTCATCTTATTTGTGCCTGTTTTACCAGGCATCATATCTAAAGTGTTTGTTTCGTGTTGTCCAGGACTTGCTTCAGATCCCGTCGGGAGCGCTAGCGCAGCTGCTTACTCGTGTGGTCAGCTTTGCCAGGGAACACGTGCTCACGTGCTGGCTCTGCAGTCAGAAGGGATTCATCTGTGAAGTGTGCAACAACAACAAAGTCATCTATCCGTTCGACACAGATGCTACCTACCGAGTGAGTAACGAACATCATCGAACCGTTAGACTTCTAACGCAGGATTCACATGAACCCTTTCAAACTTTACTTATGTTTTCATCAGACATGTGCATTCCTTAACCCTTTAACTAGTTAGTTAATTCAGGTAGGTAGCTTTGTAATTAGCTCCTGGGCTGCGATCGTGTAAAATGACAACTTCCTTGTCACGGTGACAAGTCCCTAGAAGGCCGTGAATAACATTGAGATGAGAAGCTTGTCGCTTCGACAAGGGAGTTGTCATTTTACACGATCCCAGCCCTGGTAGCTCCTGTAGATCCTGTAGGTAGATAGCTCCTGTCAAAGTGAGATCATTTGTTGGTAGGTAGGTACAGGAAAAATTTTTATTTCCTGTTTGGCATGAGTTAGGAAGCTGAAATTTCTTTATGATAAGGATATAGGGCTATCAAATATTGAGCAAGTTTCTGATACATTACATATTCACAAAACAAACAAACAAAATTGCAATAGGTATCAATCCTTTTTTTGATGAGTTGAATGTCAAAACGTATGAGATATGGAATATTACTTTTGGAATATTTATAAATTATATTACAATATCAGCCATTGACATCTGCTGTATGGGATTCGTTGCAGCACTGAATGCTTTCGTCGATGTCGAAGGCCTCAATTTTACACCAAATTCTGCCTTTGTAAAGACATATTATTACTTCTGTTTGCGATTAGATCATGTATACACATGCATGACTAGAGTAGTTAGTTTAGGAGGTCACCTGCAAAATAAGAAACGCACACCCTGACCGGGATTCGAACCCAGATCTTTCGGTAGCTTAATTGGTTAAAGCATAGAGCCGGTAACCCAAAGGATCTGGGTTCGAATCCCAGTCGGGGTATGCGTTTTTATTTCGCATGTTACCTCCTAAACAATGTTCTGAAGTTAGAGATTCACTACATCATTATCAGTGAAGTTAGTGTTGTTCCCATTCATAATGTTATCCAACCATTGATCAAAATACGTATTAGTTTCTCATTATAATAATAATCTTTAATCCTTTTTTTTCCAAATTACAGTGGGTAAAGGAGGTAAAATACAAGGGCCTAATTAATGAAACCGGCTGGCCGGGCCTGACGTTTCTTCTGTATTCTCTTCATCTTCATCATCTTCTTCTCCATCTTCAACTTCTTCTCCTCCTTCCTCCTTAACTTTTTCTACAAGTCTTCTCCATCTGTCCACGTCTTCCCACCACTTTTCATCTCTGATCTTCATCCACGACTCCCCTCTCTCTTCCACAGCCGCCACCACTCCATTCATCCACTTTGTTCTTGGTCTTCCCCTCTTTCTTTTCCCATCAATTGCTGCTCGATCTGCCTCCCTCCTTGAAATTCTTTCCGGTGCCATTCCTTTCCATCGTCTATACCACCTCAACCTCTCTTTTCCCAGTTTGAAACCTAGAGCCTCCACTCCCAGATCTTTCCTTATCTTTGTACTTCTTACCTTGTCAAGTTTTGTCAATCCTGCTAAACTTCTTAAAAACTTCATCTCTGCCCCTTGTAATTTCACTTCTTCCTTCCCTCCCATTGGCCAGGTTACTGCTGCATACGCAGCATACTGCTGCGTACTGCTGCATACGTTTTTGCATACGCAAAAACATGTTTAAGATGTTTGTGCTTAATCATGATGATTAACAAAGAGTAAGTTACTTGAGAAAAGGAACTTCGTTAAAGTTAAGTTACTTCCGGTCAAAAAAGGAACTTAGTTAAAGTTAAGTTACTCCATGAAAAAAGGAACTTCCAAGTTACCAGTTACCCATAAGTAACTTGCAAAGTTACTTATGGGTAACTGGTAACCGATGGAAGTTACCGATGGATTTTTTTAGGAAAAAAACATGAGTATTGTGGCAGGGTATATTGGTTTCTCGATGTGTTTCAAACGTAATGCCATACAATGGAGTGTAGTATTTTTGTCAGCCCATAGTATCACGGCAAATAGTTTCATTTCCACGCAACGAAATCACACGTAACGAAATTGAAATACTAGAAGAGGTTATAAACAATGCTCTGCACAAGTAATTGGCGATGATGGTTGAAGGGAGAATGAGCTGCTAGGTCACACTGCAACAAGCCAAGGTCAAATGAGGGGGTGAAGTGAAAGTGATTCTCATTGGTTCACCCTCTACCCCTCACCCCCTTATCTTCACTGATGAGAGCATGCACATTCCAAACCAATTACTAATGCAGCTGCACTGCCAGTGGAAACTTGTTTTGATGGCAGATCGCTACTCCGGAAGTATAAGTTGGGAAATTTTGGGAAGTTTGCTGAAAAAGTAGAGTCTGTTCAAACGAAAAAAGGAACTTTGCAAGTAACGTAACGTAATATAAACGTTACATCAATAAAGGAACTTTATCAGTTAAAGTTCCTGACAGAAAAAAAGGAACTAAGTTACCACTAAAGTTCCTGAAATGTAACGCGTTACTTTCGTTAAGTTACTAGTACTCAACACTGATGATTAAGTTACAATTTTAAATGACCTTGACGTTGTTTCCTATGTTTTGTCGTTTGCACTTAGGTATACCTAACTTGGAACTTACCTATAATGTTTGAAGTAATTAGCTCACACAAGATTGGGTCATGTCCATAATAAATCAACCATTCAGTTACTGTCTCTGTTTTTCATGAAATTTGGCTCAGTTACTAAACCCAATCAATGCACAAAGCAACTGTGATTTTTGTTAGAATTCTTCGGCTAACAGGATGTATCTTGTCTCTACAGTGTATTCAGTGCAGCGCCGTCTTTCACTTTGGCTGTATGAACTCGAACAAGCCATGTCCCAAGTGCTTGCGGAAGCAGCTGAGAGTTGACTCGCCACTGATGGAAGTAAATGATTAGATACGTTTGGGCTTCAAACACACACAGCAAGATTCATGTACATCATTACTACATTCATACTACTAAGGCAAGGTTTGTTTACTCCTATACCATTAACATTGGCTGAAGTGAAGCCTTTTCAGACCCTGTGATTCGGGAAATTCGTTTTTCTGACGGCGCAGCTCCATCTATTATCTTCATAGTGAACTACTTTATCAATGGGTAAATTATCATATTAGTTCATATTTTTACCATCAGTAGCTGATATAAGCGTTATTCCATCAGAATTACGAAAATTCTGGGTACCTGAAAAGCTTCACTTTCATTGGTCAAGTGAGAGAACCGTGTCTTACTAGTGTGAACTAAGCTATGATCCATGAATCTTGCACACAGCGTTCGGGCTGTGTGTTTAAACTGTATGTATGCTTGAAGTTAAACACCGTTTATTTATTACTGCATTCCCTATTTGTGTTTGGGAACTAATGTAGGGTTATTCTCTTGATTTATGTTCTAAGTATTTATTTATTCTCCTAACTTAATTATTATGATATGTTGGTGGAACCTGTATAGATACAGGCCCCTAGTCATAACTGCTGTTAATTTATCTGAAAATCAGCTAAGTTGAATTATTTATATTAAAACATAACTACTGGGGCCTCATACATGAAGCATTATCGACGTTTACCTATGACTTAGAGAAAAAAAATCACAAAGTTGATACCGAGGAAGGAGAACAAATTTAATACTGGGAATGGGTGGGTTTACCGTTATCACCGTATTGAATTGTTGGTTAAATATGCCTGTTGCAACACAAGTACCAGGAGGTCTATACTAGAAGGTTTTCCCAATTCCATTCTGATGGAATCCGGTCACGGCCATAAGGATTAACATTGCATGGAATCGAATTCCATCAGAATTGGGCATTCAAAAGTTCTAGAATAGGGCTCCAGTTGGATTGACGTTTTTGAACACGTTATGGAACTTCTTAAGTGTAATAAACTTTGTATTAAAGTATTCATTTACTGAATAGTGAATACATATACTTTTGAAAATCTCTTTTATTTCGAAAATTAATGTAGGTATTCAAATTGAATGCTTCTTATTCGTTATTGTCATTTAACAAAATGGTGGAACCGCAGTTTGTATTTGTGAATACGGTTTGACCTCTGTGGTGTCATTGTTGGCGACTGGCGTATAATTTTCTTCCAGAATTACAGGATTTTATCACATGCATGTGAATGAGGTTCCAGATAGATAGTATTGATTTGTTATATTGACTCTGGTGATACTGATAAGTAATCACTAGGTAAGAGAATCTGTCTCATATTGTGTTGTTATGTAATATTAACTTTATTACGACGTTTCGCTTCTTGCAAAGCTGATTGTGATTACATCACAGAAAAATCATTGATATATAACACGTGGATTGCGCTTCAAAGCTTGCCAGCGAAGTTTAGTCACCGCCGTACGGATGTAATGTACTGACAACTTCACTGCCTTGTGAAGTAGTCCACATTCCTAAAAGTGTGCGTGATTGGTCAAAGCTTACTAGCCTTATGATTGGTCCATGTCGTAAAGCGACTGTCAGTTGTTTGAAATTTCAACAAAATGCCGACTTTTGCGACATTATATTGCTTTAATGGTAATTATTCAACAGAAATTGGATTACATCAATTAAAGTAAGTTATTTATTTATTTATAAGAGCGAAGAATATATCAGGTCATATTGTGTCGAGTGTAAACTGTCATTCAAGTGCTGAATGTCAATCCCTAACCTTGCATCCGTCTATAACAACATTGTGTTCTCGTAATAGCTACTAAAAACATGTATTTATTTGTATTACCTATAATATTAAAGCAATAATAACACTTCTGCGAACAAAAATGCTAATAAATAGATTCGAAATGTATGTTTGTTATTAAAATGTCAAAGTTAAGTATGCAACCATTTTAAATTCACCGCCCACTTGTTTTGAAACTCAGTTGATTTAGAAATTATTCTGATCGTGTAGAAGGCTGTTATGGAATGATGACCTTGAAAAGGAACATTTTATCTTCTGTCTTTGTCTCACATCTTCTGTCTCTGTCGCACTATTTCAACTTCACTGCGACTAATGTTAAAGGGGTTCAATGCTCTATCCACCCCAACGAAGTGGAGGTACCTTGAGATCAGTGAGAAAAATGCATTCCTGAAGACAAGAGAAAACAATATCCTTATTCAATACGCACAGCGCTGCATCAATATTGTGAGATACACAAGATCACAAGGATGATTGTCTTCTGCTCTATGCATGGTATTTAATTAGCTCTGAATTTTTATTCTTTGATAATTTGAAATAAATAAGCCCTTGATTTTTTTTTTTTTTTTTTAAGTCTGATTGATTGGACTTTTGCTGAAACGTGGGACTGATGTCAATATTACAAAGCAAAAATATGTTAGAGTTGTATATCGTGTAATTTATATTATTGTTGGAATAAGCTGTGTGGTGATAATCTTGATTGATCACTGATGAGCAGTGGCTTCCAAATTATTTTATCTATATCTGACTGTTAATGGTGCTTGTTAGATTAGTGTATAGTATCAATGGTAAATGAGCAAAGGTCAAAGCCAACTTAATACATGCTGAGGATATAAGTTTAACAATGGTTATTTAACTTTTCGCATCTTGATTCAGGATTCTTGATCCTTAACTGTTCGCAAAACAAACCTATATAATGTAGTTTTTGAATCTTGATTTTAGTGTGATATCAAATCTTCCAAGCCATAATTGGAGTCATGGAATTTCGAAATTTCAAGTTTGCTTATTCAACCCCATTTTCTTACAACCTTTGACATTACATGTGTATTTTCATTTTTGATTATCCCAAAAAATGTATTTTCTCGAAACGGGGTTACCACCGTATGCTGATTTACCATTGATATGAGTTGAGTGAGCAGAACATGGACCAGTGTCAAATCAGTTCGCCTTATTGCAATTCTATGCTGTTTTATGTTTGAATGTACTACATAATTATTGGATAAATTGAATAAAGAATATTACATACTCTATAACTAACATTGTAATACTAATTAATAATAATATACCTACAGTCTGGATTACCGACCTATATTATTATGACTGAAATTGTGTCTGAATGCAACTAACTTGTAAGAAATTAGTAATTTTTTCAGTCTCTAGTATATAAGTCAATAGGTGTATGCAGAAATGTGGTATATTGTAAATGTAGTGTATTGACCAAAAGTCTGACATTGTCCCTGGCTCCTCTTAAAGTATCAGTTCTATCTTAAGCCATCTTTATGTTAAACAAAGTTGATAATAATACCTACCATAGAAAGAGTATCAATAGGTACTCAAAGTATAAAAAATGTCCGAAAAATTTCAAGTATTGTGAACCCAGGGAAGAATACGGCTAACTGATTAGTGTGCTAAGAGAAAGCACCAAATTTCAAATTAAAAAATGTTCTTTCCCAGATGACACTCGATTGAATGGTTCCAAGCTTAGAGATCACTAGAACCACCTAGAACGTAAGCCCCAAACGTTTATTTAGCATACTTGGAGAGGAGAGAGCCTTAAGGATCTTGGCTATACAAGTATTGTTTCCATTTGAATCACAATAATAGTTCACTAATAGTTGACAAATCTGTAATTAATTACAATTTACAACAAATCTGAATATAATTATCAGCATAGCAACAGTAACACTAAAAAGCTAATTACTAATACAAGTAATAACAAAAACATAAAATAACAGTTATTCAAACGCAAACGTTATGCAAATTTATTTTATATCTGTACAGCGTAGCTTTCTAGTAGTAATAATAATAATAATGGTAAGTTCTATATTGAACAATGTTCTGGGCGTATAAAACATTTCCTTTGGATGTGAACATCCCTGTAAAAGCTGCTGCTAAAACCTTATGGGGTAATTTGCACTTATTACTTTGAGTCGTAATTACGTATATTAGCTACTTTTAATGATAAGTTGGTTTTCAATTACCAGATTAACCTTCTTGTCGGTCAATATTTTACACCAATTGTAATCTGCAATCCACTTATCATGGTAACTCCACTATTATAGAAACAACTGAAATAAGGACTTAAATATTGGGGTCATAACAAAACATCGCATTATAGACGGAAGCAAATCTAGGAAGCTCTGTTAAATGGAAGGTAGCAATGCTCATTAATTGTTTTAAAAAATTGCAAGATTAGTGGAAAAAATCAAGATTTGTCGTCTTTATTTCTACCTACTGTCAGTGTTCGAATTGGGGGGGGGGGGGGGATGCGGGGGGATGGCATCCCCCCATAACGAATTTATGGGCATGACTATCCCCCCATAATGAATTTAGGGACAAAACCATCCCCCCATTAAACATAATATGATATGACATATTAAGATAATATAATATGACAATTTATAATTCATTGTTAAAACTACAATACAATAAATAAGTATTAACAATATTGAACTTTGAACTTGTAACAAATTGGCATGGTACAATTGGTAATTATTTACTTTTACCATTTCCGCCTTGCAATTACATTATCTTGCAGCCTCCAAAATCCAAAAATCCAAAAGACGCCCAGCGGTGAAAACTTGGGGTCCAGCCCCCCCCCCCCCCCCCCCCTGACTGTATCGTTTTACCCACGATACACCATCCCCCCATAACACATTTCCCAATTCGAACACTGCCTACTGTAGAATGTAGGTAGATGGATACCTAATTGAAAAGGATTCCTGTTATGAAACACTACTTGGGAAGTCTCGACTTAACAATATTAAAATTATTAATCGTATTCTGTTATAAAATGGGATTAGATAGGCACCGGGCACTGACTTAAAATATCTATTCATACTTTCGAGTAATGCTCGATGTCACAAATAATTAAATAAATCATATCCTGACAGGTGTTTTAGAGTCATTTAGACTGGTATTCACAGTATGTAGGTACTACTAAAGCTTCAACCAATCACAGAAACCTGTTCAAATGTAGATGTATACCTACATTATCTTCTCACCTTAGTTCTCGAGCCAGTAAATCAGATATCAAATTATAAAATCTGATTTACTTCAACAAATCTTCATAATGACCTAAAGTAGAGCATCGTTTCGATTTGTTGACGTGTAATTGTAATGTGTTCGTTGTGTGATACTGCTGGACTACATGGATGTGGTGTGCCATTCCACTTGAGCGGGATCGCCAGCCTTGTCAACCTGGGAGCCAACTCTTGATCGAGCTCCTGACGCTGCTGCTGCTGTCGCCTCGTCGATGGCGTCCAGTTCCTTCTGGCTCATGTGGGCGACAATGCCGGCGCCGAGAGAGTCGCCGAGAACGTTGATCGTTGTGCGGAACCGATCCCTGGGGAAGTGACAACAATATTAGGATTCACGTTCACATGCGAGGGCAATTGCCCCCCTCCCCCCCCCCCCCCCCCTCCTCATCGGTCTCCCAGGACTCTCTCAAAGTCAGAACAAAAGTACGGAAATTCCAGTAAAAATTAACTTCAGTAGGGTTTGTTTTTTTCTTTTTTCCAGGAAAATTAAACTTTTTCTCTAATTTTTTGGGCTCTTTTTGAATGATTTTACTCTACATATTTTTGTTTAAATAAAACCTGGAAATTATACGATTTAATTAGAAGAACCCTTTTTTGGGGCATTTTATTCCGTAGAACACAGCTAAAGTGGACATATGTCCAAAACACACCAAATGCTTTGACTTGAGTTAAAATGTACAAAAGAGGTAGCCTTTCCAGCCCCCCCCCCCCCCCCCCCATTGATCTGTAACATTTTGTCTAACCTGCCTAAACGAATGAAAGTATAGTAAACTAATATTAAATTAAGTCACTCTTTATGTTGAAATTAATATTGAATACTTGGTGCAATATGGCCATATTTGACATAATTTACCCACAGCTATCATAATCACTTGACAAACATTTCTCTCCATTATAGGTGAAAAGTAAAATCCAGAACGAACTTCACCTTACAACCTTAACTTCACATTAACTTTAATAGTAGACAAGTACAAAATCACGTTAGGGGCCATGCATAAAGGACGTAACGTTGGGGGGGGGGGGGGGTCACCAGTATCGGACACAGTGTGACAGGGGGGAGGGGAGGGTCTGGATCCAGTAGGATGTCACGTTTTGATATAGACATTATCAAGCATTATAAATTTCAGTTGATATATTGAGACCTGAAATTTCGCTACAAAAGATAAATTCTGATACATTTCACAGTCAGAAAAATTAATGGTGGGTAGAGATAGTCTCTTGTGACATCCTTTTAAGGGGGGGGGGGGGGGTCTCAAAAAGTGTGACACAACGTGACATTGGGGAGAGGGGGGAGGGGGATGTCAAAATAGCCCAATTATTAGCGTGAAGTCCTTTATGCTGTATGCACATCCCCTTAATTACATATTATAATATCATAATGTTTTAATCGAAATCCTGAACACACAAAGCGGGGTGCCACAGGTAGTTTTGGCAATGTATTCTTTAAGAGTATTGAACACTTGGAATCAAACAAGGTGATTATCACCCAAACAGTAATTATTCTTTCTTGGAAAGAATTGTGCAAATCTTTTACTTCAAGATTAGGTAATCTTCTGCCATGGCCGCACTTAGTACTTAATTAGATATTATTATAGCAACAAATGTAAACAGGCGTCAGTGAAAATGTCAGTTCATTCATTGTTCGCAATATTAGAATTTCTTGTTATCATCGCAAGACATTGATTCATCTTTTGATGATTGATGTTGAGATTATGATACAATTTTAAATGACCTTGACTCTACTGCGTGCACCGCTCTGTGTAACCCGTTGATAGGCGAGTAATTTCGAGTAATTAATTAGGTGGCATGCTGTGTATGTAGGTAACATACGTTCATAACGTTGTGGCAACTTACTGAGTTGCTGATCTATACATTTTGGAGTGAACACAAAACCCAAAAAGTAATTTGCATGTGTTCAAGGTGCCATTTATACGTTATCGAAAAATCGGTTCTCACAACTATTTCAATCTCATTTAGTTCTTTACCTACCGATTTCACATAAAAGTTGTGAAATATGATAATGTTGGTCTCAATGACAATGCTTAATTAATTTCAGCTTTATCGAAGAAACGATTCATTTTCACTCAGAGAACTACATATTCTGAATCTGGGGTGGGATTACATAAAATGATAACTTTCTTGTCACGGTGACAAGCTTCTCACTCAATGCTATTCAGGGCCTTCTAGGGACTTGTCACCGTGACAAGGAAGTTATCATTTTATGTGATCGCACCCCTGGTCTCCTCTAATATGACCATTGGAAATAAATACAGTATCCTGGTATGTTCGGTGTACCTGAACGGTGTCAACTGTCAATATAAATCGGAGGTAAGGCTTTAAAATACTCCCCTGATACGAATGAATACCTAAACACCTAAGTTCCTCACAATTACGTATTATTATCAATGTTTGACGAAACGATAACATTTCGAGAAAAAACATTACTGTTTAGTCGCCAAACATATCTAGAAACGTTCGTTTCCAGGTTCCAACGAACATCCAGTTGAAACCAGTTCGTGATTTAACTGCAACAATCCTCGCCGAATAAGATGATACGAATTGAATGTTGAGTGATTGATGACTTACAGCAGCCAGTCGACGGCGATGATGAGAGTGACGTCTTCAGAAGGCAGGCCCACAGCATCCAGCACCATCACCATGGTAACCAAGCCGGCTTGGGGGATGCCGGCGGCACCGATACTGGCAGCAGTGGCGGTGATGCTGCAAGCAAAACCATCGTTAGTCACTGCCCGGAGGCCCCGAGCTCGCCTGCCGACTTTGCATACGACCACCTCATTAGTCATTACTCATTAGTCATTTCCATCGTCTTACCTTTCTTCCTCATTCAAGCAGCCATAGCCATAGCCTAGTTGGCAGTTGCAGAACAGTGCGACGTTAAACACCAATATATAGGGAAAATAAGAAAGTTCCGAAGTTTTTGATGAATTTGAGTATATATTAGGAATGGTGGGAATATAGTTCTATGTTCTATTTTAGTCAGTATTGTCTATAGTGGAAAGGGGGTTGTTTGACAGACAATCCCAGGCAAGAATGCCATGATGAGAGTCGAACCACGCTATATAGACACTATTTCTGTACCTCAGAGGTAGAAGGACCGATAGACATTATCTCGATATAGCGTTGTCCGCTTTTGGAATAAAGCTCTATAAATTGCTATTTGAATGATGTCAACAAATACAGTTATGAAGTATTCTCTTACACAATTACTGGAGGCGTCAGTATAAATATGATTGGATTGTTTTTGAGCTCGCCTCAAGAATCTTTGAAATGGACTTCCGGCCTTCTGCCTCAGAGGTACAGAAATTATACTCGACGTGCCCCGATACCAGCATAAAAGGAAACGTAACATTAAATGTAATGCTTTTTCATATATAAACTTTATGTTTGCCTTGTATACCTAAAAGTCAAAATTTTTACGCAAAAGTGTAGCCTATTATATTCTCATAATTTAAAACACGAATATATTTATTTAATTTCTATCAATACTAACTTTCGTTTATAGGAGTGCTGCAGGATATTTGACACCTGCATTGCCCTGGCTGGAGAAAACACGTATTGAAGCTCTAAGGTTTACGAATTATAATTTGCAATTTAGTGTGCAAAATATGATTAGTTCTGGTGTCTTTGTTTATAGTTGCCACCCTGGCAGGTCGGAATTAGTAAATGTTCTAAGCGGGTTTTAATTGTGTTGAACGACGACGCCGCTGTCAGTGATAGATGACGATGGCGTTGGCGACTATTTGATTGGGAACATTGGGAGTATTTACTATTTTTACACTTCGAGACTGAATGCTAGACACAACTCTGGCAAGACGTTTCGTTTTGTCCACAACACACAGAACGAATCGAAGCAAAGGATTATTTGTGAAACCGCAACGTTTCCAAAGGTTTCAAGCCAACTAGAAGACAAAAACATTGAGTTTTACGGACCATGTGTTTTAATCCCACGATTAAGGTCTCATTCTTGATTGTGTATTCAGGTTTAACGTCGCACTGTTCTGCAGCTAGAATGATGAATCAGGAGAAGGATAGAAAGTAGGCGGCTGCAGCTAAAGGATCGTTTGTAGCATGTGTCCCTAGACTGAGGAAAACCATGCAATAAATACCTACTCAGTCAGGTAGGACCGAGATGAATCGAACCGGGACCTCCGGGGTAGTTCAAAGCGTTATCCATATGACATTAGAAAATATAAGACCACATACTTATAAATACAATATTTGTATCTAAACTCAGCACAGAGGTTAACTACAAATAGGGATATTTTACATTTACGTCGAATTAGCGCAAACAAATTGTAGTTTTAAGTTAGTATTCTTATTTCTTAATTAGCTCGACCCAATGAAATAGTTACGTAGGTATGTAAAGTACTTTCATTTGAATGATTCAAAAGTAACGATGATAATTAGGGATTATTATCATGAAATTTAGCTCATAAGTATCAGTATGAAAAATTACTACATAAACTATAAAAAATACTATAGGGAAAAAAGTGAATTGGGACAAAAAAACTATGTATAATTTTTTTTTAAATCAATGTTATATATATATATAGGGTGCAACGGTCTACTTCAGGGGTCGACGACCTTTTTTGGTGAAGGAGCCAATTTCCCAAAAATTAATAAATTAGATTATAATGGGAGCCACAGTAGAGGCAATCAAATATAGTACACCGAAAATAATACATTGAAATACTAGTTTTCTTTGATATTTTGCCGAAGCTTCCCAGTTGTTGCCCCGCAGGGAGTTTTTTTTAGTATTTCAACAATTTAAAAGTGATTCTGGGACTCTAAAATGTTCAAATTGAATCAAGTAACTTTCCAATTGATGCCTCGCAGGGCGTTTTTTAGAATTTCAACAATTTAAAAGTGATTCCGCTGGGCGTTATTTTTCGAATTTTCAAAATTTTCGATTCCAGATCTTTATCTAAATTATAAAGAGCCATTCAAGAAGCACCAAAGAGCCGCAGGTTGCCGACCCCTGGTCTACTTGCATGTGGTTTGTAAATAGAATCACCGAATAACAACGGAAACCTGAATGTCTCACCTAATCGCTAAGAGCTGCCCAAAGCTGAGGGTCATACTATGCATCTGGGAGATGAAGATGGCTGCAACCGCCTCGTAGAGTGCTGTACCATCCATGTTGATTGTCGCACCGATGGGCATCACAAACCGCACCACTCGCGGATCCAGCTTGTTCTTATCTTCCAAACATCCCATCGCAATTGGTAGAGTGGCATTACTGGATAACAAGAATATCATTAACTAGATGATAGGTTGTTTATATATTATAACACCTATAGGATCATTGTTTTCAACCTGGTCAATGATGTAAACGTCGAATTGAGTGTTGGACAAAGACTAATATCAGTGTCGAGAACGAACTTTTGAAAATTTTAAGTTCGTAGGAAAGTGTTCCTTTCTTTTGAGAACTATTCTTTTAAGTGAATGTGAAAGTTCAAGTAATATTGAGATCACTTTTGAACATTGTGAAGTTCCTGTTTTCCTTTCATATTTTATGTCTTATTACAATAATACTAACAGTAATAATTAACATAATTATTTCCTTCATATTCATAATCCCGGAATCATCTGCTAACGGGGTGTGCAGCAGACAAACTTTTGAAATTAACTTTGAAGTTTGAACCCGTTTTAGTGATCATAAGCATTTGATTTCATAGGTCAAAATTGGAACTTAATCTTTGAAATGTTTATTTCTCAGTGAACTGAACTTTCCAGAACTAGTTTTTTAAATTTTGTTCCCCGACACTGTAAAATACACGGCACAGACAATAATTGTTACTTATGGAACTTATTTACAAATGGATTCTTAAACGTTCTATTTCTACACAATTATACAGGCAATGCAATCAGCACAACGTATCAACCAAAATGATATCTAAGTAGAAGGACATTAATTGCCCCACATTTGTAATTTAAACGGTATGAATTTATATTGACTTTAATTCCTTAATTTCTCAAATAATTAAGGCCAATGAGTAATACGAACCAATCAAACAATCAATACAAATATGTAATACGTAATAAGTAATATGTAATATGTAATATGTGATGTGATGAACTTACCTAGAGCCTGTGCCGAACGCAGTGGCCAATGCTTGTAACATGTTCAATATGAAACGGAATGGTAGCTTCCTTGTACAAATAACATAATAGATTGGCAGTACAACCAGTCCATGGATGATGAGACCAATCATTACTGTGAGGAAGTACATTCCAAGTTGACCGACAATAACATCAAATCTTTCCATTTCGATCACTTTGCCAGCAATCAGGAAGAACACACCGATTGGAGAAATCCTAGAAGAAAGATACAAAGGATGAGAGAAACTCAGAGCTAGTGGCCGACAATGATATGACACGTTTTTCACGTTAACTGGGATGTAAACAAAAAGTCGACGTTTCACTGTAACACAGGGGCTAGAGAAAAGTGTTCAAAGTTGAACAAATCTCAAATTAGTACTATTTGAACCTAAAGTGGGTATTCGTGCTTTAGTTTTCCATAATATGATTAAAAATAAGAATGTATTCTATCTTTAAGCAAGTCGTATAAATAAACTAAGAAATACGAATGAAAAGGCAGATGTGACGCCGATAAAATATATTCTTTCCCTCTAATGACGATTTATCTTTTGGTGTTTATACGTTTTAAAAATATTGGTTTTAATTTTCCTATTTTCTCATTTCTATTAATCTTTTGAGCGACCGTAGTGGTTATGGTATAAGTGTGTACAATGTCTATGGTATAAGTAATCATAGAAAATATATTTCTTCGGTTGTTCCCCTTGACTGACTCATTCAGTTTAGCGGAAATATCTCAACCTCATAAATAGGGAAGTCTCGTGAAGATTAGAATTCAGAATAATATTTATTTTATGAAAGTTGAGATGTTGCTGAACACAGATGTGGTATTATTTTTGTTGTTGGACAAATAGTTCTCATGTAATTAATTTACAAAGTTTGATAGATCTCCTCTCATTTAAAAACAGGAAAATTGGCAATGACATCACAGTTTGCTATATTGCCATGGCAACAAGGGAATCCCCATGTCAACACAATGTTCAAGACCTGGAAATGAAATCACAGTTCTGATTCTTGTTAAAGGCCGTTTTTCCCGCCAAAAATCCTATGATATTTGAACTCGATTTTTATAAATGAAAATTTAAGATTTCACAGGTAATAAGTGTATTTGACATTATTATTTGTGTTTATTTATAGAAATTTACTAGAATAAAAATTCAGGAGACTTCCCTATTCGACGGACAGTTAACAAAGTGTGTAATCATGTGTTGTTTCATTAATGAAATGAAGGCATCAACTATAGCTATATTTCTAGTGGATACATAATACAGTACACTTTGCTCTCCTTCAATTTGAATATTGAAACTTATATATAGGAATGTATAGAGAGTTAAAAATTGTTACTACAAACTTAACAAAATTAGATAATAACCATGTTATGTATATTGTTTTACCCGCACTCACTTAGTTTATTGAAACACATGCGGGCCTCGTATTTATGCAACATCGAGCACAAACGTCGTCTTGACTTATTTCTAATCTACTAAGATTTATTACCTTACTTACTGCATCAAAGAAGATATATAAATAAACTATCGGACAAATATTGATTGCCAGCGTCTTACCATATTACCCATTTGGTAATGACCATCATTGCTGCTCCGAGTGCTGCGAAGAAGTCGAGCAGGGGCTTACCAGCAGCTCCCATTTTACCCAGCGTAATTCCAAACACAACGGCGAATACCACCAGTCCCAAGATGTTCATATTCAGCACATATTCACCCTCAATCTTCCACTGTTCTATTGTTAGATTCAGAGCTGTACCGGAAAACAACAATATTAAATAACAATTGATCAATTAGTTTAATAATGTGCATGAACAATAAAACTTGTCTACCTACCTGTATCATTGCCCTTTGGTGGTACTAAAACTGTTCGGTACTGGAAGAAAATAACCAAATTACATTTCACATAGTTCATGAATGAACACATTTGAATTTGATGGAGACTAGAAACAACATTTCCAAAATTGTGTAAACAGCTCAGGAATTGTTAAAAATCGATACAAAAATACATGGACTTACACTTTTATACAAAAAAAAGTTCACCAAATTTAATAAAATTGCAAAAATATCGAATCAATGCTAATGTTTGAATGTACAATGACATTCAATTGAATGATTGACTAATGAGCTTAATCAATAGGCACCTTGAGCAACGTGCGAAAGCATGCTATTTGAATTTCAATTCCTGCATCTTTCGATCAGAATACAAATTGCTATGGATGCTCAATAGTTCATCTAAAAACAAACAAACCTAATAGCGAAGACGATCCAATGCAAGTTAGTACACACACATTGATGTCATTATGCAAAGTGGGGACTCGTAAAAGAACAAAAGATCCAATAAAAGAACCGAGTGAAATTAGCAGACACTTTGAACTTTGCTTTTAATTTAACGCGTATTTCACAACACAAATACTGAATAGGACAGCTGCTACTTAAATTATGCTGATAACAAATTAGGAATAATATTTTTTCTTAACTAACTTTGCGAGTGAGATCTACGGGAATTAAAGAAGACAATAAAATATTAATTGAGACTAGCATTTAAGTTGCTGAATTAAAATTGTAAGGAAGGAAAAGATGAATTCATTCCGTGTGGTCCAAGCAACGAATATAAAACATTGAAAGGAACGAATTTTCGAGCTAAATTATCACCTAAAGTTGTGGTTAGCGAATATGAACAATAATAATAGATGAACTGCATTGTTATTTAAAGATTGTAAAAATTTGACAGACAATTGAAGAATAATTAATATGAAAATATACCCCCCGGGGAACACTCCATATAATTCCTCAAAAAATGGAAGTATATAACTAAAAACTGGTGTCAGTATCGCCCATGGATTTATTTTCTAAGAAACCTAATCTATGTCGTAAAAGTAATCTCTGAAATGACGTTGGCTTCTGGAGTTCGTTCTGCAGGTTACGAAACCATTGAGGTCGCCCTGAAGTACTACCTACACATGAATGATGATTCGAAATGTTGAATGGCACATAATTGCTGTAGTACTACTGAAGCAAATGCTTATTACTTATACTTAATATGTGCTAAGCGATATCTTAATGGGTTCATTCATACCTGTTGAATGCAGGCTTGGACCAAATTCTGGGGAAACATATTCCTGCAAAAAGCAAGAGAGCAATACATTATGACATTATTTATAAAATATGAGTGACTGAAGAAATTTCTTATCAAGAAAAGAAAACGAGATTTTGCTTGAATAATTTTTTGTGTTTTGTCTTACAGTAAATTGATACTTGAAAATTAATACCAATTGTCTTTAATACCAATCTACGCTGTAAGACAAGGAAAAAATAGAATACACAATTCAATAGAACACAATATGGGTATCTCTTGGATATGGGTATACGGCACAATAATGTGAAATATGTACACAAATTATGCTCGTCTAGAAAATATAAATCCTGATTAGTTCAAATCTGTTACCTACATTTAGTACACCTACCTAAGAAATGTATTTTAATTTTGAAACTCTTGACTCAGATTTACAAAACGAGGAAAGTCCTCGTAAAACTATGTGATGAGACGGTAGAAAAGAATGGTGCGAACTGCGAAGATGTGGTCTTATGCAATTGGGAACTAATATTGCTTGACTTTCGGGACAGATATAAATCTTGACTGGCCGAAATGAAATTAACGCTTTTGGGGGATCTATTCATTTCGTTTTGAGTTGAGATGATCAGAATTTCTTTTAAAATAAAATACCAACGTTAAAAGTTTAATTCATTAAATCATTGAATTTGAAGTGATTGATAACAGTCGATCAGGTATCCAGGGCCGGCGTGAGGGGCGGGCGAGGCGGGCGACCGCCCGGGGCGTGAGGTCTAGGGGGGCGCTTGCGCCCCTCTGGACCTGGCATATGTACTACATTTTTCAGATATCACGGTCAAAATAGAAGAAAATATCACGAAAACAAGTGCGTATAAAAGTTATATTCTTTAATAAAGGTCCAGGGGGGCGCTTACGACCTCTATAGACTTGTCATTTACAAAATTTATAACATTTAACGTTCAAAATATAAGACAATATCATGAAAACAAATGCTTATAGGTACTTCTAAAATATATCATTTATTTGATGAAGGTCCAGCTATATATTACAAAAACAAGTCCATTCTTTCAGACGAAATTAAAATTTTATAGAAATATCGTGCTTTTCTCCCAACAAAATCTGATGAAGTTAGCATCAAAATTGCACCAAAATGATTGGCCTTGATATAAAATTTTCTCGGGGGCTTTGCCCCCGAACCCCCTTATCCTCATTTTGTTTTTATAAATAAGCATGTTATTATTATCCGTCGACGGACCATACACGTACCATACCATACCATACCATACAAAATTAAGTTTAGCATCCCAGAATCATTTATAAATTGCTTAAATTTTAAAAAATCTCCCTGCGGAACAACAAGGGCAACAATTTTGAGTGTATTTTGCTTGGGTTCGTACATTTTTGAGCCCAAGAATCACTTTTAAATAGTTAAATTCTAAAAAACGCCCTGCGGGGCTCTTTATTCATTCCGTTTTATTTCTACAAATTGTTCCCTTTGCAATCCGCCTCAATGATGCAATTCTCCTGCGCACACTTGTTTCTTTGATACCTCACCCATAAAATTTGCAATACTAATTTCCTTCCGTAAGAGTGCGTCAACAATGAAATCATGGTAAAAAAAATGTATTTCATGACAGGCGTCAACCCGCGATTTCCGGTGCCCAACATGCACCAAAATGCACCAATTCCTGTTTTGAAATTCAAAATTGCTGTTTGCCCCGGACCAGAATGAGGTGGTGGGGGTGTTGCAAATTGTATATATTTGGGTGGGGGGGAGGGGGGGGGGGGCGCATACATTAGTCTTGCCCGGGGCGCCATTTTTCCTTGCGCCGGCCCTGCAGGTATCAATATGAAGAGGAGCACTACTATTAATTATATATTTGTAGTGCAAGAGCGAGAACCAGTTTCCAGGACGAAAGTGATGCATAGTTGATGTACAATTTGGAAATATAAAGTTTCGTAATATTTAATAGAACACCGAATCAGAAAATTTGAACGAAATTGCTCAGTTGCAGAGCAGAATATTATTTCTGTAAACTAAGATACTGAAGTAAGCTTTACCTTACTTCATTACCTACTTCTGACCATTTGGTCGGAAGGTAATTGAAAATTAAATAGTTACCAGTTGCCAAGTAAAATGGTTATATTAATATAGTTGATTTACACAGTATTAGAACCATTTTATGTGACCACGAGTTGAGTATGTTTTCCTCTCCTTTATTTCGACGCTAAGTACCTAAAGCCCAATTTACTCAATTTCATGAACACATTTTCATTCATTTCATTTTTCAAATAATTTTGTAATTACACGAAGCAACTTCTTGTGACAGAACTTGAGTTGAACTTTTATACCATCAAGAAGTGTGGCATAGAAGTTGAACAAGAAATTGCTCCGTGTATGTTGAGCTTTAAAAGAAAGACTCTGTACGTACCTGACCAGATCCATGAGCGTATCCGGTGTGGTGACATTTCTCCCACTTCCCTCTCTCGCAACTTCATCCAGATCGCCCTGGCCGGGATGAATCGTGATCACCAACACCATGCCCAATATGATGGCCGATACCGTAGTTGTCATATAATACACGATAGCGCGCCCACCGATCCGCCCCGATAAACTCAAGTCTAATGAACCAATGGCAGCAATGATTGATGATACAATCAACGGTAATATCAATGATTTTAGCATTGACAAGAAAATTTCGCCAACAAATGAGACATACATAATCTCCCTTTCGTTCCATCTTTCTTCACGAGATGCTCGTAATATCGCACCGAAACCACAACCACCTAGTACTCCGATCACTGTCAGTATTATGAGAAGATTGCCAAAGAAACATTCTTTCGCTTTTTCCCGCCGTGTCTTCGTCATTCTGATACTGTTATTCTGTGAGGGATATTTCTGAATGAAGATCGAAGGTGAATTGCTGTTTAAAGCAGGCTCTCTGAAACAATGAAAGAAAAACACTCGTTAGTTTTTTAAGTTGGATGAAGGAATAGAATGAGTGAGAGAGACACAGTCCAGTGGTTGAGAGAGGTGTCAAGACACTAGTTACTTCGAGGTGAATATATTTAACACCCCCCCCCCCCCCCCCTTGTGTGTTACTATATTTACGGGATTACAAATTGAGCAATGTGATTTGGCCAGTATTTCACGTTGTTATTGTATAGTGAGCGTCCCCTTTTCACTCTTTTGGCTGGGGTATCTGTTTTTCCGATTGTCGGTGCTATAAACAGGTCATTCGCTCTGAAATTTTGATGTGAACCAAATCCTATGATTGTCTTAAAACAAAATCCTTTGATTGGTTGAAACATGAAAATGTGTCGATCACGTTGAAATTTTCAAGGTCATTACGACCAACCGTTAATCTTATTTTTTGAATTTTTAGCGAATTCGGTTATTAACGTAGAGTAATTACATTTTAATGATTATTTTGAAATATTTGAAACATTTCCTATTGAGAAAGTATATACACTTGGCACAAATAAAATTGATCGGTGAACAAATTTGAATGACTGCTGGTATTGTCCCATAACCAATCAATGATTGTAATTATCATTGAAATGTGAGGTCACCTACTAGAGTGAGACATGGGGATCACTTGGACTGACTTCTGATGGTGCGATCTAATAATTTTCAGACAATCAGATTTATTGAGTGATCAATGTTAGTTGTGCCAAGTGTACATACCGCACCTTGATCAACTACAAATTATTCGTTACAGTCCAAGGTTCATAGATCAGCATTTTTTTTAAATTTATTTGATTTATAAAACAAAAAAGCATCGAACACTTTCTCACACAGAATATTAGTAAGCATGCAACGCAGAGACTTGCTTATCAACTGGCAGGGGCGGATTACCCATAGGCTAATTAGGCTATAGCCTAGGGGCGCAAGCTTCCAGGGGGCGCCGCAGTGTCAAATAAATGCCAAATTATGATAAAAAATAAGAAATCATAAAAAAACTATCAATACAAAGTAGGTAATCTGAAAACATAGTAAAATTGTGTCAAGATAATTATTGCATAGTCTTTTTAATAGAATGGGTGATAGATTTCCCCCCATGCAAATGGTAGGGTTCCTTACTTGAGGTGGTACAGTGACTTGGATAGAAAAATGCGCCATTTCCTCGCCCAATATTCAATCAAAAAGTGTATACATTCTAAAAAAAAATACCTGTGGGGTGTGTGTAGCCTTCTAAATTCTAATGTCTTCATCCTCGCGGGTTTGATACCCCATTTTATGCACTTTCTGTGATAACAGCGTCGTTACATGATTTTAAGAGAAAAGAGCATCATTTTAAATTCCAAGATTCATTATAAAAGTGTTAAAAAATCCAAATGAGGCCCTGCGGGGCAAGTTGAGGGCTATTGAAATAGGGGTGGAATTGTTTCCTTTTTTTTGGGGGGGGGGGGGGGGGGGGGGTGCGCATCTGGTGAATGAGCCTAGGGGCGCCAAACAGTTTAATTCCTAGTAACTAAAATATCGAGCAATGTCTTTGCTATTTAGTCTATAGTTATTTATGGTGTTTGCCACTGGCCGCCTGGACCGCACTAGTGCTGCACTTGGTTTGAAATGTGCATTGAGTTTTGTGTGGTGACGTCATTTCACTGCAGCCCCAGCGCGGCCAGTGGAAAACGCCATTAGTTATGTACTTCCATATCTATCAAAGAAGAAGAAAAAGAAGAGTGTACAAGAATGCAAGGTAGGTAAGTAACTAAGAACCACACGACCTCTACGGATACTCCGAATGAGATTCCAATGCATTACACATTGAGCCAACATCTCGGTAATTCTCAGTAACATGTATTGTAATGTTAATTGATCCGTAGCGTAGTTAAGAACAAGTTAAAACAACACAGTTAAGAGTTAACACCCATAAATTAAACACAATAATAGAAGTACTAGAAGTTTTGAAAAACAGAACTGAGAATAATTATCAAGTTACATTCTTGTCGGTAAGAAGAATAGAAAATATTTTAATTACACAGTAGGTATAGATTTACATAGAATAATAATACAAGTCGGATACAGAGTAGGTATGGTATTAATATTAGTGTGGACATTGTTATGTTTGAAGTCGACTTGTGTATTCGTAAGGTATACCTACGATTCAAATCCTAGATATACGAGTAGTTATATACTCTACTCGAGTAACTGAGTACTGAGTAGTAACTGAGTAGTTATTCAGTTCTTTTACGGAACAGGTATGGCTGAGTGGTAACGCTCTGAACTTGTATACCGGTGGCCCGGGTTCGATTCCCGCGGCCATCAATCCTGACGTGGTATTCCCTCAGTAGACGGGCAAATGCTGGGAAGGTACCCTACTAATAGGCCACGACCGCCTCCTTCCCACCTTCCATCACCACTCGTCACCATTATCAATCATCATCATAATCATTCATCCGTCGCCATTAGCCTCGCTGCAGATCAGTGCGACAGGCAAAAAACGAAGTTACTACGAGTGTAGTTATACCTTAGAATATATCAAAAGAAGAAAGAAAGGTAAAGAAAGGTGGCAACAGGTGCTCTAAAGTATAGTGTATAGTATAGTATAGTCTAAAGTATGGTGCTTATATTTTGGTCACACTCAAACTTAATTGTGAAAATTCGGTGTGATTTTTGTTGGAGTGTTAGAATTTTGGCACCAAATCGATAAGAAATGAAAACTCTTGAACGGTGGTGAAGTAAGTTAAATGATATTACGCCACCTACAAATTTTGATGTAGTAGTAGTAGTAGTAGTAGTAGTAGTAGTAGTAGTAGTAGTAGTAGTAGTAGTAGTAGTAGTAGTGTTTTATTTAGCTATCAAGCTATACATTACAAGAATGTTTGCGGATAAGAGCCATCCTATATTGGAATGGTTTTGGTGTGGTTATTTTTTAGTGAGTAATCTTTATAAAATATTTTGAGACTTTAGACATTTTATAACTTTGTAGCATTTAAGTTTGTTTTCATATTTTTCGAAGAAATGTCATTTACATACCGCCGAAGAAGTTTAGTGAACTGGACGAAATATCGTATTTTTTTAATTTATAATACAAGTAAAGGTTTGTGTAAAATTATCATAGTAATTTTGATTACCTACGAAGTACTTGATTTGTTGGAACAAAATGTCAGCAAAGAAGGTTTGAGTCTCGTTCAATACCATACACTTATATTTATTACATTTTATCATTGTTCATATCGATTATAACCAAGAGACAACAGGTTAATCCAAGTGATAGTAAATAATATATCGTATTGCAATAACTGTGAGGTTATTACTTATTTAACCTTTTTATTTTAGTTGTGTTCTACATTGCAACTATGCTGTGACATAGCAAGCACCCAAGCCACATTTTGAGTTATTGATAACTGGTAAGTATCATTGGAATCAATAGATAATTTTCTATCTATTGTTCTCATTAAGAATTACCAGAACGGAACAGGTTGGGTGAGTGGTTAACGCTCTGAGCTTGTATTCCGGAGGCCCGGGTTCGATTCCCGCGGCCGTCCTTCCTTCCTGACTGGGTTTTTTTTCGTGGTTTTCCCTCAGTCGACAGGCAAATGCTGGGAAGGTACCCTACTAATAGGCCACGACCGCCTCCTTCCCACCTTCCGTCCTTTCCTACTCTTCACCATCATCTCCCAAATTATCCTCATAATCATTCATCCGTCGCCATTAGCCTCGCTGCAAAACAGTGCGACGTTAAGCCCCAGACAAAGACAAAAAAATAATTACCAGTGGTAAGGTAAAGCAGAGTTTATGTGGGTTGGCCGGTGCTTTATGGTTTGGGCAGTGTTGATGATCGGGTGAATGATAATATAAGGGAGATGATGATGAAGAATATGTATGGATGGATGGATGGATGGATGGATGGATGGATGGATGGATGGATGGATGGTGAGGAGGCGGTCGTGGCCTATTACTATTAGTAAGCAACCTTCTCAACATTTGCCCCGAGAATGAGAGATTGATGGAATCGAACCCAGGAGCTCAGTAGTGCAAGTCCAGGGAGTTTCTGCCTGAACCAACTTGCTTCTCTATGTCGTTACATCTGACATTATCTAAAGGTAAACACCAGCAGAGTAATAGCATTTTAAATTTATAAAGTTCAATGAATTTATACAACATAATGAGATGGATTTATTCAATGAAATTACGAAACAAGTAATTTCTGTTGCCAAATGATAAAGCTGACTTATTTTCAGAAAAAGATATGTCAAAAGATAAATTGCGTTCGGTTAATCTAGTAAATCCATGATATGAAGACAATGATTGAGATATTTTGTGATCGATTCGATTGTTTGATAACCATATATTCATGATCAAATGTTGAGGGTTGGACTTAAACAAATGTCTCCAACCCTTCTCACAAAATCTGACGAGAAGTTCAGATTGTAAAGATCAGTCAGATGATGGTACTAAGCAAGCTTTATATCTTCGTTTCTCGGTTATCGCAATTTATCTGCCGCCATTCGTTTAAAGACTTAAATCATATGATTTTTTAGTAGTAGGTACTTAATTGTTATGTACCTATTAGTTAATACGTATTTCATAACATAAACAAATTATAAATATTCTAAACATGTAAGGACAATTATTACTATTTTTAAAATATCAAACGTATTTTAAGACCATCCTTACTTGGATTTTTGAAAATTTGGCTTTGTAACTATAAAATTTAATTGATTGAGCATTAACAATTGGAATTTATTGCATTGACAAGTAAGTAAAAAAGTAATATTCGCTTGTTTTGTTTGGTTGATCTCTATATACCTACCTTCAAAAGCGCTATTGAATTTAATTGTTTTTGATTGTTTTCTCGTTTTATTGTTTGTTATATAGATTAACATCGAAAATTTTATACACGCAAGTTCAGTTTTCAAGTAAATACATCTTTAACTCTGCGAGCAATAAAAAGTCACTAATAGAGAAATGTGAAGTAACTGAAAAATTAGTAAATATGAAGTGTGTAGAAACTATAATGATAATAGTGGATGTTTTATTGATTATTTCTCTTACCTACTCTGAGGGTGAGAGTTAGAGTTTGTCAGAATAACACAAATTGTTATTATAGTCAAATTTTCTAACAAAAAAGTGAAATGCTTTACAAAGGACTAAATTCCGGGCGGTTTCAGTTTTTTTTTCACCTTTTTGCATATCTTAATTTTAATCATTGATAATAAATTTCCAAAAGCAAATTATCATTTGTTCGTGCATTAGTTAATTGTACAAACAAACTATGTGAAAAATAAAACTGACATGATCTACTTAACCATAGCTTTACCCAGGGATGAATGATAATAGGTACATGTGTAATGTCAACAAAGATCACCATTATTTCAATGCAAAAGACACTCAAAACTTGAAGGACTTTGTTACATCATTTCCTGTAGTAGTATACAGATGAGCGAAAACCAACACCATCAGCCAGCCACTTCTTATAATTCACACTCTTTTTAGTTGACTTCATACTGTCGAGTCACTACTGTTAATAGTAAGAGTGTCAAAAAGTAATATCATCAATCAACCTTTATTACGCGTACTGTTTTTTTTTTTATCAAGTGGGGTTATATTTTTGTTACATTCCACTAAGCGTTACACACTATTATGCAACTTGTTAACTACCCATTTAGAGTACGGATCCATGGGTAGGGCACCCACCCAAATTCATGTGTTCATTTTAACTGTTTCAACATAGAAGAAAATACAAAATATCTGTAACAGTTGGATAAGCAATTTATAAGTTTCTGAGGGTTTCACCATTTGGCACAATTTGACTAGCGTTGACCACCTATTTATATATATGTTTTAATATCTTAGAGCCTAGATGTGTCTTTAACGAAATACAGATTGAGGAAATGTTTCTCGGTTGAATACGATGTATGGTTGGAATGGTTTTACAAATTGTTACCTTCTTGCTGTAAATAAGCATTGTTATAGTGTTCTATGCTGCAAATAAGCATTGTTATAGTGTTCTAAGCTGTAAATAAGCATTGTTATAGTGTTCTAAGCTGTAAATAAGCATTGTTATAGTGTTCTATGCTGTAAATAAGCATTGTTATAGTGTTCTAAGCTGTAAATAAGCATTGTTATAGTGTTCTAAGCTGTAAATAAGCATTGTTATAGTGTTCTATGCTGTAAATAAACATTGTTATAGTGTTCTATGCTGCATAAATAAGCATTGTTATAGTGTTCTATGCTGTAAATAAGCATTGTTATGGTATTCTATGCTGTAAATAAACATGTTTTAAAGATAGTGCAATAGTGTAGTGAAATATAATAATGAGTCATCATGTATAAGTATAAGAATGCTTCATGCTGTATAAAGGGAAAGAATAGAGGGGATTGTTTCTGAAATTTCTAATTTTTCTCTTTATGTTTCAGCATCTTTATTTTTTATGTTTTTACAGTAAAATGCGGTATTCAATGTATAATTATAAGATTATTAATATCTTCCCAGGTTTATATATTTGTTTATATTATGGATGAGTTATATTACGAAATAAATGTTTTGAACTTTCACATATTTTACTGTATATTTACATTTTTGGATTTTTTTTTGTGGCATCTTGCCTTTGTTGCATGTTTCGCATGGACTCTAGATGTGGTAAAACCACAATGGGATGGGGTGTGGTCCAATAAGTTGTAGTTTTTGAAGCTCCAGGAGTCTGAATAACAAAATCATTACAGACTTCAAGATGAAATACACATTCCTACAAGCATCCTGCAGAAACACAATATTGAAGAGTATGTATGATTTTCTTTTCATAGCTTAGACGTTCTTTTAATACTTTCATGTATGTATCAGCATTAATTTATCGCCTATTTGGAAGCAATTTCTTGGTCGTGTGAATTTGAGTTGTGACTGTTGGAAAAACGGTTGGGCAGCAGTTCAATGTTGAACAATCTAACATAATATTAACAATGCTTTGGTTGACTGACTGACAGTTAATGGTACTCTAGCTGTTCGTAAGAATTTTTTTGTCATTATTAATTTTAATTGAGCGAGCGTAGCGAGCGTCACCACGGTACTCTTACGGCACTTTCTCTGTGTGTTTTTTTTTTGTGTTCACTGCCCAGGTCAAACCGCACAACCAATCGATCTGAAATTTTGCACACGTACTAACGTAATCTATGCGGTCTCTGGGATCGTTTTTGAAAGGGATCCTGTGATTGGTTCAAATTAAAAAAAAATTATCTTTCGATTGGTTGGCCCGTTCAATTTTAAATTTTGATAAGTCATAACGACCAACATTTTGCCCAATCAAACAAAATTTCATCTAAATCCTCCCATTGGTTAAAATTTTAAAAAATATTTCATGTGTTTTTTGAAATTTAAACTAGAACCGTATGACCGATCAACTTAAAACTTTGCATGGTCATTGGGACCAACATTATCTGTATTTTTGACTACTTTCAGACTATTATGTGTTTAAATCCAAAAGTAATTGACATTTTACGGACATTTTGCGTGTTGGCTGTCAAATTTCTCGAAAATGTTGATCACGGCTACTTGGACTCTTCATTTATAATCCAAGGTAGTTGAGCATAAACTTTAAACGCATATGAAACTAATAATGACCGTTCAACAGATTGATCTGATATTGTGTACACACACTAATATCGTATGAGTGGTCCCAGGTATATTTTGTGAAAGAGATTCTGTGATTTTTGAATATTTACTGGGAACGTAGTTCAATTATAAATGTTCAATCGATCAACTTAAAACTTTACTGGTTATTGGGACTAATATTTGAGTGATATTTGGAAATTTTTAAACAAGTCTGTGAAAAAATCAAGAATTATTGGCTTTTAATGATATTTTTGATAGACGCAGAATTTCGGTTCGAGGTGTTGCGCGTATCCGTGCTCGCTCATCAACGCGTTTCACAGAGCGTTTTCCTAGTTTAAATCTATG
The DNA here is from genome assembly GCA_934045905.1 of Leuctra nigra. NCBI lineage: Eukaryota > Metazoa > Arthropoda > Insecta > Plecoptera > Leuctridae > Leuctra > Leuctra nigra. Next base: position 38,348,802 of record OW203763.1, read on the forward strand.
TATATTTTTCTAACTATCAAAACTAATTTTTCTAAAATATTAAGCCTTCAGAACACTTTTAATATATAATTTAAAAGTAATCGTTACGGCATAAGTTCTTATTTGTCTAATGCCCCTCCCCTCCCCCACAGATAGCAACATAAAATAGGGAATGAGAACGTCCATTATACGTATTTAAACAAGCGTGTATCCGGAAATATATTATTGGGGGCGTCCATGCATCCAATTAACAATGAACACTGCAAATACAAGATAAACAACACAATATACTGTCATAAAGCTTAATCAATTGTCAAATCAGAAGAAGTCATACCGTTTAAGGACTCAAATAAAATTAATCTAAATTGAGCCACTTCACTGAAAAGCTATAGAAAACTATATTTATATATTTATTGTAGGAGTTTCCCATGCCGATCCAATTTCTATCAGATTATTTGAGATATTGTATTATCTCATGTCAATGTTAATCATTCACCAAATAAGGGCTTTTAATTCTTTCTTGCAGGGACTGTGTCAGGAATTCTTGCTATGGTGGGCCAGTGAGTGGCAGACAATTATTTAGGGTGGGCATAATTATTCCGCTGAAAGAAATTGGCGATATGTTAAAAGAATATTCCATGCCCCGCAGGTTTTCGGATGTTTAAATCAGTAGAAACGAATTTGGGCAGCTGAAAAGATTCTTTTTGGGGTAAAATTGGTTGGAATATTACATCAAATAGGAGTGAATTATAAGTTACCAAATAAATGTTGGATCTCTATACATGCAGCCTACAACTTAAATGCGGTGTAATTTTAGACAATTATTCTATCTGTGTTTTATTACGTAAATAATTATATTATTATACCCAAAAATTAATATTCAAAGACAATAATAAAAGAATCTTCGAATATTTTTGGGTGGGCAGTAGACAATTTTGTTCCTTGCTAATCCAAAGTGAATGGTTCGTTAATGACACGTTACAATTTGTTACGTGTCATTTTGTAATTTATTTAATTTTATAGTACATTTAGGGCTGGTATAACCAAAGTTAATCTGAACCGGATAACTAAATATTGGACTAAATTGGCGGCACAGCCAATCAGATACCTCAAAATGAGTGAAACAATTGAATTTAATCCAAAAGTTAGTTAATCCAGCACAATTTAACTTTGGTTATTCCGGGCCTTAGTTGTTTGTGCCATTGAAGCACGTGAGGTAAATAGTAAGAATGTAGTTATGCTAATTAGCACTTTCCTCGTGTAACTATCCGCATTTTAGCTGTATTAAAAACCATAAACAACTATTTTTAAAAACAGTTGTTTTATTTACATTATTTACATTTACAATAAGGCAAATGGTGTGTAAGATATTCCTATAATACAAATTTGTACACTCTGTGATAGGTAATTTTTAATTTGTAAAAGATTGCAGTAGGTTCTCCTACTACATCACTCACTCCAACTCATAACATAAAAATGTGTTAATATTTCTTGTATGACTTCGAATTTTATTTTCCTCCTTTCTAATAATACCTAGTCGTTCTTTTCCTCTATCATCTCAATATCTCACACTGTACAAAACAAAACCTTAGCCAACTTGATTCTTATACCAAGCAAACTTAATAGAAACTGGGTTAGAACGGGCTAAAGATACAGTTGGAACGATGAGCCAAAATTGTTGTCTCCCAACCCAACCACCTCAGACCATAAACCCTTCGAATTTCCAGTTGGCACGCAATTTGAATATATTTTAATCGGATGTTGGTGCGAGTTATCTCTTGGAGGAGATTATCTCTAAGCACTTCAGTTTGTCGGTGTCGCAAATTCTTAGTAAAATGAAGTAAATACCCTGTTAATCGGCCAATTATGAGACAAACTGAGGTTATCAGGTCATAATCCGCAACATTCATTATCAACATCGATTCCTTGATAGGGAGTCAAGAATCAATTATTTAATTTTTTATCTGGATAAGAAATGCCTAAAAGGATGCATCTATCATTGTTAACTCTAATTGCGTCAAATAATGACAACTTAGATCCAGGTCGCCATAGGTTGTCTAGATTAACAACTTTGATGACCTGCGTACCATAGAAACAAACTCAGTTTAATCACAGATAGTTGAAATATAGAAAGTAAATGACCAGAAAATGTGAATATTTTAATGTTTATCTTTAAAATGGAATAGGTAATAAAATATTAAGGTTCTCTAATAATATAATAAACATTAATATTATTATATTCCGGAAATATAATAGTAATCATACCCCATTTCTAAGATCCAGTATGCGGAAATACTTCTAGCGTAAAAACGTTTGTCCCAGCTTTTTATCAATATTACATTTAGTCATTTTAATGATAATATCATTAAAATGACTAAATGTAATATAACATAAACATAAATATAAAATGTAACACAACATAACATATTATGTTATGTGAATGTGAGTGTGTATGACTTGACTGGCGTGGGGTGACCGTCCCTCTAGACATTCTTAGAAATGTCATTATTATTATTATTATTATTATTATTATTATTATTATTATTATTATTATTATTATTATTATTATTATTATTATTATTATTATTATTATTATTATTATTATTATAATTATTATTATTATTATTATTAGGATCCGTTCAACTTTTTGACAGACGAATCTCTAACTTTTCATGGAATGTTAGCTAATTCAGGAGTATTTTAATCTATAAGAAGATCTCTGTAATCTATAAAGGTGTTAAAAGATTATCTACTTACGGCCCGACCTTACTCAGTGGCCTCTCTTGCTGACAATAAGTGGCAATTTCACTGCATTGCGTAGGTACCTATCTTGTAAATATTTACGTACACACACCCTTCACTTCGAACAGAAAGTAGATTTCAAATTAATTCTTAATTTCAAAAAGGTAGAAAAAATTTATCTATAGGTACCAAAATGAAACTCTGTCAGAAAACAAGTTAGTTTCGGTTGTTTTCCATAAGAGGTCATTCCACTTCCACAAGTCATTTGGCATAATATTATTAAATGCAGCATGACAATACATTATGAATACGATTTCATTAAAACGTTGGTAAAACTGATGTGAAATATTTTCTCCTCATAAGTGCACATGAGCAGGAACCACGTGGGTGAACATTGGAAGCATTACATAACCTTCTTTTGCCCGCGAACAGAATGTTGCATTGCATTGCAAGTGTTATTTTCGCAGATGACAGTCACTGTTTCTACTGCAGATAGTATTATTTCAATATAAATACATTTTTGTACACTTTTATTTTAAGCAGCAAAATAAACATAAAAGTGTAATAATACAAATAATTTTCGTGCAAATATTGTTGACTTTTTAAAATATGAGAAATCACACAGTTTTAATTAGAACAAAACAGTAATCACTCATATCACAACACTTTTCATCTTTAACTATTTCAACAAATTGATAAAACCTACTATCATTTATTTACTCTTTCACAATTTCCTGACAAAATGCATTATGGCAGTATGATATAACCTACATATGTGCACTGACCTTTATGAACCCAGTATGTGCACCAACCGTTGGCACCAACAAACAAGTTAGCAATTAAATTGTACGCCTCACCACTAGCTAGTTTGCCACTCTAGCGTTCAAAGCAGTCTCAGTAGTCGTCGCTAGGGGGACATGTATATATCCATCTCTACTCCTCTTGTTTCATTATCACAGCGGCGTTCCCTCTTCCACACTTCCCCTTAACCCCTCCCCCCCTCAAACAACATCGACATGGTACAAAAGCCCTCTGCAACTCTTGCCAACAAATTCTTAATTAAGACTATACCCCTTGCATACTTCTGTTGACAGACCCCCCCACCTCCCCTCCTACTACTGGTTCTCCCCCTCTCTGTAACTAAATAATTGTAAAATTAAAATAAATTGAATAGATTTAAAATTTTGTATTGGTCCGCCCACATGTTCAGATTGGATCGCTGTAAAATATTGCTCAACAATAGACGAATTCCCGCGTATAAAATGCCATATTAAAATATACAAAAATATAAGTATAATTTCCACAAGTGAAACATATAAATGACATTGACACGTAACATAATAGTTGCGATATGTTTGGCGAATTCGTTCACATAGATTGAATCATTTTCGTTCAACTAATCTGCATAACCAATAACTATAAAAAATATAATATCTGAACTTAAGCCTGTTTTCATGGCGATATTTTCAACTTCACTGATACAATGTGATCTTGACTGCAAATGCCAGTAGACACCAAAACAGTGATAACACTTACTTTTACTGTACCATGGACAATTCCAAGTTTTATGTACGCATTCAAACACGTAGATGGAATTTAAAAGGCAGTACTGTGTCAAAATCTACATGAAAATTACGTATTTTTAACATAATCCAACATAACTTTTAAGCTGAATTAGTCATATTCATTGAACCAAACTAGTGAAAAATAAGTGATCCACATTATTTTACGCAATGCCGGTTTTACAAACCTCTGTCTGGGAACTCATTTGTCGAATAAGTTCCAAATAATCGAATCAAATTCTTTTTGTTTCTAAATAGACGGCTCTACTTCAATGTTATTTTACTTCTGAGCATTATAAAGATTATTTGAATGTATTTATGTAGGATGGACGGTTGGAATGATGCGGTCGTGGCCTATTATTATAACGAACATCCCATAATTTGCCTAAAAAAACCTCCGTCAGAAAGAACGCCGCAGAAATCAAGCATTATAACTTGAACCAACTTGTAACTGGCAAATTATTCTGGAACCTTAAAAACCTGCTCTTATCTTATTTGCATCTTTCCTGTCTACACGTATAACTAAATGTCGGATTTAGAGTTCCGACTCGGCGAGGGACAAGTTCTATCGCCACCACTCTTCAACGTAACGAAGAAAGTAAAACAACATGGAACATGAAACAGTTCTTCCTGGTATGCAGATGCCATGGCTAGTTGAAATGAAGCAGTAATTGACCCTGTCATTGCCGCTCTAATGGCTCCAAAGAGTGAGTAATACAAGATGGAACATCCTGGTAACATTATTGAAGCTAATAAAAGTGCTTTGTTTGGTTCTCACGCTTTGTTTAAATATTACAAACAAATAACAATTGTACTATTATGAACTCTTGTAAATTTTTCATTATTTTATTACGATGAAAGTTGAAATATTAAAAGTTAGATGGTAGGAGGAAGACGCATTAAACGAATGGGAGGTAATAACATATGAAATTATTTGTCTGCATGACACTTTTCAATGTGAGCAACTGACTGCTGACTAGAAAGAATTCATTCATGAATATATTCATTCATGAACTTCCTAGTTGTAACTCTCTAGGTCCAATGGCAGGGGTGATCAAACAAGTGGCCAGGGCAGCAGACGTGTTGTTCGAGCAAGGTCGCAGTTCACATGTTCATATCAGCACATCATTTCGTACCTTATAGTTGACGTTTCGATAATGATATCATTTAAATTTATGTTTATAAGCGACTACCTTGATAGATATGTTATTTGAGTCAGTTATTCCAGTAGTTCTAGTCCACAAATTACGAAATCAACTTTAGTGTGGAAATCGCATTATTGAAGATAGACTCAAACATTCTGAAATAAACCTGCTAAAGGTCCGTGAAGTTAGCACCGCCCATTAACGCACTAATTATCTCATGTGTAAGATGAATTAGTGCACAATTAGTGCGTTCGATCGGCACTAATTTTATAATTAGTGCGTCATCCGTTTCCGAGAAAAACGCACTTTACTATGGGCGGTGCCAACTTCACGCAGCACCGCCCATTGACGCACTAATTTTCAAACCCACACAGGCAATTAGTGCACAATTAGTGCGTTCGATCCCCCCCATTCCCATAATTAGTGCGCACTTACTTTTCGAGTTATTCGTGAATAACCGTGGGCGGTGCAGCACCGCCCATTAAAAATTTCAAGGTTTTCAGCACGCCATGTTTTAGTGCACAATTAGTGCGTTCGATTCCCCCCATTCCCATAATTAGCGCGCACTTACTTTTCGAGTAATTCGTGAATAACCGTGGGCGGTGCAGCACCGCCCATTGAAAATTTTTGATTTTCAGCACGCCATGTTTTAGTGCACAATTAGTGCGTTCGATTCCCCCCATTTCCATAATTAGTGCGCACTTACTTTTCGAGTTATTCGTAAAAAACCGTGGGCGGTGCAGCACCGCCCATTGAAAATTTCAATGTTTTCAGTACGCCATGTTTTAGTGCACAATTAGTGCGTTCGATCCCCCCCATTCCCATAATTAGTGCGCACTAACTTTTCGAGTTATTCGCGAATAACCGTGGGCGGTGCAGCACCGCCCATTGAAAATTTCAAGTTTTTCAGCATGCCATGTTGTAGTGCACAATTAGTGCGTTCGATCCCCACTATTCCCATAATTAGTGCGCACTTACTCTTCGAGTTATTCGGGAATAACCGTGGGCGGTGCAGCACCGCCCATTGAAAATTTCAAGGTTTTCAGCACGCCATGTTTTAGTGCACAATTAGTGCGTTCGATCCCCCCTATTCCCATAATTAGTGCGCACTTACTTTTCGAGTTCGAGTGCTTACTTTTCGAGTGCTGCACCGCTCACGGTTTTTCACGAATAACTCGAAAAGTAAGTGCGCACTAATTATGGGAATGAGGGGGATCGAACGCACTAATTGTGCACTAAAACATGGCGTGCTGAAAACCTTGAAATTTTCAATGGGCGGTGCTGCACCGCCCACGGTTATTCACGAATAACTCGAAAAGTAAGTGCGCACTAATTATGGGAATGGGGGGAATCGAACGCACTAATTGTGCACTAAAACATGGCGTTCTGAAAACATTTAAATTTTTAATGGGCGGTGCTGCACCGCCCACGGTTTTTCACGAATAACTCGAAAAGTAAGTGCGCACTAATTATGGGAATAGGGGGGATCGAACGCACTAATTGTGCACTAAAACATGGCGTGCTGAAAACCTTGAAATTTTCAATGGGCGGTGCTGCACCGCCCACGGTTATTCACGAATAACTCGAAAAGTAAGTGCGCACTAATTATGGGAATGGGGGGGATCGAACGCACTAATTGTGCACTAAAACATAGCATGCTGAAAACATTAATATTTTCAATGGGCGGTGCTACACCGCCCACGGTTATTTACGAATTACTCGAAAAGTAAGTGCGCACTAATTATGGGAATGGGGGGGATCGAACGCACTAATTGTGCACTAAATTATGGCGTACTGAAAACATTGAAATTTTCAATGGGCGGTGCTGCACCGCCCACGGTTTTTCTCGAATAACTCGAAAAGTAAGTGCGCACTAATTATGGGAATGGGGGGAATCGAACGCACTAATTGTGCACTAAAACATGGCGTTCTGAAAACATTTAAATTTTTAATGGGCGGTGCTGCACCGCCCACGGTTTTTCACGAATAACTCGAAAAGTAAGTGCGCACTAATTATGGGAATGGGGGGGATCGAACGCACTAATTGTGCACTAATTACCTGTGTGGGTTTTAAAATTAGTGCGTCAATGGGCGGTGCTAACTTCACGGACCTATAAGCTAACTGATTCTCGGTATATAAATTTTTAAATTTCAAAGATACGATTAATAACCGGAAATGTCATTGACTTAGCTTCTTGACTGATTTCACTTCTTTTCAGTGTTGATTTTTTTAAATTAAAGAGACTTGGCTGCCTTTTTTTACACGGAGAATTTTTTCTGCGATAAATTATATTTGAGCAAAAATAAATTATTTTGCATTATTTTGAACATTATTAGTATAAGTGGTTCTGGGAAAATGAACTTGTATTCAAGTAAGGGCATGAGTCCAGAGTAAAAAAAAAACCTATAGAGATGTTGTAAGGTTTGAGTAAATAAAATATTTTTTAGTATATGAATCATACCTTTTTAAAAAAATATCTACAAAGTTTTATATATTTTTTTTTTATATTGATCTCAGATCTACTTACCAAGGACTGATGCCCTTACTTGAAAAGGTGATTGATTTCGAGTTTGGCATGATTTTAAAGATGATTGGGAGATTATTTATTTTTATTTTAGTGACGTTTAATGTCGCTCCGTTCTGCATCTATAGGTTAATGGTGGTGGATGACGATGACGATGACGATGACGATGACGATGACGATGACGATGATGCGTGTAGGTAAGGTCGAACGATGAGAAGGAGCTGGTTGTGATCAACCAACAGTCAATGGGCGTCCACAGGGAGGGGCAAGGGGGCGCTTGCCCCCCCCCCCCCCCCCCCCACCCCTCCTGGATGTCAGGAAAACATATTTTTTTCTGATGTTTTACGTATAGTTTCATTTGTAACCAAAAAACTAAAGAAAATTATTTCAAATTGTCAGAAAAACAAAAAACGCACTGCGGAGTAGGGTGAGGGGCGCACCCCCACCCTGCTTAACCTGTAAAATATTGTTTTCCTTGCCTTGCCCCCACCTGACAGAAATCCTGCGGACCCATGCCAACAGTATAGGAACCTTCCGACTCGACTGAGGAAACCACGATAGAACCTCAGTCAGGAAGATCAAATGCGGGAATCAAACCCGGGTCTACGAAGTGCAAGACCAGAGAACGATTGATGCAATTTGTTTTCTCAAATCATTTGGGATAAATACTTTGAAGATATGAAAAACGGAGTGAATTGAAAGATATTCGCACGTAGGTTGTTCTAATCCATCTCAATTCCAAACCAAATGATTAATCTTGTATGCAGTAGAGAGCACACCATTTACTCCGATTTGTTCAGTCTAGACAGGATAACTAAGACATTTGGCCGCCTTGCTACTCATTTAGAACTAATACAATCCGCGCTATTATTGTTGGGAGAGAATAAAGAATGATAAAAAACAGGCTGTTAAAAATAGCGTTCTATTCAACAAGTGGTTTGGAAGTGTATGAAGTTCAGATTGTGAGTACAAAGTCCGGCCATTAAACGGGTCAAGTTTGACCAGTAAGGACGTGGATATATAGTGACCATGACTCTACTTGGGATGGGTTAGTATCATCTACCTACACACTTCTTCCAAAGAAGTCTCGTCGTGATGGCCTCCCTTTGTGATGCAAGAGCCGACGTTTAGATACACATCGAATCGGTTAGTTCTTCAAACTTTACAGTCATTTGGAGATCAGTCCATCAAATTGCTGTTAAAAACTTACATCTCATCAACGCTGTTGATGTTTTGTATACAAATTTTGTTTTCAAATTCCGAAGCACAGCAATTATACTAATGTTTAGAATTATGAAAGAAATAATCGTTTTTTTCGTCAGACGAACATGTCTTATAATCAAATATGTTGAGCTACTAAAATCAAGTTGGCTCAGATAGTAGCTTCTGGACTTTTATGTCTCATGTTCTTTTCACTTCACGCTTGCTGACTGAGAGATGTGAGGGTTTTCCTCAGTCGAGAGACAAATACTGGGATGGTTCTCTGCTAGTAGGCAACAGCCGCCTCCTTCCCACCATCCATCCTTACCTACAGTACGTTCTACCCTTGTTCTACAAGGACCTTTCAGCGCCTGAGGGCAAATGCCAAAATACAAACGCCAATAAAATGCTGTATACACCTCAGAAATGTGGATTTTCTTTGGTCATCTATTGTTATGAGGTGAGGAAGAGGTAGTGTCAGAAAACTAGCAAAAATTAGTGTGGAAAATAGGGATTCTAAATGGAAAATAGATTTTTCGCTGTGATTTTTGAAGACTTCATCATCATCAATCATCATATTCATAATCATCCACCAGTCGCCAGTTGTCTAGATGCAGTAACTATAAAATATTTCTGTAGATCATTCACATTATATGCTATAAGGGTGATTTTCTATCATTGAAGTGTTATAAAGTCGACCTTAACGTAATGACTACACCTATTATAGGACATTATGGTGACAGTACCAATGTTGTCAACCTCTCTGCATGCTCAATGCATTACTATCTACGTACAAAGATGAAAATCAAATAACTTGATCGTCTTCGTCACCACTCGTGTTTATGTCTTCATTTACATGGCTATTCAATGTATTTGTGTTTGTATTTATTACAGTTTTCATTACAAAAGGTACATTGTATAGACATTGTCGATCAAGTAATCGATCATGATTAATTAATAATATCTTGATGGATTGCTGTACATCCAGCAGTTAGTACAATTGGTTATCGGGAGATTCTCAAACAAAGACTTACGTCTTCAGCCTATTCGGACTATTCAGATTTCATTGTTGTCACGCGAAAAATGTTGAACTTCAATTTCACCATCCTATGGAAATACTTTTCCCATTGACATCCACGGGAAGTGTGGGTGGGTGGGAGGGGGTGGCCTGGAATTCCACGACGTACGATATTTCAGTACGTTTTCCCCTTTTCTCATGAATTTCAGTACTTTGCCTCATTTTTTTTTGGGGGGGGACCACTTTTTGATTCATCAGGAGGTATATTTATGTTCATGCATTATTAAATAAGAGTGGGAACTTACGTTCGTATTATTTCGAGCAAATAATAAACGGTATTAGAAAGAATACCATTTGATACCATGGTATTATCCATATAATATAATATATGATAGCATATTGATAGCATTCCCATGAGGATGAAATCAGTGACAATAGGTCTGATTTCATTGATAATAACAAGGATTGATTGTCAAGGAACCTGACCAGCAGCCAATCGGTTTTGCTCAAATATCATTTTTAGTTGGTCCGAGTGTACATCTCAAACAAACATCTTACATAAATCACAGCTAAACTTGGATTACATAATGTCCAAAACGCACCAAAATTGATTGGTTTGATTTTCAAATTGATTGAAAATTTTAAAATTTTAAGAGGATGTGCGGCTCGGACCCGCACCCTGAAACCTACCCCTCAGAAGACCTTCATTCAACTTAAAATCCCCCTCCACTTGCAAAAATCATTTTAATGCGCACGATTCCGACGAAAAAATACCAATCGTTCGATTCTTAATTCCGATTCCAAACTCTTTTTCCTCATGTTCAATTGATAATGAAGGCTATAGATACAGATACCGGATATGCTCATGGCAATTCTGGATCGGGATAGATTGGCATTTTGTAAGTGATAAGCGACCATGCAACACTACATAACAAAACAAGTACATGAAGTAGAATACTCTGAGTGACACATTTGCCTGAATATAATTGACATCAAAATGACATCAATCGAATGCCATCAGTGAGCACCAACATAACGTGTACACTCGACGAATGATAAAATGGGATTTGAAAGAAATTGATTGGCTGAAAAAAATGGATGTCATCATCCTATGAATTCAATACTAACTCTAGGAGAGTTAGCAGGTGAGGTGAGTCTAGGTGAGCCCTGATTGATAATAACAAGATTTGATTGTCATTTAACCTGTCCAGAAGCCAATCCGTTTCGTTCAAATACCGTTTTATGATTTGTTTAGTACATACATAATGTCTCAATCCATTCGTTTGATGTATTAGAATATTTAAATCGTTAAATGTGTATTTTTGTACTCTTTTATTAGAGAAAATAGAATGTTCGAAAGTGGAAAAAACATTAAAACATTAAGTTTGGAAATGAGTGCTCATCGCTGGAAGAGTCCTGCATGAACATGCTCCGCCCCCTTAAAACCAAATCATCAATAAGTCAACAACACGTTGAGCACTAATTCTGGAATTTGGTTTTCATGGAGCAGTGGAGCACTAATTGAGCACTAATTGGTGAAGTTTGTGAATTATTGCTCATGTGGCCAAAGCGTGAACTTGCCCCCTCCCCCCCAAAAAAAAATACAACTAAACTAAAACATTAATAAGTCTATAAGGCGCTGAGCACTTATTCTTAAATTTATTTTTGGAAGAGCACTAATTGAGCTCTAAATATAAGCCAAGTTTGGAAATTAGTGCTAAAAGTGTGGGGGGGGGGGGGGCAACTTCACGCACCCATTGATTCCAGCTGCCGTCCTTTTTTACTAAGGTTTTACCGTGGTTTCCCTCAGTCAAGAGGCAAATGATGGGAAGGTTCCCTACTAATCAGCCACGACCGCCTCCTTTAAATCGTCCATCCTTAAACCCATTAATCATCTTTTTCTATCAACATAATCATTTTAAACGCAACTAAAATAATCGGAATGGTGTAAAATGCAATAAGCTCAACAAGAGCATTAGAGCCACTCTTTGAAGACGTCAACGACTAGTAAATCCCTACAAGGACACCAGAATGTAGTGGGTTCTCTTAGAAGAACGAATAGCTAACGGCTAGTTAGTCTAGGAAGTGCCTTTTATGCGATCTTAGCATTTGATAAGAACATAAGTTGAACAGCAATTAAACATTTTTGTTGTCATTCCTAGCCTTATTTGAGAGTGGTATAACTTATAAGAGTATAGTAATGTTATGAGTCATATCATATTTTAAGTAACTAGTAGAGGGTTTAAAACCGAAAAATGCACTACAAAAAATCAAAAAATAAATTTGCATCTAAAATTGAAATAAATATATTCAATATATATTTAAATTTTAGATGCAAACTTCAAAAGTTGTGAATCTATTTAGATATTGTCACGAATCATTGTCTGCAATTTTCTACTTCACTGTCTACAAAACATCACTAATAATAAACACTAATATTAGTTTAATACTAATAAAAAGAAACACTCGATTTTCAATATAATCCAAACTCCACTTCTGTCTGTCAATTTTTACAAACTAGTATTTGGCGAAAATTAAGACGAAATTTCATTCAGACGTAGGTACTTTTTGTTTACTTTACGCCGTTCAATTGCACGGCGTACTGAAACCACTGACTGACTTGTCATGTTGCTGCATAGTCAGTAGCCGATGTAATACAGGAAGGCGGTGATAATCGAGACACCAGAGCGTCAATGCACTGATAAGACGATTGGTATACCTGTGAACCAGTGGCGGTTTGTGGGTTTGAAATGTGGGGAGGCAGAAAAATATTTTATAATTACGTTTAATATATTCAACGTAATTATAAAATACTATAGTAAACGCGCGGGCAGAGCGGCGCGGGCAGAAAGCTTCGTCGTTCGCTCGGAGCCTCTCGGGCACGTCCGCCGCCTCACTGACGTCATCATAGCTCTGCATGCGTTGCGCTTACCCCGCACTCCCGCGCTTGCCCCTCGCCTGTAGAAATCAGAGGCTACACGAGGCTGTAAGCAGCTCAGCCTCCCTTGCAGTCCGCGTATACGGCTAACGTGTATTCAGCAGCGCGCGCACTCATTGTCGGGGATAGGCGTGGCGAATTAAACCAATCAGTCAAAGTAAAATACTAATATTTATATAATTTAAAATTAAAATGATATACACAATTATATATGAAGTTAAGAGTTGTGAAATACGATGCAATCCCTTTCTTCTTCTCTAATATTTAGGGAGGCATAGCCTCCCTTGCCTCATGCACAAACCGCCACTGCTGTGAACATCCGTTCGAAATGGCTTATGGAGAATTTAACATTGACGAACGGGAATATAGATATCTACAATCTATAAAAACTTGAACTTCGAGCGGCAATTTTGGAATATGGTACTTCAATGAGTTTGTTATTTTTTGATAATTCGTTTTTGATTTTGGTGCCATTAATAATTTTGTGACAAACATCATTGAGGTACTGGGGGAGGGCCCCCAGGAACAATGGCCATGGTAATATTTGATTTTCATAAATTGAATTAGAGATTTGAGTCAATTCGATTACAGGATGAATATCCAAAATATTATTATATAGATAAAAATTCAAGTTGTATGTAAATGTAACATCAATAAACCGTGATCATTGATTTACATCATAATTTATTGTCTAAGTCATCTAAATAAGCCAAGTCAAAATTGATGATAAATCAATTGTTCAAATTATAATAAGTTGCTTTCGTTGACTGACCTTCAGGACAAATTTGGAGAAGTAGTTAAATAATAATGCGTTGATTAAAGTATAGAGTCTACTAGTTGGAAATTAAGTGAAGAGTGCAGTATATTTGGTTCCGGTGCCAGGCGGGGAAAAGCTGTTCCTTAAGATAATTGTGCAATTTTAAACGTATTAATCTCAAGGTTAATAGGTATTAATAGGTTATTTGAAGTTACGGTAATTAGTTTGAGGATGCTGAGCACCAACGCACTATTTCCTGTCACAGCTGTGTTCTTGGCCCCACGAGCTAGCACACCTGCCGGCGCAATCACTGATCACTGATCACTGATCAGGAAGCCGGCAGTGTGATCCGAATACTATTCAATTCATTAGTAGATTTAGTCAAGTGAGAGCTAATTGTTTGTGTGTTTTAAACATCACAATTGATTGTGAATCGAAGTATCGAGCTTATATTGATGAATATTGTACCAACTCTTCTTAGGATCGTTTTTCTTTTAATCCTAAAATGTTCAATTACACTGAAAACTTACTAGTATTTTTAGGTAGCATTTTGAAATGCTTACAGAACGATCTTTTATCCAAGTTTTTCTCAATATGATAAAAGTTTATCTAAATGATTGGTCAACTTCATCCCACAAAATTAGGAATTTAGTTTTCAACCAATCAATAAAATGAGTTTGTTCAAAATAAGTCCTTGTATAAATCGTGGTGGCCAAACTCCCCCCCCCCCCCCCCCCCCCCCCCCCCGCCCCTCCTGACCTCTAGATTGGATCTATAAATTAATTCTGTAGCTGCGTTTTCTATCACCCATGATTTGCATTCAAGAAATAAACAATAGTTCTTGTCATTCGTATTCAGATGCGTCAAGATCATCGTGAGTGGTTGACTTTTAAATAGTAGTTTTCAAGTGGCTGTCACATTTATTCAAACGTACCTACCTGTTCCTTTTATTTGCATGTTGAATACACAATATGTTATATAATACCTACACAATACAGACAATGTTGAAAACTTTATTACCGCTTGATTGTGTAGAGAATAGAATTAATGTAGTCGAAGTCATAAATAATTTAAACAAAAGCTTTCGAGACAAGTTTTAAAATTCATTCGCAATAGACAAATACATTCTAATTTTGCAAGGACCAGAAAAGAATCAAAATAATATCAATTATATCTGTTATCAAAATATCGTCTTATAATCTGATAATTGCGAACTATGTAAGTAGTATTTTTAATATTACTGCATTTTAATTTCAGTGCATAGTTTAAAATTAGAGTTTTTATTGTATTTTCGATACATGAAAATGAAACTTTGATTTGATTTAAAATACAATAGTTTTCATTCATCATTCATAATTTAACATCAGTTTCAAAACCTAATATACAGTTTGTTAATTTACAAAAGAGGGGAATCCGATTCTTAAAGCTAAACTTTCTTCTTAAAGGACGATAAGAAAGTCATATTAGGATAACGTAATGTATCCATGCACGTTTCCTTTTAAAGTTTAACACCCGGTTAGGCATTAGATCAGTAATTCCGCCTCCTTATGCAACGTAATCGAGACAAATGATGAATTTGTTGTTATATGTGCCATGTGCCTCAATGAATACCATGTGTGGAAACGAGTTTGCACCGCGATAAGATATATTATACTCACACTGCATAAGAACGTGTGTAGCTTTGTGCACTTTTATGCATAGCGAGTATTACATCATGAAGTGAAGTGCAATATGCCAATAATGATTGGAAGTAACTGACGGGTATAAGAACAGCTACGTAATTCATATGAAATTCACTCGAGAATTCATAATTGATATTTTAAACTTTGCTCAGAGCACGAGACGTAAATTAGTATACGTATACCTACTTCACCAAATTACAGTCATTTGAGTAAAATGTACACAAAAACTAAGAGAAGTATATCAGAGTAGAGTTAAGATAATTATTTTGAGGTGTAATGATATAAATAGATGTAGCATGTGCATGCAAGGTAAATCTATAAAAAAAGAGTTCCGTAAACGCGTTTTTTAAATTTTCAGAAAACATGACAAAAAATAGAAATGATTATAATCCAAATAAAAAACACGTCAACAAAACGAACTATTTAAGATCAATACTATAGTAATTACGGAGTGTAATTAAAAGAATTGTCGGTACTTACAAGAGCTGTTCTTCTGTCGGTTGCGACATGTTGACTGAAACGTTCTCCCCGTCTCACCGGTTGGAACCACTCTCAACGACTACCACCAAGCTTCAATCACTGCGTTGATCATCTTCATTAACTAGTCAGTGGAACCACAGCCACACAACACTGGAGCAGGAGGAGAACTGTTGTCGCTCTCGCTCAGCCAACTTACACCACACCTTATTATCTGCGTGGAAACTCTAATAGGTGTGGAAACTAGGTAGCCTTCACACTTCCTTCTTATAGTACAGAAGTTTTTTCCCCCTTGGGTGATTAAGAGAGGGTAATGAGATCTATCAAATTCGAATTACGTTACCGACATTTTTTCATCCACGTCGATTTAGACCCCGAAGTTTCGTAATCATTTTATTCGGATCAATTAAATAAGAAGACTAAAAAATGAACTTGTTTAGTGTAATTGGCTGATTTTAATCGAAATCACGTTTTGGGGAAGGAACCGGTTTTAGCATGCGAGCAGATAGTAGACATAGATAGATGATAAAACTAAATCGAGATGAGAATATTGAATATAAAAATCTAATTTCAATTGCAAAAGTTGAACTTGTTGATGAAGCGAATAAAATGTGAATGAGGGGGATTACATTAGTCTATCTGGACTCGTGGTGCAGGCCATTGGTTATGCAGGAGAAAATAAAAATAGACAATCGTAGTCAATCTCAGATGCGTAAACGCGTTTGATAAAATACCACTGAAAGTAAGGACGTGTGATATAGCGTAACAATTTAAATACAAATATAAGTACGCACTGGATTTTGAAATGAAAGTTATAAAGCTGGGTTCCCATACTTCGCTTTCGCAAAAAGGCTACCTTTAACAAAATAAATCGTCGATGTTTACATTGGCATGTTCGCTTGTTTCGGTTTCGGTTTCGTCAAAGTTAAAATTGGCTCAACTTTAACGAAACCGAAACACGCGAACATGCGAATGTAAACATGGACGATTTCCTTTGTTAAAAGGTATAGCCATTTTGCGAAAGCGAACCGAAAACGAAGCAAATTATGGGAACCCAGCTTCAATTAGTGTTGTTCTTTTTATATTTGTACCCAGGCGCGTAGGAACTACTAATCATCTTGCGGGGGGTCTGGGGGGGGGGGGGGGGGGGGGGGGGTGAAAGCCCCCAGTTTTAGCCCCGAATTCCGTTATTTTAGAATTGAAACAATTTAAATATGATTTTGGAGTGTTTTGAACTGCTCATGGAGTGCAATATTGTTGGCCCAGCAAGGCGTTTTTTTAATTCAAACAATTTACTTGTGATTCTGGGATGCTCTTAATTTTGTATGAATAGGTGGTCAGACTACTCGAGTGGACTTCCTACGCGCCTGTTTGTACCGACATTGAATTGCACGTCATTTTGAGATTGAAAGTGTGCTATTTTGAATGTACCGACTAATGAGTTACCTACCTGTCTTTAGTTTTGTAAGCAAACTGGCTTACGTAAGCTAATAATAAATAAATTCAAAACATAAACAAGGGATGGTCTTCCATAATCTTGGCACACACACATCAGTAGGTTGTGATAATATCTGCATATTAGTAGAATATGATGTCATTCTAACAGATTCATTGTGCAGACAACTTATTTATAGGTAGAATATTGTAAAACAGGACGTGATCGGTTTACGATACTAAGATCAATCAGGAAAAAATGCTGAAATGTAGAGTTATTCGATGGTTAAACCGTCGTATATCTCGGGTGTCCAACTTCATTTAAGAAAGGCATTCAAATAATAGAAGAACGAATGACCCACTACATGGCTTTTATTTAACTTGCACGCTATTCATGGTAAAACCTTATTTTATACTAAACCACACCATTTTTTTTTAACAAGAATTATATAGCTCACTATGTTTTAATTTGAGCAGATCTGTCAATAAGCCATCACATGCCATTGACAAGGTCGGACAAGTTCACAAAACAATGCGATGAAACAAATGTTCTATTAAATACGTAACAAAGTAAAATGTGCGATTATTCAATACTTCGAAGTAGAGTGACGAAATTTGAAGTAAAAATTTACAGTCAATGTGATATGCCCACTACAAAGTATCAAAATTAATACTGCGTTTAAAATAATGGGCGAGTGAAAAACTAATCTTCGCGTTTATTAATAATCTCATAGACATTGTTGGCGAGGTCAATGTGTATCCTGAGGCCCTATTCTGTAACCTCTCCGAAATTAATTCCAACAATTTTAATTTGATTGACTTCTACATAAAACGAAAGTGAAATATTTCAAATAAATCAACAAAGTATATATGTTTTGCAAGACATCCCGACATCTAAATACACATTGCATATTAAAGATATTAACATATTTAAGATATTAAAAAGATATTAACAACTGATGTAAACATTTTTCAAATGTAAGCAAAACAGAAATTCGAAAAATCAATATTCGCACATTCATATTAACAGAGTATCATTTGAATCGAGAAACAGTAAAATCAGGAACAATTTCCCTCACACACAGAGATTATTGAGATAATTCAAAATGCGCATGATCATAATAATATGTTGTCAAGTATCAGAGCAGATGAAAAAATCTCACTATTTTCTCTTCTGATCATTCTATACCAGGATCCGTTTGTCTCCTTCCTTACATAATGATTCTGTGATGACCAGTTGGATGGGTTGCAATCATAGCCAAGGCAAGTGGGAACTGCACTCTTGTAGGCCCCCTTGCACACTTGCACAATTTCCTGTGTTATTTGTTGACAGAATTAGAGAAATGTTCTAGTAATGGTATTTATCACATCATTTAACTAAGTACCAAAACAGACGTATTCACTATGAAATTAACAGATACTTTGCAATCTCTTTACATAAAATTGTGAATGTTTTATTAGATAATTCATTTCGTAAAAAGTTTAATTATCATTATCTTGTTTTCTAAATATCTTGAAGTAAGAAGCTAATGGTTTATTCTACAAACAAAATTGACAATACAAACAAATTTCCTGTATATCGATAAAAAATAATAATGTAAAATGTAACATTGTCAACGATTCTTTTAGGCACTGCATCTCGTTTCAATAAAACCAGAACTTTTATTTGTAGAACTATTCCAAAAAGTAGGTTTGTATTAAACTAGACAAAATACAAGCAATGAGTCATATACAAAGTGATGTGCTACCTCGCTAGAGCCTGTACCTATTAATGAGTTCTCTATAATTCAAATAAATGTACAGCATGCCAGTAGTCTTTTGTATGCACCTAGTATTTTTACATATACTTTACATCCAATTTTAAGGCATTTTCATTTTAAAATGACAAGTACCACTTAAATTGGTATACTAAAAGTTGACTTGATCTAGAACACGGTGGAGTACAGAGAGGTGGGATCACAGTGCTATACCGCCCAAGCTAAGTCGGTGGATGCTTGTTGTAGCGATTTCTCTCGACAGCAGGCGGCAGAGCGCCCTAGCGGAAAACTCATGAACGTCGGCGTACTGCCGGCGCAACGCAGGTCTCTTTCACGACGCGAGCGAGATGACAATTTCATTTCGTATTTTAATATTAAAATGATGTGCTGACGGTTTACTAATAAAGTCTATTATAGGAGTTTACGCCAGAAGGGTCATTCAAGATCTAAATTTATATGCAGAATATATATTGTCTGTGACCTGTGTCACAGCATTCGTGTAATTCATTGCATTTTATTTTATCAATGTCTCAAACCGATGATCATATGAATCGATTTAACAAATACTTACATCGTTAATATTATCATTATTTTCAATATTTCAATATAAAAATAATTACGTAAGTTGCGATGGCCGAAATAGACCTAGAATTAAGTATTTTGTATTATCTTCCAGACGCACTTCAAATCAAATATTGAGGTGCGTGAAACAATAAAGAAAAAATTTCATTTTAAAAACGAAACCTGAGTAAGAATAAAAATCGGAAGTACTTCTTACAATATTACGAGTAAATAAAATCTAAAATTTCAGCACTGAAGAATAGTGATATCAAAAAATGGGCCAAGACAACACCGTATTTAAAAAATCAAAAAACACTTGGGACATCGTGCATTAAATAGTATAGAAGCACAGGCCAGAAATCTCTCAAAAACACTAAAAATCAATTCTCCATGTATTTTTTAATTTTTAAAATATTGTGTTAGACACATTATTTTTATATCACGACTTTTCTGTGCTGATTTTTGATTACCATAATTTTTTTAGTTGACGAGACTTGCATGGTTTGACGCACGGAGTGCTTTTATGGGGATATCACAATTTTTTAGTTTACGTACACAACTTGTAACACATATCGGAGCAACGATGACTACTTAATTCCATAGGTCCGGCTGTTTTCGAAATATGGTTTTAACAATGGTTCCTAAAAGCACTGACACCTTGAAGTATAACTGCTAATATTTCAAGCCAAAAAATTTAAAATAAAAAAATAGTAAAACAATTTAAATTATTACAACAAATTATAACATTCTGAGCCCAGAATTCTATGAAGACACTATTAATGACATCTTCGACACTATGCAATTCTCTTTTCCTTGTGAGGATCATAAAGAGGTGATGGTCTCCAAGGTGCTTCATTATTATATATCTCTAAGGATGAGGCAACATTGCAAGCAGGTTTCGATCTCACTTGAAAAATCTAATCAGGAAAAAAGGAAATATCAAAATTAACTTTTTCATAAAAATGGTTTTATTAAAGTCAATTGTTTTAATTTACCTAGGGTTTTTATTTATCATTTTATTATCGCATTACTTTTTTTTATTAATACTCTGTACCTTCCACATTATAGTGTTTTTAATGACGTGATAATAGTACTTAGTCATATTTTCTGTTTTCTGTGTTCTGTTTTTTTTTTGTTTACAAATTCTAGCCGGTAAGAATTTATTGCTACAGTAAATAATATCTTTATCGTGTTTTTTTTTACCATTTCAACTATCCTATAGGTATTAGGCGTAATTATTAAAATGTTAAGTTACAACCTTCTACCATTTTTTTTATCGATGACCGAATAATTGTCAAGTTTGCAATTAAAAACGTTCAAAGCTCACGGATGTAACAAACGTCCATTATGGAATAAATACAATGATATAAGAACGAGAGCGTCTGAAGACAGCTTGTTTTAGTTGTGTTTGTATCAGTGGTTTGAATGCGCGCGCGCTAGTTACCGCGTTGTCCGCCAGGCGCGCAGCTGGTTGCTTACCGCTATGATAAGCAACCAGCTCTCAGCGCTTGGTGAATTCACCTCTTTGTACTCCACCGTGATCTAGAATCATATAGGCATTTTTTTCCCTTTATGAGGAAAAGGGACAAACGCCACGCATTAAACTTGCTTTTATATAATTTTCCCTTTACGTTATTGAATATTTGGTATGTATCACTTTCATACGCATAATGTCAACTCACTTATCCAATTTATCCCAGTTTGTGGCATAACAAATTTTAGTTGAATTATGCATAAGAAAATATGAGTAAATTTGGCAAAAATTAAATAATGTGACAACAAAATACAGTCGCGTGCATCCCGTTTTCACTCGTTACACATCGTTTTAGGCCAAATACATTTGAGTAGAGTAAGATAGTGTTACGTTACGTGATATAGTAATGATTACCTTCAGTCGCTGTATGTCCAAGTAATTCATACTTTTGCCAAAGATTAAACAACATGACATACTGGACATTACAAAAATGTTTGAAACTATTTGGATAAACAGCGGTTTTACGGCAATTTACTTTAATCTCAACATCTTAACCCTATCTTCCCCGGTCTGTGCCACAGCACTAAACTATTTTATCTTAAATAAAAAAAACTATACGTACATACATAATTTATACAATACAATGTTAAAAATGGATCATTGATAATCTTACACCTTGGATATTGACAATTTATGTGTACACTAATGGAAAGTGTAAGTAAATGACAGTAACATGGCTGTTCAGAATGAATTTCGAGAATGATCAAAATATCAAAAATGAATTAGTTAACAAACAAATCTTCGAAGTTCTGTCTAGGCGGAGTCTACTGGCCTGTGAAGCCAGGAAAAGTAAATTAGGTACGTATGTACCTAATAATTAGGGGTGTTCACGATTACGATTTAATCGAATCGATTAATCGATTATGACATTGAAAACGATTAATCGATATTAGGAAAAATAATCGAATTATCATTTTGAATTTGCTGCCTTGAAAATGGTTGTACTTTACAACATGGCTGGCTTCATTCTGTCAACATTTTTCTTTGTGTGCGTAATATTTTAGTGGTTAATTCATGTTTGTGTGTATTTTCCCAAGTTTCAGTGTGTATTTCTCATTCGCATTACCAAGTGATGATTGAATGATGAATGAATTACGGCACATTACAGCGTCTTTGAAGTAAAAATTAATGACTTTCTGGACACATTTCATTGTTGAGGTTAATATTGCTGTAAAAGATGATACGATGACCTTCCTGAACATGATGACATATAGTTATATATCAAAACGATTTAATTCGATTATTTAATCGATTTAAATTACGAAAATCGAATTATTAATCGATTTAAATAAAATAATCGTTGAACACCCCTACTAATAATAATGAAATACAAAATTATTAAATTTTCACATCATCTCAACTATTTACCTACTACAATTAGAAAATAGTAGATAAATAGCACCTTTATAAATTCCACTATATCTGGCTCAGAATGAGTTCTTGCCAAGGCCGTTCGTAAGCAGTTACGCATCCTGTGCCAGCATAATAAATTGGCAAAGCCAACGAAAGAAACGATCGGAGAAGTAGTACGGGAAATATTTTGTATTTCTCAACTGCATTTAAACAATCTTTGAGCACCATGATGTATCGATTGGATTAAAATAATAAGCATTATAACTTTTAAATAGAGGACTATAAAACTGTAGATTATTTGCAAAAACAACCTGGTATGTCACTATATCTCTAAATAATATCTATATCTCAAAGGTAGAAGGCCAGAAGTCCTTTTCCTCAATTTTGTGTTGCACTTTTGGAATGATGTAATCAAGTTCTATCAATTGCTAATTGACTGATGTCAACGAATACAGTTACATTAAGTATTCTCTTACACAATGACTTATGTCACCGTTACAAATATTATTGGATGAATGTAGAATTACTGGTTTTACAGCTCACCTCAAGAATCACT
The DNA here is from genome assembly GCA_934045905.1 of Leuctra nigra. Taxonomy (NCBI): domain Eukaryota; kingdom Metazoa; phylum Arthropoda; class Insecta; order Plecoptera; family Leuctridae; genus Leuctra; species Leuctra nigra. Next base: position 38,372,022 of record OW203763.1, read on the forward strand.
TATGGACTTCTGACCTTCTATCTCTGAGGTACAGATATATTATTATAGTAACTTTTCAATCAAGTTTTCATGTTACCTACTATAATATCAATATTTGACATCTCCGTGTCCTGTGCGGGGGCAGAGGTTACGAACCCCTGAGACCGACCTTGGTTGTTGCCCCCGTAACCTAGCAGCTAGCACGTAACACAAACCAGTCAATCCACGCTAGGCCGGCACGTATATTACATCACACCCTCCGCATACATCTGATCAATAGGTTCATAGCCTGGCACTATAGTAACATCAGATGCAATGGCAATATCTCCCATCTTACAAACATATTTGTTAAAAAAGCACTACACATAAGACAGAAATTAAAGTTGCGATACGCAAACGAAAACAATTTGTTGAAATAATATTAGTAAAGCGTAAAATGTTAATTATAAACAGTATAAGATAATTGGTGGCATTTACGAGAAATCTGTTAAAGTGAAACAGATTTCATAATATGTAGATTATATGATGACTTATCTAGTTCATTGCGTTCATTTAGTCACCTATACAAATCGCATTTGGTAAACTTTGTCGAGTCAAAAACCATTATGTGTGTTTGTTTAGTTCAAATACCTATCTCCACCTTTTACATAAAGTTGCAGTAAAAGACATACCTACACATTGCTCATCACAAATTATTTTTTGGGTATAAAACATTAGCTTTGAAAGTGTCATACTCTTATCAGATGGAACAAGAGGCTTAGTTGGGCCATGGGTAATGTGGTCATTTTAAACTGACAAAAGTAAGCAAAATCATTACATAACATAAAAAAATATTATTTTAGTGTAAATATATTTGCCTGTAACAAATTTTGTACAACCTAATGCCTATGTTAACGTTATAAAGCAAGACGTGTTTCAATTTTGTAAAAAGTGGAGTAAACTTATCTACCTTTCACTTTCAGGACAAAACACTTCGTTCATTGTTCATTATTTTTGCAAATATTATTTATTAATAGCATATTGCTGCTGGCTCAAATATTTTGTAGTTGAGTGACATACTTTGCAATACACAAAAATGTCCAAGCCACGAGCAATTTTTGAAAAATTTGCATATCCCATTTGATAGATCTCTACCTGAAAAGCAATATTGCAGATATATTATACGTATTGACAGTGGTGCATGAAACTTGAATGAAGCGCAGTGAATTTCCATAGGACTGACACCTTAATCGCATTGATCTCAATACTATGTAGGATCACAAATAATATAGGTATGCCTCAACTATTCATTCAAGTAATTCATCAAGATGTCAAGATATATTGATTTATCAATCAACATTGCTAGTGAAACTTGTGGTTCACTAGTGACTGCTAAGTGACTTGGATAGTGAAATATAGGCTTCAGCAAGTTCATCATAAAATCATCAGGAGAGATTGTGGTCAAAATACAATCTATTTGTACAGGGGGTGGACTTTGCAAGACCTTTTCAATTTAACTCCGTTTTAAGGGGCCTTTCACTTGTTTATCCGGGCCCTTTGCCGTTTTGCATCGTGGACCTCATCAGCAAAGTTCACCTCTGTAAGTTGGCAAACATGATATATTCAAATATACCCATTTTTAACCAGCTTAAATATCTGGTTTGTGATTATTTCCTCTTTAAATTTATCTAGGCATTGTTGGTCACTACCTATTATTTTGTAAGTACCTATATTAGTTTTACTGAGTTTTAAATGACTTTTACTGCGGACAAGAGCATCTTCATTTTCGTAGTCGAAGATCCTAATTACGTTTATAGAAGTAAACATAATTTAAATGTTTGTATCCACTGGCAAATAATCTCCATATTTAAATACATGTAGGCAGATGTAAGCATTTTGAATATCACCACATATCAATCAATTCTATTCTACACATAAGTATGACTGTAGCTGTAGTTAAGGTAATGGCACAATTGTCTAACTTCCCTTCATTCAACGGACGGATCTGAATTAAAACTGACCTGAAGCCATCGTAAAATGCCGACATGTAGCCGGACGCCCAGTGGGATTTAATAAATCTTTGGGAAGTAAATTGATCAACTATCTACTTTCTCAAACTTAATAAAATGAAATACATTTGGTAAGCAGATAAATGTGTTAATTGGCAGTTGCCTTGGGGCCATTTTTACGGTGCCTCAACAGCTCACTAGTGCGGGCCGTTCGAGCTCGGCGAGAGTGATCAAATGTTCTGTGTGCTAGTGCCTCTCTGTAAGGATGTTTTTTCATTTTTGATATCTGATGGTATTTCATTAACCATTTTTTAATATTTTGTTTCATTTGGTTTTGCAACAAAACAGATAAAAATATGCGCTGTTAGGATATTTTGCAGGCCAAATCCATGATTTAATTATTTAAAATGTCAATGAAAGGTTTCTTGCACGAATAATAGTCAATTACTTTATATTATTAAATTATTATTACTAGTTGTAACGAAGAAAAAAATGTATGAAGTGTCAACCCCAAGTTTGTTATTACTTATTCCTCATTACTTTAATAGAAGCACTGGACTTTCTTTTCGGAGACACGGATCCCATCCCTATTTTGATTTTCCATTCTGACTGAAGATTATTTTCAGTCACGGGGAAAAATATGGGATGGTTCACCACTTATTCAATATTTATTACAAAATGATCTACTCGTCAAGTCATCTTTGAACTTGATTTAAAAAAGCCATTAGGCAATGTAGAACCAACGTAAAGCATAATAATTCTGAATATGTATAAATTACTATAACAAAAATTACTATGTAGCTAAAAATTTGGCTTTTAATTTTAACTTTCCTTTCGTAGAAAATATAAAGATATTTTGTAACTCACATATTAAATAAATATCTAGCATAGCACGAGAAACTGAATACCAAAGAATGTGTACTTCTTATCTAGTTGGCATATTTGCTTCTCAAAGATCCAATGGAAGGATAAAATCCTACCTACGGGCTCCAAACTACGCTATCCAACATTAGTACTTCCGGACTATTTCACGACACAACCAGTATCATTCAAGACTGGATCTGCATACCTCCACACCACTATATCGAGGGGCCACCAAACTGGCTAATTTTACTTGAATAAACTCTAGTCAAGCACTAAACCTTACAGTCATAATTAATAGAATCTTTCAGCTTCAATGAAGATTCATATTCACAAATTAAAAGTAACTGGATTATTTGCGAGATTAATGCTTAAAAATACAACGCAGTTAGTACAACAGTTTACCCAGATGATGACGATGCATGGCCTCTTGACGACACATTGCCCGTATTGGAATATCTCCACCCAAAGTCTATTTTACCTCCTACATAGGTATACATATCCTTTTTGCAATACTTGTTATAAGAATATTTAGTTGTACTAGCATTGTTGTATTGCCATATTTAATTTGACATCGGACAGTATGTCACTTTTGAGAAATTGTTCTATTTCATAATAATTTATTTAGGAGCTTCCTGCCGAAATGGAACTAGGTAGGTACGTACCTACTAAGATTGATCCATAAAAAATTCGTCTCAAACGAAACAAACATCTCTATTGTAGTAACCCAGTAATAATTGCTACCATGTAGAAAACAAAGGAGAAATGTTAACTGAAGAACTGAGCGAAAGTCACGAATCTGTTTCACGGCTACTGCGGTGGCGGTAGATCGGGCCCCGTCTTTTTGCGCCGCTTGTTTAACAACGCGTTGTTGGTCGAGTCGAGACTCTTGATGTGTACCTGATCGTAGTCAACTCGCATCGTCGCTAACGAACGAGTCATCTCCTCTTGAACTTCCGGCCAGATGTCTTCGCCCTCGCGCAACATTCGCCCGGTGTGGAGGGGAGTTTGCGGCACCTCGGTGTACTGCGCGATCCACTTGTTGCGCATCACCTGCACAAGATCACATATGGAGGTTGTATACTCACAATGATTCATGCTTTCCATATCATATGAGGAAGTGAAAAGGGATGTTATATCCTGCCAATAAGTTTCTCTCGGCTACTATCTCCTAGCCGATTAAATTGACACTAATGTTGGACGTCAACTCCTCAAATTTACATTTAAACATATACAGAGCATGAATGTTGTGAACATTTGTCCATATATTTTGACTTAATTTATAAGCACATCACAATTCACTCACATTCACAGAAATCACAAACTTATGGTTCTGGACCTAGTGACTCCTGATACGAGGTGCTACCCAAAATATCGTGAAAGACGACCATAAAGTTAAAAAAAATCCCAAACTGTCGAATAACAATTCACATGTGGGATCATGAAGATATTTCAGCCAGAATTTCATCTTAGGGATCAGGATCAAGTCTCAAGGATTCAGATCATTTAAATTGGAGTGCTGGGGGTGGGATTGGGGGGTGATTTTGGAAGTTATAAACTGCTGAACAGCAATTGATGTGTGGGTCAATCACATCAAGATAATATTGATTAGATAATTAGATTAGATTATTATTGTTTAATGGCGCGTCGACAACTAGGTCATTTTGCGCACATTAATATTTACTTTTAACTGATAATACGTAGACGACATGGGAAGGGGTCGATCTAATGGGCCCGATCCGGAGGAGTCTGAAACTGGTGGGAAAGCCAGTTCAGAATGGGCCAGACCGGGGGGGGGGGGGGGGGGGGGGGGCATTGGGCCGGTGGGACCCGAATTCAGGGGGATATCACCATCTCGAGGGGGAGGCCGGCTCGAGGGGAGGGCATAGGACTAGGTCGACCCTGGACTGCACTTAGTTGGGACCAGCCTGTAATGTGAGGCGACCCCGTAAGGCTCACCACCGTGTCAAGGTAGGAGTCCACTGGTGCGGAAGATAATATTGATCGGTTTTTTAAAATGTAAAGCATCGTCCACAAGGAATTCCTTCCCATTAGTTAAAATGTCAGCGGCAAGTTTTTCTGTGAAGTTTTGAAGCAGGTGAGGGACATCATTCGGCGTAAATGTTCGAACAAGTGAAAGAACCACGGCTTGGCTTGCCACCATGGCAAGCGTCCGTGCACACTTCACGCTATGTTTGCCACTTCCAGGCTTCCAATCCAAAAACATGAAAGATCTTCCCCATCACTCCTATTCGCACAAACTCATCATGTATCTTATTACTGTACTGTAAGATGTGCAATTCCGGCTGAAATGATACGTTGTTTTTACACAATTGTGGAGATGAGATCATCATCGCGAACCGTGCTCAACATAGTTACACTTGATGCCGTCTAGGGATGCATGGAATAATTGAAATAACTCCAAATTTGCTGTATCTATGCTGAAAGTTACTACTTCAAATATGACGGTGGAATTTAGGAGTTACGTTTTTACTTTATGGTCATCTTTCACGAACTTTTAGGCACCTTGTATTCTGATAATCAAAAATGTCTACGATGGTACTGAACTTAAATAATGGAATGATTAATTAGCAAGAACACTAAATTACATGACTAAATATGGTTCTGAAAAAAACAATTACATAAACAAAATTTTTGTGTCCACTCATTTGCAAAAACTAACATTGAATACTTGGACCACAACGGAAAGTTGCCAGCGCCCCTATATGAACTAAGTAAGACGTGTCTACGCATGCTCAACCTCAAGGTCAAGCGTATGAAATCTCATCACACGAACCGTTCCTGGCAGCTGCCTCTTTTTAAATTACACAAGGTTCTGTTTTGAAATTAGATCAGTTATGGTTTTTGGAAATACAAGCTTATAGTGGCCATTTGTTGTGCAAAAGGTTCAGATTATTTAAGTGTAAACGCAACACCAAAAACATTACTCCTATGTATTGTGTTACAAAATGCCTAAATCTGCTACTAAGAACATGGAGAAGGAGCGACAAGTCATTTTCGTTGTGGTCTATTGAAGCCTGACGGTAGACACAATTATTATTATTAATTTATTAAAGATACTATTACTTTCCGAGTTCCTTTTCTTAGGTACCTAATTATAATGCCCAACATTCTACAATACGTGGTCCCCTCTAAAAAATAAGTAGTACTGTACTATTTACTAAAGGATAGAAAAAAGCAGCGAACAACAGAAATGATTGCAAATATGAAATAATGATATGATTCTCTCAAACCATTTCATCCAAAATAATTTAATAGAAGCGGTAGAATATACCTGCTCAATCGGGAGTCTCTCAGTGGGCTCTATACAGAGCATTCCACGGATCAAATCCTTGGCATCGGAGGAAACATTTTGCCACTCTGGATTGGGGAAGTCGTATTGTCCCGTTCGGATACGCTTCTTCATGCCTGGAGATATCGCGAGGCCGTGGTTACTGTAGAAGGGAGGGAAGCCGCATAATCTGCAACACACAAGACATACTGTCTAGTTGCGTCCAAGTAGGTATCATGTGTACGGTGATGGGATCGAGAGACTTACAAGATGTACATGATGACTCCGAGAGACCAGATATCGCAGCTCTTGTCGTATTTCTCTGGTCCCAATACTTCTGGAGCTGTAAAAACGAAGTAAGTACAGATCATTCATATAACAAATAATTACAATTTTGAGTAATTGACTATCAACTCAGTGAAGTATTTTGACGAGTACAACTCGCCATAGTTTTATGTTACTAGTGTTCATGTTGTAGTGTTCTTAGTTTGACGAGGGTTTCTTGGCAGATTAAGTTTTCCCAACTTGTATTACAAAATTCATGACAAATTATTAAGATTTTTGAAAGTTATGGCAATTTTTATGATTCCTAGGGATTAAAAAGTATTAAAAAATGCATTAAAAATTATAAATTTTTGAAAGTTACAGCATTTTTTATGATTCCTAGGGAGTTAACATCACTTCAAAACGAAATCCCAATTTCCAGGCACACTTTTATCTTTAAAAATCATACGCCAATGGGTTCAGTGATTTAGAAACTTGGGAATTTGCATAAATGTTTCCAAAAAATGGCGATCATGGATCCAGGATCAGTAGTGGAAATATCGCGTTTTTGTTGCATTGCAATAGTTGTCAAATTTACGTAGGTAAGTAGTAGATACACATGGCCCCCAACTAGCCACTTTGTAAGGCCACTGGGCCTTACCAAGTTACCTCATACCTATGTTGATGGCATCATCCGATGAAGTCCATGCTAACTCGTTATCTAACTCTAGTAGGTGAGCTCTGACTTTATTGATAATAACAGGATTGATTGTCAAGGAACCTGACCAGCATCCAAACCGTTTCGCACTAATCCAGTTTTCAGTTGTGCCAAAAATCGTTTAGAAATATAATTATTGATAGATAATTACAATAGTAGGTACACTCGGCCAAACAAAACTTGAACGTTGACCAAATTTGAATGGCTGCTGGTCATGTCCCATAACCAATCAAAGCTTGTTATTATCATTGAAATGTGAGATCACCTACTAGAGTGAGACAATGAGATCGCTTAGACTGACTTCTGATGGTGCGATCTTACATTTATCAGCCTATCAGATTTATTAAACGTTCAAGTTTTGTTTGGCCAAGGTACAGTCAGGGAAACTAGATGGTTCATACTCTGCCTCTCTCTGACCCATAACGTAAACATGTTTTTATATGGAGCAGAGAGAGATAGAGTATGAACCATCTAGTTTCCTTGACCATACCTACATAATAAATGTACTGACAATTTAAAATTTAAATTATTTTAAAACTTGAGTAATGGTAAAAAAAAATTATTGAAAAAATATAAAACTGTAGGCACCTACATTAGGTAAATGGTACTAACTTAACCCTCTTAGTGCCAAGAGCCGATATATCGGCTCTGAGAGTTTGTGCGAAACTTCCCAAGGGCCGATATATCGACTAAATTTTAAATTAAATCTCGCGCCTCTTAATGTCTTTGGAATGTTGAACTGCTTGATCGACTGGGTTGGTAATAGTGTGGTAGTTTATTGAAAAAATGTTTGGTGGCGGTAGTGTACAGATTTCTTACTATTTTGACGCAAAATGACATTTTTTCAATTCAAAATGGCGTCTACTTTTGCTGGCATATATTTTATACATTATTTCATAGCTTCTGTAGTTTTAATCACAAAAATATGAAATTAATCATGAGTGTTGAGAAAATATCAGTAAATCTAAAAAATATACCTATTCACTTTGTTGGGAAAAATTCATTACAAAATTTGTGGCATAATAAACATTTTTTTTTTTTTTTTTTATAATCCAAATAAAAAAATAAAACATGTACAATAAGAATAATCATGAACTAAATTTTTGTCTAAGTCCTCATTATACTTTTACCACCATGTAAAAAAAAAATCAACAGTTTTGGTGAAGCACAAGCAAAGATATCAACTTTTTACTGTGACTCAACAATTTGTGAAAATATGGCCTGGCATTCTTCGCATATATACAGGAAATAATGCTGGCACTAAGAGGGTTAATATATTCAATTATTCAATAATACCTTTGTCATTTTTTCTGATAACTTATAAACTTGTCAGATAGATATTTTTGAAATAAAAACTTAAACGTAACTTAGCTCCTGCCGAGATCAAGTACTACCTAACTTATCTTTAAATTTATTCCTTTCAAGAGGCTGTAATTTTTAAAATATTACAATTGCTTGAACCACTATTATATCATGTAGGTAATGTGTGTTAAAGACCTCAAAAAGAAGGAGTTCCAGCAGTTTCCCATTTGTATTACCAACTAACTCCCTGCAGTACAAAAGTACGTAATTGTGTAAATTTTACATCCCAGATTTTGCTATCATGCCCAAGAGGAAGTAATAACCTTTTCTTGAGAATGAGGCAAAGTTTTAACATACCTGACCTGACGGTGGTAAAATATGAACTTCTTAATTTAATCAGTGTCATGACACAATACATTTCATCTGACACTTGTAACATCTTTAACTAGATATTTCATGATGTAGTGCAGTAAGCATATTCCACATGTTTTCATGACATCAGGAAGATACTTATTACTTACCAACATAATACGGTGTATAGCAAGGTGTTTGAAGTGTATCTTTTGAGAACGTTTCTTTAGCGAAACCAAAATCCGTGAGTTTTAAAATGCCCGTTTCGTCAGCTTTTGTGTAGAGTAAATTTTCAGGTTTGAGATCTCGGTGTGCGATGTTCATGTCGTGCAGGTATTTAACAGCTAGGCAGATCTCGCGCATTACTTGGGCAGCCTCTGAAAGAAAATATCAAACAATAGGATTATTTAAGAAACTTTTAAACAAAATTTACTTTCATGTTCCAGTTGAGAATACAATTAACTTTGAAGTGTTCCTGGTTCCTAAAGCTCGTTTAAATGTTTTTAAATATTCTTGCCTTAATCGCATGCAGTCTGTTTTTAATTGTACCTAATGAAACTGTTTTTGACGTAGATATTAATAACTTATCTTATAATGATTTTAGACAGGTTGTTTCTGAGTTGTTTTTAAACACAATTCCTATGTTTGTTTGACGAGGAGCCAATTGGTGCCGATTATGTGATGTCTAATTTTTAAGTTTGTGTGTATTGTTTTGTACAAATTAATTACGTATATTATATTGCACTTGTGAGGCCTCGGCCCTGTTGACAATAAAGAATTAATAAATAAAATAAAAAAAATGGATGTGAATGTGACACAACAAGGGTTGCCGAAAGAGGTGAGCGTGCGAGTGATTTTTGATTCACGTGCTGTCACGTCACGCCGACACATATTTCACTCGCACCGCGGGATATGCGTTTCACTCACTATTGCGCACATCATGCAGGAAATTTGATGGACTCATGCACGCTTACGCACACTCACCCTAAAGTCTTGAGTCTCATGCGCTCACCTCAAGTTGCCGAGTTATGTATTTGACACGAGGGACAATGTAGGTAGGTACACTCGGCCAAACAAAACTTGAATGTTGACCAAATTTCAATGACTGCTGGTCATGTCCCATAACCAATCAAAGCTGGTTATTATCATTGAAATGTGAGGTCACCTACTAGAGTGAGACAATGAGATCGCTTAGACTGACTTCTGATGGTGCGATCTTACATTTATAAGCCTATCAGATTTATTGAACATTCAAGTTTTGTTTGGCCAAGTGTACCTATCATTTGGGCATGCAAAGTGTAAATTAAATCATTACATAAATTTAGTATTGAAACGACTGTTGTCAGCCCATTGAAGAATTAATTTAAGAGCAGGTCAGCAGGTGAAAAGGAACCAGCCAAGGCAGTGGAGATGAAGTTCTTGAGGAGTGTGAAGGTGGACAAAAATGGATCAAGTTTGAAGTAGGGAAGATAAGAAGTGAGTTAGGTGTTGAGAGAAGAGAGAGGGTTCGGCCATACGAAGAGGATGGGAACCAAGAAAGTGTCAGGCGGGTATTTGAGGCGGCTTTGAGACGGAGACACGGAGATGGTGGCGACTGAGAGAGAGGTGGATTGAAGTGATCGACGAGGATGTGTTGAAGAGAGGAGGAAGGTGGAGTGAGTTGGAGTCTGAGAGACAGCAAGAGACAGAGCTAGATAGAAGGAATTTGTGGAACAATTAGGGGTGGAAGAAGAAGAGGATGAGGAGGAGAGGAAACACAAGGCGTGGTGTTTGACCCCTCCGACCCAGCCAGTTTCCAGGAGTCCTGTGGCCCTAGTGTTGGTGGGAATACCCACCCCCTGAACCAATGTGCTGAACCAGGGATATATTAATTTACCTTATTAGGGTGCTCATAAACCTGCACCCTGAACATAATCTCTTGTAAGAGTCAGTTTCTTCAAACTTTCAAGAGTGGCTGCACTAAAAATAGAATTGTGCAACTAACTTTGGTGGCAAATAGCTTTTAGAAACGTCTCAGAAAAGACTCCTGACCAACTCTTAGTGAGAACTATCCAATTTGTCTACCAAGAAAAACAATTTGTATAATTCCCAGGAGCAAGCATGGTCTCCACATAGGGCCTGCAGTGTTGGGGGGGGGGGGGAATTCAATCAATGGAGAACTAAATTATCTTTCTGTAATTAGTCGTCTCGTACATAGAGTCAACTCAATTTAAGCCCTGGATTTCAAAACAGTGCCCACACAAACTAAATGCTGATAACATTGCTTTTGCCAGAGCTGGCAGTTCATGGCAAGCAAGTGTCGGAGGTAGTCAAGCGTTGTATCCGACTCTTTACGTCCGGAATGGTGTAATTCCGGCATCCGGACAAAGTTGTCCAATTAACCACTGTCTGGATAAAATCTGTATGGTTGGCAACTCTAAGCCTATGCCTTGAAGTTACCTCTTTCTGTAAATGCACCATCTTGGCGATCTTGTATCCTCTGGAATAATTCCCCACCCTCCATGCTGAAACATGAAACATTCATCAACCACACACACTCTACGGTTGTTCACTGCCATTTGCTCTCACTCGCAGCGCTAGCGGCATTGGAGGTGTCTCACTCTGATTGGTTGGTCTCTGAATCCAAGATCTATGAATCAAACTCCCGCCTAGGGTTAAAAACCTTCCATTCCGCTAGATCCATTTTGATTGGCTCTCTCCCGGACGATTAGAACAGCAGCGCCATCTACAATAGTTTTGCGTGAACAACCCCATTGAGAGAGAACATCACAGAATGGTCAGATTTGTATACTTGTTGTAATCCGTAACTTACCACTCCATGACAACGAGCAAGCATTTATTGCCGCTATAAGTGTTCTCGTATACATCTTTTATGTTGACAATGTGCCTGCAACCGCTTGCTCGCCAATGTAAGTCCACTTCTCGGCGTGCTTTTGTGCAATCGTGAAGCACCTGTAAGCAAAATGCAAATGATCAGAGCTGACCCACTTCTCACTAGATCTTAGTTTCAGTACTCTCTAAAGCTGCCTTTTCTAGGTATTACTTCTCCCAATGACCTGCCCAATTGTTCCCACATTCCAACTTACCTTCAAAGCATTTTTCTCCCTAGTTTTCTTTGAATAGCATTGGACCACTTTCCCATTTATTCCAAGTCCTAAGACTGTATTAGATATTTCATATTCATCAGTAATTGGGGTTGCTTTCGGCGACCTGACAGCTTTAAATGGTACTTCATTCATTATTAATAAACGGATGGGTCTCTGGACAAACTGTAGGTAGTAGAATCAGAAGGATGTTATGTAGTAAGTAGGAGGCAGAGGTAACCTCCTAGGTAAATCTACCTCACTAGGCCTACGTACAAACTCTATTACTGGTAACTTATCTAGTAACTATATATTGTCAACCTCATTGAACTTTCGACTCTTAATAAATAAAACAGTTTGTTTCGAAAAAGACCTTCTACCGGATGATTACACAAAAAATGAACGAGCCATGAATTTGTATTAAAAAGAATGAGTCGTCGAGCACTGAGTAGTGACCGTCACTTCATTCAGATTCACTCACTTACTCACTTCTTTTCTTGCTACCACTACACTACCACCCACTCAATCAACACCCGCTCCTGCTCAGCTCAGCTCAAGCGACTAGGGCGACACTAGCTGCATTTCTTGAACTATCATCTAACCGCTAGATTTAAAATGAATGCTGAATGATGACGCCTACTTTCGAACTCAAAACCAAACAAAATACACTATAATATAAACTGTAAAACGTTCAGTAGAATTTAGAAATGAGAAACACACATTGGATGTAAAATTTGACATGTTGAATGTTTATCAAAATTATCAGTTCTCGTATATTTGGATTAATATTTCAAAATCAATTATTAGAACTCATCAACAAACTTTAATGTTTTTAATTATATAAATACAATATTTCTTTTAGTTTCACTAGTTTTATTTTAGCAAAGAAGGCTTCAACATAATCAGCCAGCCGAGTTTTGAATTCGATGATATTTGGACTTCAACTCTAGAATTAGAATCCCAAATGAAAGAAAGGTGGCAACAGGTGCTTTGAAGTAATAATCCACGGCGCTTATATTTTGATAATCTTCATTGCAATTTATTTGAATCTTAGGAACAGATACCTAGCTTTTGTTTTCATCTTTTGTAAGAAATGTCATTACCTGAAGAAGTTTAGTGATCTAAACGAAATTTTGTATTTATATACCTACCTAATTAAAAACATTAAAGTTGTCGACAAGTTTTAATAATTGATTTTGAAATGTGAATGATGTTGCATTAAAAATTATACGTACCTACGATTGATATTTCAATTTTTCATTTTATAATGTCTCTCGCAAATCATAATTGAATGAAGTCTAATAAATAACAATCAACTACAATTTGGAATCACCTGAAAATTCTCATTTAATTCATTCAACTCATTCAGACTATTAATTTTTTTATTCAATAATATTTCATTAAATAAACTGTTGTACTTTGTGGAATTTAAATTGTGTGTGTCCAAGACTCCAAATTGGAATTTATGAACTGAATATCCTAATGAAAAATTATGAAAATTAATTTTGTTGGCCTGCAATTAGATTTTACGATAATAATATTAATAATATACTCTGTGGTATAACTAAGGGTATAGTTGATTTAGGTTGATTGGATAGGTCACTCATTACCTACTCATTGCACATAAAGGAAATAATAAAATAAGACATTTGAAGTGATCAGATTTAATGTATGTAAACATAAAACTTGATTACATTATGAATTAAAAGTATAGCATTAGTGCACATCAATTCGTTTGATATTAAACATTTAAATAAAAACAATATCTACACTCCAGTCAATACAATATTAAAAAATCACTTATATTTTGATTTCATAGAGCCTTTGAGTGTTTCCGACATTTTATGCGCAAATGCTTCACTAAGTCTCGACTTCTCCTTTTGACTTAATTCATTTTTTTCCCCAACATTTTTTGTCATTTTCTCTGCCAATTTTGTAGATTCTTCAATTTGATTCCTGAAACTCTCTTCATATCTTCTTATTGATGCTAAGAATAAAGTGCAAGCTATTAATAAGCGGTTTTTAAGTGGAATTAGTGCAGAATTAGATAGCAAAAATAAAGATCCATAAGTTCAACAGACATTACCAGATTGAGTTAACATGTCAAGAAATAATCGCCTTCAATCATTTAGATGTTCACTTTCTTAAAAAAGAACATTATGAAGTAAATAATGATCACTGAAAGTGTATAAAGACTTTCTAATTGAAACTTGTGTGATATAGCTGACACTCTTCATACACCCCAAAAAAGAGTGAATAGAACCTATACTTTTCAAAGGTTTATGCCATATGTAGGTATATAAGTTTGAATATAAGCCTCATGACCACTACACATGCATAGTAAATAGTAATACATTAGGACTATTACACATCATCATACATATTATGACTAGCTATTATAATTAGTACTTTAATTAATTGTTGATGATTATTATATTAATACCAATTGACAGTTTATTCTAAGCCATCTAGTTCAGTGGTGTATTCAGGGTGGAACATCCCCCCAACTCTCTCCCAATGAAATCATAGATTTAACTACAAAATAAAAAGCAACATTAAAAAATAATGTATACTAATATGAAAAGAAAATGACACATGATTGCAGCAGAAACTCAGATTCCTGTGTTATCCTAATACAGAGTAGATTCAAGAAGAAAAGAATATGGATTGTCATGAATTGCACTCGACATGTTTCGTATTGTGTTTAATGCCTCTCTGTTATGCAACTAGCCTGATGGCGAAGGAAGAATGAGGATGATAATGATTGGGAGTCGATGAAGTAAGGGTAAGCAGGATGTAGGGAAAGATGTGGTCATGCCTATCAGTAAGGAACCTTGCTAGCATTTGCCTTTCGACTGAAAGAAATCACGAAAACCCTTAGCCAGGAAGGTTGGCCACAGAATCGAACCGGAGCCCCCATCAGGGCGTTACCATCTGAACCAACTTGCTCTGTGAAATGGTGTTTATTTCCTAAAAATGTAGAGTATTAAGCTGTAAATTAGCCGATGCAATATTTTTTGTGAGAATACCTTATGACAAGAATTGTAAAAAAATCTTAAATACCCCCTCCGAAATGTTTTCTGGATACTCCACTGATCTAGTTAGACTGAATAGTCGTACTACGGACATAGATATTTCAATGTAAAAGCATTATACACGTAAGAAAAAGAGTTGGTAGAGGTACATAGTACCAGCATGTACCATTGTATCAATAAAGAATACTGAATAATGGCACGAGACTAATGCCATATCTTTCTACAATATCATACTCCAGCATAATCAAAATACCATGGACGAAACGTAGACACGGACAAAGCATATAAATGGACATATCGTGCGAAGAGAAAACAGTGATTTTTATGCAATACATTTACATGATTATTTAAATACTACATCACATACTATATTTGCAGTTTAAACAGATAGCTGCCATCATAATTAGGTACATATCAAATTCAGTACCTATCCGCAGATAGTGATGCACAACAATCAATCTCTAATTGATATTTAGGGCTACACAATTTTGAAAAACTATATCTATATATAACCAATTAGCATGAATTTTGAACATTTTTCCAAGACTCAAATTCACAACTTAATAATGTAACAAATTTCAGCAAATGCTTTAATTAGCATGATTTTTTTTCTGCTGTTGTAAAAAAATAATATCAAAGAGTGTGAGATTGTGGTAGTCTTGAGTTGTGTTGGTTGAGAACTTGTTTAAGAAATAAACTCCGGCTCCATACCCAGTGCATCGAGGAAAACTCCCATCGGGGTACACTTCAATCCAGCTCCTTCGATTTTGTTCACGAACTTGTTCTTTATACTGCGTTGGCGCATCGATGCATGAATGAATATAACTGTAGACAGAGCAAACCCATTAGCATTTAGATTACATATCTCTGAGAACACAGAGACATGTATCCCTGGTGTTTTAACACAAAGATTGTGTTCAGCAAAAACAAATGATCAGATTAACCAGAAAGATCAATATGATGGCTAGTTTTTAAAATGGCTCTCGGATGGAACTTAATATAAATATCTTCAATTTTATTGTTGCATTTGAACCTAATTATAAAATTGTAATATTAGACACGATAACAAATTCGACACCCTTGGTCATGGCCAATGAGAGAAAACAATTGAAGATCTTCTCATGCCAATGTTGCTGATTTGTTTCACTAGTGGCGTTAGGGTTATGAACGCACGGTGTCTGTACCAAAAGTTTCATATATGTCACAAGAGATTCAAATGTTATACCTTAATGCAAAATGAGTTATTAGGCTCGTAGGAACTGACAAATTGGAATTTAAACAATTTTAAAGTGAAAATGCACAATATGAACAAAACAACCCTCTAATTGTTGCCCACATGGCATTTCTTAGAATTAAAAAATTCAAAGATGTTCAACTTATATTTGTGGGGATGATAATCCCCCCCCCCCCCCCCCCCCCCCCCCCCATCTACGCACCTGTGAATTATGGTAGGCCAGTAGCGCAAACAAGAGAAGATACCTGCTTAGCATGGCCAGGAATAGGTCGGCCCATACTAAACAGGTATCTTCTCTAGTTGGCGAGGACGGTAGCCACTGATAATGGTGTGGAAAACAAGAGAAACATACCCATGATAGGCAAGAGAATGCCAAATAAGAAGACGACAACCGATCCCAACATGTAGACTATCAAGTAGCTACCAATCAGCACAAGACCAATTCCAAGAATAGGATGATTTTTCTTGAATCTGGTAGCTTCTGGTTTCCCACTCGTGAAGTAGTAAAATAGTCCAAAAGCGACGCCCATAGCTAACATTCCACAGACCATTTTTACCGGATGCATTACTCTGAAATTAAGACAAAAATTAGTAAATGAATATAATTAAGTCCATTTGGTAAAAACTGCTGTTTTAAATATGTAGATAGTCCCTGATTTTAACAAGGTTAACAGTTATGGATGAATGGAATGAGATGTATAATTAGGAACCTGGAGGTTGTGACCTTGGAACCTTCCCAGTAATGTTCTCTTGACAGAGGAAAACTGCCCCCAAAACAAGAGTGTAGAGACTAGAACGGATGGGGTGGGTCCTGAAGAGAGCAGTTTACTCTGTCATTGTTGACAGAGCCCACAAAACATCCATGGGGATCCACTGATGAACCAACATCATTTAATCCATCTAATTTAACTTCAAAATTATTCAAAACTTAAATGAAGGTTATACCTAACAATACAATTATGTAGAAATATAGCACACAGATTAGGTACAATGACTAGTCTAGACATGAAGAATACATTTGTGAATACCGTTGCATGCGACCTGTATAAATTCATCAACGACTGACAACAGAGGCCAACTCCGAACTCGAATTAAACTTGGCTGGTACAGAAATGAGTTTATTGACCCATTGAATATTGTCTCATTTCCATAATTAATGGAAATCTGCTCGGTTACAAAACAAGTAGGTACCTAAGAACATTCTGTATGCAAGTAGAACACAATAAAAAATGGCCAGCAAAATGGATGGATAATGCTGCGGTTATCAGCATGAATGGAAGACAGTGAAAAAGCTACATTTATATTTGCAATCATTCTTTAGAATTGAATCATGTAGTTATACTTGATGATTGATTGATTATTAGAGTTTAACGGCGCGTCAACGACGAGGTTATATTGCGCACATTAATTTTAACTTTTAACTTTGTTGAACTAAGTGGAGGACATCGGGAGGGGTCGACCTAACTGGCCCGATCTGGGAGAGTCTGAAACTGGTGGGAAAGCCAGGTCAGAATGGGGACAGACCGGGGGGTGGAGAGCTTCGGGCCGGTGGGACTCGATTTCAGGGGGATCACCATCTCGAGGGGACAGCCGGCCCGAGGGGCCCGCGAATTTGGGGAGGGCATGGGACTAGGTCGGCCCTGGACTGCACTTGGTTGGGGCCAACTCGTATGTGAGCCGGCCCCTTAAGCCCCACCACCACGTCAAGGTGGCAGTCCATTGGTGGGGAGTTATACTTGAGATACGGTTCAGGAATAATATACTTTCTTAAATAAAGGTACCTAGGTAAGTTTGTCTATTTCTATCCTGTGAAGATAAAGGATAGCCAATATTTCAGAATATGTGTGCCTATCCACCATGATTCAATTTACCCAATAAACTTGATTTTGTCGTTTTGTGGACTCTCATTCTATTCAGGTGGAGTGGAGTTCATAATTATCTATTATTACCAGAACAACAATCCTGCACGTAACTTGTCTGTTCTTTGCAGCCTATTTTTGCTGTTATTTACTACATACTAGTATCTGTTCATTTCTAATGTGTTGTACTCTTGTGACACCATCAGCATCTTCTTAGTGCATTAATTACTACTAAAATCAATGTCTTTATCCCCCTTGTATTTCCCAGACTGTGATCCATATGTATGCTTTGGATAGTGCCGTTATAAATTAGATTCTTCATTGGTTATTCAGTTGTTATAAACAATACCTTGAGGTCAGTTTCTGAATCGCTGTTCTTCCCAGGATTATACGGCTGCGAGTACTTCCCTCTGGCGAGTACCTACTTCCCTCTGATGATAACAGATCTCAGGTATTTAATCCCTGCATAATTCCATTCCTTCCTTCCTCTCTAAATCCATTTAATTTTTTAATTCTCCTACCACTAAGTACTTGGTCATTCAAGATTTAGTTTTAAATAGGTACCATTTTTCTTCCGTTTCTACAAATAGGTAGTAAATGTCATCTTCATCTAATGCATTCCCTCTGCACATGGCTTGCTATTCTTTAGAATTTAAACTTTAAAGAGAGAAAGTAAGAAGAGGCAGCAAGCAGCCTTGGTGCAAACCCTTCGTGACCCTGAAGCTCCTGGACATGTGATTTCCGACTTATACAATGCTCCACAGTGACGGTCTGGCCCGGGATGCCGGGGTGGGCATTTATGGGCCCCTTTTCCCATATTACGGGCCCCTATTTACATTTTACTGAACTGTTTTTCATATTTAACTAACATTTTTACTCATTTTACATAAATTTTTTCTATCTCTACTTTGTTTTACGGGCCCTGCCGCAAGTTTATTCGGGTCCTTTGCCTCATCCTAGTCCTTTTCATCCCAGACTGCCCCTGGCACCACAGTGCTTCATACTGGTCTACTATTTATGAGGAATAATGCTGCTGAATAATACCTCAAACATCTTCAACACTATCTCTCTCAAAATCCAGAGAGACCCAAATGAGTCTCTCCGTATAATTAACTTCAATTAAATATGTCAACTACTACTACCTACGGTCAAGAAGATCACAGCCCCAAATGTCGAGCGGCCAACGTAAACGTAACTATAAATGAAAAACCAATCCAAGCAGGTAGGCGTGGATCTCAAATATGAATGTTCTTTGCGATCTCTTTTACAATGTCAATACGAAACACTGCCCGTGGACTATTTAATTGTGCAACTTGACGACCTACGTTATCGAGGCTTCCCAATAAGCGTGCGATGTAACGGAGCAATACTACGCATGCGAGAAGGAATTGGATTTGTTTTCATTTGTTTTGGGGAATTAATTAGAGAATGATTTTGTCACTGCTAGTGAGTCATCAGGACTAAAGGGTTAAGATGAGTCATGATCCCAATGAAAATATGGACTTGAAAATGTCTTTCTATGACTAATAACAGCAGAATGGAACTACTTTAAAGTAAGATAACAAAAAGGATTAGGTACTTACCCAACGATTATGAAAATCACAATTGCCAAAAGGAAGTAATTTGTTTGATAGTAAAGGAGGTTATGGACAACTCTGTTTCCCCATTTTTCCAAATCCTTAAAATTTGGTACTTGAAAACGAGCAGAATTAAGAAGAAAATCATCCATACTCCTCAACGGTGCTATTTCTACCTCCATCCTGTTACTCTTGATCATAATCCAGTACACGAACAAGTAAAGTCGACACTTCAAGTGGCAAAATTAGTTAAACAAACTGTTACTGATGACAAATTCACTTGCAAGAATTTCTCAATAATAATGCATGGATGTCAGATTCAAGGTCAATTCTTATGTCATCCGTGGAAATAACAATGGAATCAGTCAGCTGTATGTCAAGTGCTGCCATCTACTTCAACTTGATCGAGTAGTTGACTCGGTCACTCGGGAAGCAGCACTCGAGGGACCTCGTGCGTCGTGATTGGTTGTGTCGTGATGATTTTGTCGGCTCTAGTTCAAAATACCTAAACCGCTATAGTCGGCATATCTGTGGGCAGTCGAAGCTCTTTGGGATGTCTTCTTTATCGGTCTTCTTTGCCGCGTGATTTAAACTCTCACTTATAATATTTACACATTTTTGTTTCGCTAAAACTACTTAGGAAAGTTAAAGATACTGATGTAAACTCAATTTTATGAAAACCACATAAATTACCAATCTTATTGCAAAAAAAATCATCAAAAATTAGTCCGAATTTTTTGAAGAAAACTGTTTTTTGACAATAATTTAATTTTTTTTGAACCTTTCAAATAATTAAATATAATTAGAATGGCTCTTTCTTATGCGATTCTAGCTTATAAACACCAACTTAAAAGACGATATGTGACCATTATGATGTGACCAAGCTGAAAAAGTAGATCCAATTTACTAAATTTTAAGTCCAGTTTGGTGGGCACTCATATTGTACCTATCCATGAGGTTGATGTTTAACTGTTTATATAGCAAGATCGGCGAAAAATTGTCTATGCTAATTATGTGCGACATACAGAAATAAATATCAATATTATTTTATTGAGATCAGGGTTCAATGTTGTTAATCAGGTACCATTGGCTTTATCTGACATTAGAGTAGCCTGTACCCATGTTAACCAATACTTAAAAAAATAAAAAAATATACCTTCTCATTTCTCTTTTTACTTAGCATATTTTTATGAAATTATGAATCCCATAATAATCATAGGAAGTTCATAAAGTTGCGTTTTCAGAGAGCATACTAGATATAGTAGTCAACGATAGTAGTATAAGCTTAGAGGTAAGTGTTTAAGCAGATGTTGCTTATTACATTGCTTACTTTCAAATGTTGTGTTTCCAATTTTTATTTTTTTTACTTTACTACTTTTTGAGAAGTAGTAGTAGGGCTTTATTATAGCTATCAAGATATTTTTTAAATTACATACCTACAATGCATACAGTCAAAATATACCAATAACATACCAATCAATATATCAATCAATATAAAGTTCATATTTAGTCAAATATAAAAACACAAAAAAACAATTATATTGCACTACAACAAACCACAGTAATGCATCATACATATTCGCACTACAATACAAACATATATGTAGCAGATTATAACAGAATTGCAACTTAGTATATAAGTTGAAGACGTTCTATTTACACATTCACAGTTATTTCGTTGCCGAGCATTATAATTGTTAGAAACGTTTAAATCAATAATCAACTTTACTATAAGGTATTTTGGAGTCAATCCTACCAGAAAAAAACACTCCGTGTAAAAAAGGCAGCCAAGTCTCTTTACTTTAAAAAAATTCAACACCGAAAAGGAGTGATATCAAAAAAGAAGCCAAGTCAATGACATTTCCAAATATTTAATCGTATCTTTGAAATAAAAGTATAAACACCGAGAAATACTTTACAAAAGGACTTGGCGCATCGTTTTTTTAAAGACATCATTCTATCCTATAAGTGGAAAGAAATTTACAATTAGGTACATTTTCCTCTTTTTTTTAGAGCCAGTATCTATGAATCAAGCTACTTTTAGTAATGGCTATTTTATAGTTTTGTCAATGGCGATAGAAGAAAGATTTCATGTTGTAATAGATAAGTAATGTAAGGGTGGAAGAATTAAATAACAATTGGAAGTGGGCTCATACATATTCTTATAGCACTGTTAATATGGTGATATTAGAAGGGTATCTTTTCATAATTTGATCTTGACTGAAGGAAATCATGAAACGTTGTCAAATAATTACTTACTATCTATGGAACACTATTATATATTTTTGAAGTGTCAAGTGTATAAAGTTAAAAAATTTAAAGAAATTTTATGTGCCGTCTCTGTGTACTTTGTGAAATGTATTGTTATAAAATGCGGATTAATAGAAATGTATTTCATGATGCGAAGGTATAACGCATGAGACTTAATTATGTTGACCACGAAACAATATTACGAAGATAACTATTGTGTATTTATAGAAAACATAGGCAACAAGTTTCATAGCGTATATATTCAAATAGAAAATATTTTACAGTAGGTATGTATAATATGTAATTGAAAGATGTGTCCCTATTATTCTAAAAATTCTAAATGACGGTTGTATATAAATGGCATATGCTTATGAATAGAAAAATGTCTTTAAAAAAACGATGCGCCAAGTCCTTTTGTAAAGTATTTCTCGGTGTTTATACTTTTATTTCAAAGATACGATTAAATATTTGGAAATGTCATTGACTTGGCTTCTTTTTTGATATCACTCCTTTTCGGTGTTGAATTTTTTTAAAGTAAAGAGACTTGGCTGCCTTTTTTACACGGAGTGTTTTTTTCTGGGATATCACTTCTTTTGTTAGTTTATTCATACAGCTTGTAGCACATGTCCTACCAAGGACTAATTTCTTTAAAAAAATACGCCTCAACCGATTTGGTTAGTAAGAAAAGTTGCATTTGGTACAAGCTTAAAATGATTATCCAAGAAGAATAGTCTGAGTTTCGTTACAATCTGTCCAGACGTTTTCGATATCTGACTTCACTTCCAGTTTAAAAAATGGCGCTCAATAATACTGCCGCCTTGAATTCATAAAAGTGCAACATAATTGCATAATTAAGCTGCAATCTCGGCAGTTGTTTTCGATATATGACGTCACTTCCGGTTTTGAAATAGCGGCCGAAAATAATGTCATCTTGAATCCATAAATATAAGGGCTATATAATTACATAATTTAGTTGCAATCGGTACATCTGTTTTCTATAAATGACGTCACTTCCTGTTTTAAATGTGGCGGCCAGAAATAATGTTGTCTTGAATTCATAATTATAAGTCCAACATAATTAGATAATTTAGTTGCAATCGGTACAGCCGTTTTCGACATATGACGTCACTTTCGGTTTTAACAATGGCGGTCGAAAATAATATCGTCTTTAATTCAAAAATATAAGTCCTACATAATTACATAATTTAGTTGCAATCGGTACAGCCGTTTTCGATATATGACGTCACTTCCGGTTTTAACAATGGCGGTCGAAAATAATGTCGTCTTTAATTCAAAAATATAAGTCCTACATAATTACATAATTTAGTTGCAATCGGTACATCCGTTTTTGATATATGACGTCACTTCCGGTTTAAACAATGGCGGCCAAAAATAATGTCGTCTTGAATTCATAATTATTAGTCCTACACAATTCCAAAATTTGGTTACAATCGATACAGCCGTTTTCGATATATGACGTCACTTCCGGTTTTTGCAAATGGCGGCCGAGTACACCGCAATCTTGAAACCATAATTATTCACAATGTATGTTTCTAAATATCTATTTAAAAGTATAGATTGGGGAATTGAGTGTCATTTAGCATATTAATGGCGTCATTTAGCATATTCATGACGTCATTTCCGGTATAGGTAATAAGAAAACAATCTAGTTCTATCTAGTTGATACTTCATGAATGACCTTCTGAATTCTTTAGCGCTAATTTCCGTCAAATCGGTCATGCCGTTTTCAATATATGACGTCACTTCCGGTTTCATTTAGTGGTTCCTGCCGCCATTTCCGGTACCGTTTATTTGTATATTCATTTATCCCAATTGATTTTTCAAAAAGATTGCAGAATGCATAGACAGGAGCTAGTTCAGTGGCAATCGGTACAGGTGTTTTCGATATATGACGTCACTTCCGGTTTCAGAAATGGCGACCGAGAACACTGTATTTAAATTATAAATATTTTGTATTGTCTATGTTACAATGTAAGCTAATTATATGTGTATTTAAAGTATAATTTGATGAAATAAGCTAAATATTGTGAATTTATGACGTCACTTCCGGTTTAGAAAATAAGAAAATAATGTTTTTTAGTATCATATTTCATATAGATGACCATCTAAATCGAATGGCGCTAATTTCGTTCTAATAGGTCCAGCCGTTTTTTATATATGACGTCACTTCCGGTTTAAAAATGGCGGCACAAAAAATTTATAAGAGGCAAGGTATCATCAGACGCCAAAAGTGCATATGTGGTAAAAATTTCAGGTTGATCGGTTCAGCCGTTTAGGCTGTGGCGGTGATAGCAACTTTTTCGGGAATCATATGAAGAAGAAGAAGAAGAAGAAGAAGAAGCAGATGAAAGCGGTGTAATTTCACGATTTTCACTGCCCTCTAGGTCGTAAACGGCATGACTGGTTGTTGTCGCGTGATGTATATGTTGTTAGGTGGGCCATAGCTCAAAATTAAGACATTTCACAACAATGAGAGATTTTCCATTGTTGAGATCCAGTTGGCCGAAAATGCTATGTTGTTGCTTACAGTAAAAGTAGTTGGTCTGCTCCTCAGTTTATATAGGCATTTACGGTATGTTGAGTGACTGTGAGTGTACGGTAAGACTTGGCTGAGTGGAGCGACCGCTCCACTAGATACCTATAGTCATACGAAATACAAAAGTCAGAGTATTCAGTTAGATACGTTGGTTAACAGTAATCCACTTTAATGCATTGCACATCTTTTTTATGGATGTGCCTCTATTAACCCATATTATTGATCTCATTATTTTGTTTTGTAACTTCTGTAATTTACTAATATCGATTTGATTTAAAAAGAAAAAAATAGAGCTGCAGAAATCTAATGGGGTGCGATAATAGCTTCGCAGATGTGGATTTTGCTGCTTAAAGGGAGATTTTCGCAATTTCTCTGAAAGAAAACTTTCTAATGAAAGTGTAGAGGTAGAAGAAACACGAAGTGCCGAAGATTAGAGGCAGAAAAAACTGAAGATGACCCAGAATATTATTATGACGGGCATGTTAGGTTGAAAACAATTCCCAAAAGTGTAAGTTTTAACTATCGCACGGCACACTTTATGTGCAACTTGAAGGGATTTTTTTTCAGACGCATGGATTAGGTGATAAAATATGATAGCATAGCATCATAATATTCATATCCGATGAAGTTTATGCTAAAATTACAATCAATCAATAATTAATATCTTTTGATTGATTTCTTGCCCTAACATTTCTCAAACATTTTTTGAAGATAATGACATACTATATTAAAAGCCTGCAAAATTTCGTTAGTCTCCAGTTAGCTCCAATAAAAGGTTTCTTTAATACAAATGTATGTTTGTATTATTGTACTCCATAATAGTCGGCAGTCGTAGAGATCGGACGTGTTTTGATCGCGCTCCGAGTCTCTGTTATCTATAGATCTATAGATATGAACAGCGACAGTGATAATGTCATCAGTTTCCTGAAGAATGAAAACAATCTGCTGGCAAGTAGAATTGACGACCTCGAATTCATAGTCGAGCTTCTGAAAGAAAAGATCCGCACCCTAGAGATTCACGAGAAGTCCGAATCTGCACGGCACAAGAAAACTCCATACGGCCGCGACATCGCAGTGAGTAATAACTTTATCAGCAACAACAATCTGACTGGACCTAATCGAGTCATCAAGAAGGTCGTCGATCCTATCAAGTTATCTAACCCTCAATTATCACTCGGGAATGCAGAGGGGGAACCTAGCCAACGTCAACCGGAATGGCCAAAACAAAGTAAACAAAGGAAGCATCATAGCCCAAGTAAATCAGCTGTTACATCAACAAGAACTGGGGCCCCGATTGAACATACTAATACCAAGGGTGGAAACTCATCTGACTCTGAAGACGGTTTCACGATCGTAACGAGGAAGTCTTCTCGCAAGTCTAATATCATTATAGGTTCGGGCGGCGATGCAGATCTCAAGGCGGTGGAGCGTCCGGAGCGTAAGATCTGGCTTCATGTGTGCCGCCTGCACACTGACGTCACGAAAGAGGGTATGATGCATTTCCTCACAGCCAAGCATCCAGATAGCAGTTTCACTTGTGAACAGCTGAACGCCCGAGGCAACTATAGCTCCTTTAAAATTGGAGCGTCACCAGAATTACTGGATGCTCTAATGCAGCCTGACTTCTGGCCGAAGGGCGCGGCTGTGAGGAGGTTTTTTCTAAAACCTCGGAGACCTCATGTAGATCGATAGGGCATGCTCATCACCTTTTTCACATCAACATTCGTAGCATTGTCACCAAGATCGACGAACTGGAGACCTTCATCGACTCGCAGGCAAATATGATTGATATCCTCTGTCTCACGGAGACATGGCTCTCCCGAGGGCAGGAAGATTCAATTGTAATTAATAATTACACATTGGCATCCCATTATTCTAGAGCTTCTAAGCGGGGTGGTGGTTCTTGCATATATATCCGTAATGCAGCTCGGCTTGCGTTCGGCGCCTGTGATGTGACTTGCATCGACGGTATGCTGGAAGCAAGTGCGATTGAGATCCTCGGAGATAAGCCGATTATTATCGTGACTATTTATCGGTCACCTGATCCGTCTAACATCAACTCTTTCTTGGAACATTTAGATAATATTCTACTGAAACTTAGCAGGAAAGGCAAGCGAGTGATTGCATGCGGTGACTGGAACCTAAATCTCCAGTTACCGCAAATCAAGGTGAGTCTTGAGAGTGTAGTCAAGGCTCACGGTTTTAGTATACTTGACTTTGGAGTAACCAGGTGCTGCGGCAATTCTGAATCTACCCTAGACGTGGTGATCTCCAACTACGATCAAGTCCAGTTTATACACAACATCGACCCTGGACTATCTGACCATTCTGGACAACTAGTGTCATTCCCCATTAACGTCGATAATGCTCATATGAAACAATCTTCCCAAGAGTTCATCATGACAAGGAAGTTTCCACCGCCGTCTGTCCAAGACTTCATAATGGATCTTGGGGAAGTTGACTGGTCAGAGATTTATACAAGGGACTCTGTAGATGATAAATACAATTTGTTCCTCCAATTGTTTACTCCACTTTTCGACAAACACTTTCCTAAAAGGAGGACCACTCTGCAGAACTCCAAGCCTCAAAAAGGCTGGTTGTCTCAAGAGATCCGGAACATGAGCGATAGGAAGAGGGACATGTACTATTTAGTGAAGAGTGGGGCTGCCCCTGCACTCCAGGAGCCTCTCAATCGCCTGAAGAAGGAACTTAGAACTGCCGTTATCAAAGCCAAGAAGGACTATTATTCTGAAATCATTTCGGAATCTAGCAACACAGTGAGCACCATGTGGAGACTCATAAGGTCTCTAACTGGCAAAGGTCGACGTGAGGCTTTTCCAGCCTGGATAGAGAACAGCGACTCCTCAAAAGCCACTGACCCACTGGAAATTGCAAGTATATTCAACACACATTTCCTATCTGTATGCACCAACATCACAGACCCAGCCTCCGACACAGCTAGTGAGTGCATGAAGCTTCTCAAGGTGGCGCATCCATCAATCGCTCCGGAAATATCTCTTCCGGACATGTCTGCAGACACTGTGCTGGACTTAATCAACCAATTTGAGTCGAAACCATCAGCTGGTTGGGATGAAGTCCCGATGTCTCTACTCAAGAAGTGTGGCCCATGGATCGCAGGGCCACTCGCTCACATATTCACACACTCATTAAGTTCTGGAGTATTCCCTGCAGGTCTAAAACCAGCGTTGGTAGTGCCTATACACAAGAAGGGAACGAAGACTGATTGCTCCAACTTTAGGCCTATCTCACTTTTATCTTCATTCTCTAAAATCATTGAGAAATTTATGCACCAACAGCTCACTACCCACTTCAACAACAACACCCTGTGGTCCCCTACGCAGCATGGGTTTCGTTCTGACCATTCTACCACTACTGCTGCCTTTGGTATGATTACTGGGATTGAGGAGGCCTTGGAGAGGAAGAACAAGGTTGGAGTTATACTAT
The DNA here is from genome assembly GCA_934045905.1 of Leuctra nigra. Lineage (NCBI taxonomy): Eukaryota > Metazoa > Arthropoda > Insecta > Plecoptera > Leuctridae > Leuctra > Leuctra nigra. The sequence continues at coordinate 38,399,837 of OW203763.1, forward strand.
GTGATTTGTCTAAGGCCTTCGATTCAATGGACCACCAACTGCTGATGAACAAACTCACGGTATATGGGATTACTGGTGTTTGTGGGGCATGGTTCGATTCCTACCTGAGTGGTAGGACTCAGAGAGTGCAGCTTAATGAACACTTCTCCTCTTGGGAACCCGTCACCAAAGGTGTGCCCCAGGGCTCCATCTTGGGGCCCCTTCTCTTCTCTATCATGGTGAACGATCTTGCCCCAAACATCTGTACCAACCATTCAGGAAGAAGTGTAATCCAGTATGCTGATGATTCCAGTGCCACAATTGAAGCTCTAACCGCCAACCAACTAGCGGCTGAAGTCCATTTAGCCATGGATCATTTTGTTAACTGGTTCACCCCTAACAAACTTCTATTGAATCGTACCAAGACCGAGATTATAACCTTCGAACCTCGCGGCAAACACTCTGATAATATGCTGTCTATCAGCTCGTGCTCCAGCGTGAAGTATCTTGGTATAACTATTGATAGAAACCTATCCTGGGTTCCGCATATCGATCATCTAGTTAAAAAACTTTCTTCAGCGCGCTTTGTAATGCGTACATTAGCCCAGAATTGCAACTTATTTGCTTTACGATCAGCCTACTTTGCGTACGTTCACTCAATACTCCAGTATGGTATCATCTTTTGGGGCGGTACGCTAGACAGCAATAGGGCTTTTCGCGCTCAGAAGAAAGTCATCCGGATCATACTCTCTCTTGGATATAGTGCGTCATGCAGAGATAAGTTCCGGGAGGTAGCAATACTACCTCTCCCATGTATCTACATTTTGGCAGTGTGTTTGTTTACACGGGACAACCTGCATTTGTTCAATGACAACAGCCACCACATGTATGGAACTAGAGGTGCCTCCAATTTAAAACATGAATACTGCCGCTTAAATACCACGTCTCAGGGTGTCATGCAGTCTGGCCGCAGACTGTACAACCATGTGCCGCAAGAAATCAGGAACATTGAGTCCAGGAGCGGTTTCAAGTATATTTTAAAGATGTTCCTTATGAAGCATTCCTTTTACAGTGTAAATGAATTTCTTGAATGCTGATTTATATGTATATTTATATGTTCGCTTCGCTTTTAGCGCAATACTTTCACTATTTTAACTTGTAATATGTGTTAACATTCGAATGTATTTTTACAATTTGTCTTTGTTACTCAATATGTTTCAATGCTCAAATGTCATATTATAGTTATTATTTTAGTTCTGACTTTGTAATGCAATTGTAATTGCTTCCTACAAATAAATAATACAATACAATACAATACAATGTACACACAACAAATCATAAAACGTTATTTTAACGAAACGGATTGGTAGATTAGATTGGTCAGGTTCGGTTTCAATTAATGAAATCAGAGCTCAACTACAAGAGTTACTTAATAGATGATGACGAGCATAGGCGTGCGCACGGGGGGGGGTGGCCGGGGGGGCCTTGGCCCCCCCTAATGGATCAGTCTCGACTAAAAAATTATAAAATGTGGTCCTCATAGTGTAAAATTTTTGTTTTAAAAGGGTTAAAACAAAAAAATCTCCCTGCGGGGCAGACTGGAGTTGCTCAAATCAATGGAATGAAGTACTAGGTTGATTTAAAACACAATATTTTAAAGAAAATACCACGAAAACATTGCCTAGATACCTTCCAGAAACATGGTTTTCTCATGAAACGCTATATGTTTTTGCCCTAAAAATGTATTTTGCTTACAGCAAGCACTTTTAATTTTCTACCAAAATAATATTTGGAAATTCAAAGGGTCATGCTATGTTCAAAACTCTTAAAAATCCATCAAATCCACCTAAGGATAACAATTTTTCTCCGGGGCTACGAGCCCTGGACTCACGTCTTCTGGGGGCTCTTACCCCAGCTACCCTTTGTCATAAGTAAGAGATTTGGCTCCCAAACGTCTCAAAATTGATTTTGAAGTGCCAGAAAACAAAAAACGCCCTGCGGGGCAAAGTGGGGGGCGCGCCCCCCACGCCCCCCTTAACGCATGGAAATTCCTTCCCCAGGCCTTTCCCCCCCTTGGCATTATTCCTGCCGGCGCCCATCTTGGCCCCCTCTAATGATTTCTCCTGCGCACGCCTATGATGACGAGTTAGCATCATAGACTTCATAGGAATGCATCAAATTTTATTCAGCCAAACCATTTCTTTCAAACACATTTTTATCATTTGTAGAGTGTACATAAATATACTGCCATTAGCATTGCCGGTATAGGGCTGGAAAACGTGTATATTAATTATAGGAAAACGCTCTGTGTAACGCTTTGGGAAGCGAGCCTTCGTACTGCATGTGATTTGATATGCGTTTGCAAGTTTCTGCTCTATACATGCCTTGAAACGGAAGCATCAAGATAGCCGTAAAAATCCGTATAATTATTGGCATAAATTTGCAAATAATACAAGATTATAGAAGACAACAACTTTTGAAAATAACTACAGATTAGTCTGAAAATTAGCAAAAATTACCTAAAATGTTGGTCCCAATGACCATGCAAAGTTTTAAGTTGATCGATCAAACGGTTCAAGTTTAAAAAATCACAGGAAAGATGGTTATAAAGTAGTATAGGTACCAATGGAAGGATTTGGAAGATTGAATACAATGTCGGTGGAAATAACTTTGCAAAATTTCAAATTGATCGGACAAACCAATCGAAAGGTGTTATTTTTTAAATTTGAACCAATGAGTGGAATTAAAAAATTGTGGTTTGCAACGCCCAGAAATGGTCAGTACATGCGTTCAAAATTTCAGTTCGATCGAAGAAAACTGTGACTTCAGCCTCGGAAACAGAAAAAACGAGGTCCATGACAAAAGAGCCAAAAGGAGTCGATGGCTAAAATGCACAAATATGTAACACAAATAAATCAAACACAAATATTGTGAAATATGTAGTTGCATTTTGAATCAAAGTGACTGAAACATGATTTATATTTCGAAATTTTATTAATTTTAAGTACACAAATGTAAACAATCTGAAGCATTTCTACTTGGATAATGTCTAAGATACTACAAAACTATATGATCATCATTCATGCATCATTAAGCCCACCCATATCACAATAACATCACACTATACGAGTTCATATTGGACAATTTCAATTGTAAGCTAATCGGATTTCAGAGTTTTACTCGAAACCTTAGAGTTTCAGTGGCTAGAATGTTAAATTGTCCAATTTCAATTGTACCGGGTGGTGAAAAAAAAAACGTGTTTGAAAGGTCAATCCGACAAAACTACACACTGTAGAAAACATATGTAAATATAATGTGTGCAATTTTCAGAAATATTTAATTTAGGAGAAAAAAGTTAGACATTTGAATTAAGATGTTGAAACTAGTTTATTCCAGCGTTATTAAACGTAACATAAATTTTAATAGCATTGAAAACAAAAATGAAATATGCGTGACCACTAATTTCGGTGTCACATTCAGAAATCTATAAATCGCATAGTCCACAAGGAAAACGTTAATTTCTAAAAAAAATCCTATTCAATATAATGATGAAACTTGCACATATTAAATTACGATATTTTCTACAGTGGACGTTTTTTCTACAATCGTTGATGTAACGATCGCTTTAATTTAAACAGTAATATTCTTTTAGTTGTAATGCTTTAATCTTTGATTTAACGTACGATTTCAATAAGATTTTTTTTAACGAAGCATATTGTAATGCCACGTCCTTATACCTTGTTCACACAATGACTTTCAACTGCAGTTGAAAGCTCTTTACCAGCTGCAGTTGAAATCTCAACTGACTTTCCAGAACTAAATTGGGATTTCAACTTGTCTGTGGTATTGTATTAGTCATCGCAAAATCGAATTTTGCAATAGTTGCGTGTTGATCCTCAATCTTGTATCAAATGCATTTATACAAGATTTTATTGCTATATTTAATGACCATGAGCAACCTTACCTGATATTCAATATTCATAATATTATAAATCAATTTGTTTATGAATCCAAAATCTTGCTTGAACTCGACAGGAGTAATCGCCATTAATCGCTTATTTAGGGCAATAGGTGAAACATTGGGAGTATCAAACATGGTAGCTCTCAAAGTATCAGAGAGGAAAGATTCTAATAAACTTTTATAAGAGACAATTTCAAGTTGTTTAAGTACAGTAACGTCAATACTTAAGGACCAGAAATAATGCTCTGTTAAACAAGAAGTTAAGTTTAGAAGTTGCTTAGTGGCCATTCATACGTTTGCCATTGGTTGTTGCCATGATTGAGCGAGCGACTCCTTTTGACTCTTTAGACACGGACCTTGTTTTCTTTTTGTCTGCTACCTGGAGCAATAGTGGTCACACCGTTTCACCGATCAATCTGAAATTTTGCATTTCTAAGGACCACATTTTCGGTTTAAAGACCCAAATATTTTGGAAATCCTTTCAATGGTTAAAATTAAAATAAATAACATGAAGTTCCCCTCTAATTGGCTGAAAAACTAAAATGGTCAGATCAATTTCAAATTTTGTATGGACATATATATATTACCATCTATAAGACTATTATTATACATATTTTCATCCCAATTAGTAAAAAACCTATGAACTTACTGTCATTTTATATATATAAATCTTTATTAACAGACTCTGCCGAAAATTCGGTTGCCAAAAAGACACAGAATAACAATACAATTGAAAATATAAAAGATTAATACGGATAGAGAAAAATATTTACATTTAAGACAAAAAATTCAGAAATGAAGTATCGAAATGAATGTTTTTCCATTGCAACCGAATCTGATTTACTTTATGTACCAGAGTGTTAAATGGCCATTCTCAGTTTCAATGGAAAAAGCTACTTTTATGTTGATTGAGTGGATCATATTGTAATTCAATATGGATGTATACCTATGTTTTCTGTTGCTTGGTACGGAATTCAGGTTTTAGAATTGAACGTATAGGTGATCGCTCATGCGTTATACTGAGCGTTTTCCTAGTAATATTATCTGTTAACTTTAGCGGCCATTGAAAATTTTCACATAGTTCTGTGTTCATTCGAAACAAGGACGATTATTTGATTTAATAAAACAAAAATCACTAAATCCAACTAGAAGACATATCCAGTGGAGTCATGACGATAGGAATGGATGCGCAAAGTGATAAATATCCGGTCAAACCGAGGCATCTCACTTGCTGGGATAGAGCTCAACCAACTCAGCTAACTGGCCGGCCAGAGGGACATCATTAGACACACTGCACTGATACAGAAAGTACTTTTTCAGACTGATAAAAACATGGTTGACTATTATTATTAAGTCTATATATCCTCAGCAGAGCCGAGGTTCCACTAGTGTGAATGTAACATAGAGAAGGGAGGAGAGGAAACCCCTATTCCTATGAAAGATGCCAAGGTGGCCACCGGCTTAACGTCGCAACTAAAGTCGTCAGCACCCTATATGTGGATTGGATTTTTGTGTGAAATAACAGCATTTTGCAAACCCCTTAGTGAGCTCAACCCCTGCTCGCTTTAAAGGTTGTAAGCCTTCTAGAACCACTTGCGTAGCAACACTAGACAGAGCATGAAACATAATTTGCCAACATAATTTGCACAATTCTGCATGGCAAACATTTACTACAAACTCAAAACTAGAGACAACATTACATTGACACAATGTATAAACTACATTCAGTTAGAATAATTGATTTGATACATCTTGCCCCACATTCTGTAATTTCTAGGATCATCTGTAAAGCCCCATTTACATGGTGCAATTTCTTGAACAACTTCTGTGTCACATTCACATTTTTCATACAATTTTGTATTAACACGACGCAGCTTTCTGTCACAGAACTTAAAACATGTTATAATTTCCATTCAAGAAATGTGACACAGAAGTGTGGCACAGAAATTGTACAAGAAATTGCACCGTGTAAATGAGGCTTAAGGGGGTTCGAATCCTTCCGCCAATCTACCTGACATTGTTGTCTTGGCACTTAAAGTGTTCAATATTGCGAGGGTCAATTTCTATTCAATAACCAAAAAGGTTGTATGAAAAAGGTTTTATTTTATGAGGGTCTGGGAAATTTATGACTATGGAACGTGCTGTAAACAATGAAACTCTTGAGTTGGGGGGGGAGTACTGAATATCTTGAGGCCTCACTAACATAATCACAATTAATTTTATTTCAGTATTTAATTTTTTCCCAATTAAATATTAATGACATTACATTATAAAATAGCAGACTGACAAATTGTAATGATTCCGGATGTGCACAAAAAATACCGATTTTTTATATTCAGCCGTTTTCTAATGCAGGTGGCCCGAATGAAGTTTTCATTAAAGTGTACTCACTCGTACAACCTGCATTCTAATTAGGGCAAATTGGTAGAACTCATTTAAATATCATAAAATAGCCAGATAATGCCCGGTGTGACTAAGCTATTTTATATTGCCGTGAGTCTTCAGGTTCAACAACAAATAATTGTGAAAGTCCAAATTTCAGTCACTTTTGGGTTTTAAAATCTCATCCCCTCATGCAACCTTAAGATGAACTTGTAATTTTACCAAAAATAATAGTGAGGACGCCTAATTGTTTATGTGTATGTTGTGTAACATTGACATCCGCTCTATGTTAGGATTCGTTACTGCTACAACGGCAGCAATGAATACTTTCATCGATGTAGAAGGTCGGTCACTCATCTTTACCATACTGGCTTTATAAAGATTAATTCTGTTTACGATAAAGTATTGTCTTTGTATTTAAAAATACATCTTTATATGAAGCAGATTTGATGAACCTACTGTGCTAGGTTTTCCTGCGATTTGGTGCAATGTGAGACAATTTCATTCGGCACAGCAGAAAATTTGACCATGGTCCATTACGGTAAGAGGTGATGCCGCCCTTTGTCTACATTTACTAAGGACAGAGTTACAAATCCCAAACAAAGAAGCGTTTTTCAATGGTGCAACGCTGAAAGACAATTAAAAATTGTTATGAAACGATCAAGATATTTATCGAGAACACTCCATTATTGTACCGAGTTGCATGACATGTTCGCTAAATAATTGTACGGTATAATATTCAATAGGGTAGTTTCACCACCTCTGTATACAATGGGAATTGGGAATAGGCTCATTCCCCTACTTGGAATCTCGGCATAGGACAGTAGTTTCATCATAGCAACCTAGCCTTACTTCGTGAAGAGCTTTCTACTATTATCTACTACTACTACGAAGTAAAACGTGACACCTAATACCTTTAGCTACTCTCAGTCATACGTTCTACCTTCCCAAAAATAATTATAATATTGCACTCTTTGGGCTGACAGTACGAAAATAAGGACATTACAAATTGCATATTAATACTATAACCTCAATTACTTATAACAAAACTGCCAAAGAGCTTCATAATATAGCGACCTTGGGGAACTTCTTTATCGACTTTGGGTATTATAGGAAAAGGGTATTTTGGGCTTACACCATTTTGGCTAATGATCACGTGTATTGTAGGAATCCACATTGCGCGCGCCATCTGAAATGAAAGACATTTTGTGTGAGGTATTGTACTTTTTTGATAATAATAATTATTATTATTTCATACATTGTTGTAGGGAACCGTGGTAGTCCCGATTTCGCGAAAATCTTACACAAATGTCATGAATCAAACATTCTTGTTGTACCTACAATAAATAAATAAGAATAAGAATAAGAATTATTTATTGTTTTTCGGGCCACAACCCATAACAATGTCATAGGTACATAATAAACACAGTGAACATGTACCTTAAATTAACATTAAAAACTAAGATCTAGAAAGAGACACTGAAATATTATTCACCCATGGCAAAGGCTCTTAGCCGGAGTGATTTTGTTATAAAACAATATATTCGAATCATAACATTCCTGTCTTGTAATTAATAATGTTGATTTGGGATATTTCAGCCTGTTGGTATTTATTTTATTTTATAGAAATTGTCCATAGTTTCGGATCACTTGTTGGAATCTTCCTCAGGACAAAATTAACTTAAAAAACCTATTCATCTATAAAAGTTATGTTCAATTGTTAAAATAATTTGGTTTTTTAAGTTAATTGTGTACTGAGGAAGATTCCAACAAGTGAATCGAAACTGTCGACAATTTCTATAAAAATAAAATAAATGCCAAACGGAAGAAATGAAATATCCCAAATCAACATGTTACATACAATCCTGATAATTTAAAAACTGTTGAAAATAAATAATAATTTTAAATAAATTTGCATTTATGTAACATTAGCGGCAAGTTGTTCCATGAAAATGTGATCACATGATACTGAAAGTTTTGGACAACTTGCTAGGTAAGTCAGGTAGGTAATTGTCAGGAAATCAGCCCAGGATTTTGCTGAAAATTATCTCTACAAAATAATTTCACTGCCATAAGGATACCATTGAACTAAAATGATTTCGTTTTCGATATTGCATAATCGTGTTGTGGTTTGATCGTTGTTTCAGTCAGGTTTAGGCTATTACAACAGACGAAGCATACGATTCAATCAAACTGTCTTCAAGAAACTGGTGTGTTTAGCTGATCAAGGCCAAATCATTGAATATTACATCATTATGATACCGTGACTATAAATATGAAATACTATTTGGCCAAACTACTGCACCCAAAAAGTTGTGAGAAGGTATTTTCCTCCTTAGTGATTCTGTAACTCACGTAACCTCTTTAACTTTAAAATTTCGTTTCAAAATCTTTTCGCCGGAATAACACTTTTTTTAGTAGATTTTATTTATTTATGTGTTTTATGTTTCTAGTCACATACGAGGCGCGGACTGGAAGGGTATTTGGAGTTGTGTGAGATTTAAGTAGGTAGGTACTCATTTCTAATTAAGGCATGTATCAAGTTTTAGCATAATTGATTGAGTTTTAGCATAATTGGTGATATTGTATTAGATATCACCGAAAAAGACAAGTACACAAGAACATTTCGATGGTCAAAGTTGAGAGTCGCGCCAACATTAAGTTCTTTCAAAATCAAGGAAAAACACCTCAAACCATTTTGAAAGTGATTATCTAAAGCTGGGTCCACATAGACCGTTTTTGCGTTTTGCGTTTTCCGTTTTTTTTCTATTAACCAATCACAAGTCTGCCGTGAGCGGTTTCTGGACTGGTGATTGGCTGTAAGAAAAAAAACGGAAAACGCAAAACGCAAAAACGGTCTATGTGGATCCAGCTTAAAGCCGGGTCCACATAGAACGTTTTGCGTTTTGCGTTTTCTTTCTATTAACCGCAATCACAAGTCTGGACGTCTGGACTTAATGTGATTGGTCATCATAAGAAAACGGAAAACACAAAATGCCTAAACGGTGTATATGTGGACCCAGCTATAGAAATTTTTATATTATCTGGATAATATAAAAATATTGAATAAGTTTACCTATTGTTATTCATTATTATCTAGAAAACGTAAAGGTTATCTGTCACCACACTGGTTGTATACTATTTAATTATGTAAATGAATATGAAGTGTAGGTACACTTAGACAAATAAAAAATGATCAGTGAAAGAATAACTGCTGGTCATGTTCTATAACAATCAATGCTCGTTATTACCAATGAAATGAGAGGTCAACTACTAGAGTGAGACAATGTGATCGCTTGGACGGACTTATGATTATGTGATCTAACATTTTTCAGTCAATCAGATTTATTGAGTGATCATTTTTAGTCGTGCCAAGTGTACCTATGAGTATGACTCGGTATCACCATTTGGTATCACTAAGCTGTTAGTAGTACCTATTCACTACAGGTCCGGTGTGAATGATTTTAGGTCCAGTGCGAGGCAAGTGCGACATGCACAAAGAGATCGCGAGCTGTAAGCAGTTGTTCAGCTCTCTTCAGACATCTTGAAGATAAGAAAGAGTCCTAAGAGTCACTGTGCAACCAAGATACATGGTCCACTCGGTTTTCTCCTCCATCCATTACAGACATGACTCTGAAGATGTGCCTTAGAAAACTGCACACTTTCTGTGTTGTTTAATACTTACTGACAAGATTAATTAAATTGATAAAATAACATAAACAGCTAGAGAGGAATGTCAAAGAATATTGTACATTTTGTTGATAAGCTAGATACATTATTTGTGGGCTTGAACAAGTCAAAGAATGTCATAAAAAAGTTTATAAGCTTGATAACCAAGCACCAGAAGATAACAGAGGAGAACTTTGTAAAGGAACAAAACAACTTTTGTATCTTCCAAAATAATCGGGATTAACCGGTTCTGTTTATTAGGTGTTTTTGGAAATGGTACATTTCACATACCTACGATTATATACCGGGTGGCCCCAAAAAAACGTCCAGCGGGCGAGACATCACTGTGACGAAACTCCTGCACATATCGGGCTGAAAACTACACCAATTATACAAAACATACTAAAGTCTAATTTGTGAAAGTTTTAACACCATAACTTTTATAGGCAAAAAGTTACAGCGGTTCGAATTTCGTTGTCGAAAAATCGATTATACGGAGCTCAAAAATCACGCGTCCAGAAAATGTCCAATGGCAGGGACTCTGTTTACTCAAAACTACTGACGATATCAAGCTGAAAATTGCATATATGTTATTCAAAATATATTTCTATCGATTGTGTAAAAATTTCAATTAATTTGAATCAATGTAACGAAAGTTATGTTATCTAGAATTTTCGCTTAAAAAGCAGAATACGCAAGAGATCATTTCTTAAGTTTTATTTTACATGTTAATTTTAGAAGTGAATTATCTCCCATATTTTCTGTTTTTAAGCTCAACTTCAAGATACCATAACTTTCGTTCTACTGATTCAAGTGTATTGAAATTTTTATGTTTTGAATAGCATTTGAAAGTTTCAGCCTGATATCATAAGTAGTGTCGAAAATAAAGTGTTAAGGCCAGATAGTGGAGTCTGGTCCTGCAGAGTAAGATCGGGTGCAGAAGCGTTAAGAGAGCTGATGCAACCGTAAACGAGCACGGGATAGTGACGGCAATCAAGGGACCAATGGCTAGAGGCCATACACCACAGTTCATTCAATGTTACCTAATGGCAGGTACTTACCAGTGTAGAAGTAGAAATGGGCCAGACGACCTCTCAGACACAGCGTGGCGCGGGTAGCGAGAATTTTTCTGGCAAAGACTTCGTAAATGGGACGTAAATTGACTGTGACAAAAACTCTAATAACTTACTTATTTATACAAATAGAACTCTGATTTAGAAGTGTAGTATACATACTGTGTTCTGACAGCTATTACATCAGTTAAATGAAGGATATATTAATAGTAAATATGCCCTATTTCAAGTATAAAAAACTAAAAAAATTTACTCTAGAGAGTTTTCACGACCCCAATTTCATCTCAGAATTATCGTGAATGACATTTTGAAACATAATCTAGTTGGATGAACCATTTATTTCACTTCAAAAATGTAAAAAATTGAATTGTATAAAAATAATTTTTTCTCCCATATACGAAGTCTTTGCCAGAAAAATTCTCGCGCGCGGGTAGGCGTGGCGAGGAAAGAATTGCATTCAGAGTCCACAGGGAAGAGAATGGAAATACTTGTGGGAGTCGCACTTCACGCAGATCGTAGAGTATTGTCTAAAACGGTATTGCTGGAGGTAATATTAAACGCACTGTATACTGTAAAAGCGTGGGCGCAGTTGAATTGTAGGTTCACTGTGCTGAGCTAAGTAATGCTGATCGGCAAGGCGATGTTGCTGATAGCAATGTACGTGAGTAACTCGAATGACTGCTCGGACGATGTGAACGGTCAGACGTATGGGTAGAAACTGTGCACCTGCCACCGGTAAATCAAATACACTGTGGTAGGCAAAGTATTATTGCGCGGGGATAGGTAAACAGGTAGCGCAATAACAGGGGTGGAAGGAGGGAGGAAAAATAGTTCCAAGAACAACTGAGAGGTGAGTCAAGGACAGGGAATGGGCAGGAAACTAATAACTAAACACAAGCGCCTACTCGGCGCGGACATAAAGGTTTCCATGCCATTGGACTTTTTCTAAATGTGCGCTCTTTGAGCTCCGTATAATCGATTTTTCGACAACCAAATTCGAACATCTGTCACTTTTTTCCTAATAATAAATGTTTTTGAAACTTTCACATATTAAACATTGGTATGTTTGTTATATAATGTGAAATTTCCAGACTAATATCTGTAGTAGTTTCTTCACAGCGGTGTCTCGCCCATTGGACGTTTTTTTGGGCCACCCGGTATATTAACGTTTTTTGTTCCAATTGACATATTTTTAGCGATTGATCTTGATTTGATGCATACAATGACATCTTTAACTCAATTTTGATATGTGAATATATGTGTGTATATGTGAAGATATGTGAAGTTTCTCTCCTCAAGAAGCTAACAAAAATATATGTTTCAAATGAGGACTGCTGATATGATGAAAGTATTGAAAAAGTAGAGTCTTGCAAGAAATTAAATTTTCCTTAAACAATAATCAAATCTATTGCACTGTATCATAAAACAGGGTGTGGCGTACAGGGGACATCAGCTCCCCCCCCCCCCCCCCTCCCCATGCGAGATCTTCATTCCCCTCTCCTGGAGTGGATGCGGGGGTGACTCACATTCTACTTATTCCCAGGTTATAATTGCTTTAGTGTCACACATTTAGTGGTCGAAGTGGAAGTCAGTCCATGGGGGATGGTGTACTGGCTGGATTTCTGCCGGGGGGGGGGGGGGGGGGGGGGGGGGGGAGGGGAAAGTGAAGGAACAAAACTTGCCACGCGTTAAGGGGGGTGCGGGGGCTGCGGCATGCTCCAAAAACCTTGCCCTGCAAGGCGTTATTTGGTTTTTTGACACTTTGAAATCAATTTTGAGACATTCTGAGTTGTATTTTCATTTTCAAACTTTTTTTCATTTTTCACAGTTTTCACTCCAATAAGGTGTGGGGGGCATGCTACAAAACCCTTACCC